>LPNX010906871.1:78552-159274 GCA_001517045.1 Pseudotsuga menziesii | reverse complement strand
GATGTTGAGGATGAGGTTGTCGATGAAGACGATGAGGATGAGGATGATGAGGGTGAAGAGGATGATGAAGATGAGGGTGATGATGAGGATGATGATGAGGAGGAGGAGGAGGATGGTGATGATGATGATGATGATGACAAGGATGGTGACGATGATGAGGATGATGGTGACGATGAAGATGATGGTGAACAATGATGGTGATGATGAGGAGGATGATGACTATGATGATGATGATGAGGATGAGGGTGATTATGATGACCATGATGATGATGATGAGGATGAGGGCGATGATGATGATGATGACCATGATGATGATGACGATGATGATGATGATGATGATGATGATGAGGGTAATGATGATGAGGAGGAGGATGAGGGTGAAGATTATGATGATGATGATGATGATGATGAGGATGGTGGTGTCGATGAAGATGATGATGATGGTGAGGATGAGGGCGATGAATGATGATGATGAGGATCGAGGTTGATGATGATGAGGATGAGGGTGACAATGAGGAGGATGATGGTGATGATGAAGATGATGGTGAACAACGATGGTGATGATGAGGACGATGATGACTATGATGATGATGATGAGGATGAGGGTGATTATGATGACCATGATGATGATGATGAGGATGATGGTGGTGATGATGATGATGACCATGATAATGATGAGGATGATGGTGGTGATGATGATGATGACCATGATGATGATGATGATGATGATGATGACCATGATGATGATGATGAGGTTGAGGGTGATGAGGAGGAGGAGGATGAGGATGATGATGATGATGACGATGACCATGATGATGATGACGATGACCATGATGATGATGACGATGACCATGATGATGATGACGATGACCATGATGATGATGACGATGACCATGATGATGATGACGATGACCATGATGATGATGACGATGACCATGATGATGATGACGATGACCATGATGATGATGACGATGACCATGATGATGATGACGATGACCATGATGATGATGACGATGACCATGATGATGATGACGATGATGATGAGGAGGAGGAGGAGGATGAGGATTATGATGATGAGGAGGAGGAGGAGGAGGATGCTAATGATGTTGAGGATGAGGGTGTCGATGAAGACAATGACGACGACGACGATGATGATGATGATGAGGATGAGGGTGATGATGAGGTGGATGATGACTATGATGATGATGATGAGGATGAGGATGAGGATGATGATGATGACTATGATGATGATGACGACGACGACGACGATGATGATGATGATGATGATGATGACTATGATGATGATGATGAGGACGAGGGTGATGACGATGATGATGAGGATCGAGGTTGATGATGATGAGGATGAGGGTGATGAGGAGGAGGAGGATGACGGTGACGATGAAGATGATGATGAGGATGATGGTGATGATGATGAGGGTGATGAATACGATGATGATGAGGATGAGGATGAGGATGTCGATGAAGATGATGATCATGGTGAGGACGAGGGTGATGAATGATGCTAATGAGGATTGAGGTTGATGATGATGAGGATGAGGGTGATGATGATGATGAGGATCGAGGTTGATGATGATGAGGATGAGGGTGATGATGATGATGAGGATGAGGGTGATGTTTAAGATGATGATGAACAATGATGGTGATGATCAAGAGGATGATTATGATGATGATGATGACCATGAGGATGAGGGTGATGATGATGATGATGAGGAGGAGGATGGTGATGATGACCATGATGATGATGATGATGACCATGAGGATGAGGGTGATGATGATGATGATGACCATGATGATGATGATGAGGATGAGGGTGATGATGAGGAGGAGGAGGATGAGGGTGATGATGAGGATGAGGGTGATGATGAGGAGGAGGAGGATGAGGGTGATGATGAGGATGAGGATGATGACCATGATGAAGTTGATGCAGATGAGGGTGATGATGATGAGGATGATGATGAGGACGAGGATGATGATGATGGTGATGAGGATGAGGGTGATGATGATGATGATGATAATGATGATGACCATGATGATGATGATGAGGATGATGATGATGGTGATGAGGATGAGGGTGATGATGATGATGATGATAATGATGATGACCATGATGATGATGATGAGGATGAGGGTAATGATGAGGATGAGGAGAATGAGGGTGATAATGATGATGAGGTTGACGATGATGATGATGACCATGATGAAGCTGATGAAGAAAGAAGATGAGGGTGATGATGATGATGATGATGATGAGGATAAGGGTGATGATGGTGATGAGGTTGAAGATGATGATGATGAGGATGAGGATGAGGATGATGACGGTGATGATGATGAGGATGATGATGATGACCATGATGAAGCTGATGAGGATTGATAAACATCACAATGGGACATAAACCTTGATAAATATCACAATTTGACATTTTGATAAACGTCACAATGTGACATAACGCTTATTAAACGCCCACTGTAACAAACGATGGCTTAACGTCGTAATGTGATATAACCCTCGATAACGTCATAGTGAAACGTAAACCTTGATAAACATCACCATGCGACATAACCCTTGACAAATATCACAATGTGCATAACCCTTGATGAATGTCACTAATGTAACATAACCCGTGATAAACGTCACAATGCGAGATAAAGCTTATTAAACACCAATTGTAACAAACCATGGCTTAATCGTAATGCGATACAACCCTCGATAACATCACACTGAAACGTCAACATTGATAAACATCAAAGTGCGACATAACCCTTTACAAGTATGAAAATGTGACATACAATGCGACATAAATCTTATTAAACACCAACTGTAACAAAACATGGCTTAATCGTAATGCGATACAACCCTTGATAACATCACACTGAAACGTCAACATTGATAAACATCACAATGCAACAAAACCCTTGACAAGTATGACAATGTGACATAACCCTTGACAAATATCACAATGTGACATAACCCTTGATGAATGTCGTTAATGTAACATAACCTGTCAGAAACGTCACAATGTGACATAATGCTTATTAAACGCCCACTGTAACGAACCATGGCTTAACGTCGTAATGTAATATAACCCTCGATAACGTCATAATGAAATGTAAACCTTGATAAACATCACAATGTGACATAACCCTTGACAAATATCACAATGTGACATAACCCTTGATTAATGTCGCTGATGTAACATAACCCA
Organism: Pseudotsuga menziesii; assembly: GCA_001517045.1. Classification (NCBI taxonomy): domain Eukaryota; kingdom Viridiplantae; phylum Streptophyta; class Pinopsida; order Pinales; family Pinaceae; genus Pseudotsuga; species Pseudotsuga menziesii. The sequence goes on along the minus strand of LPNX010906871.1, from coordinate 156,050 downwards.
TGATAAACGTCACAATGCGACAAAACGCTTATTAAACGCCCACTGTAACAAACCATGGCTCAACGTCGTAATGTGATATAACCCTCGATAACGTCACAGTGAAACGTAAACCTTGATAAACATCAAAATGCGACATAACCCTTGATAAATATCACAATTTGACATTTTGATAAACGTTACAATGCGACATAACGCTTATTAAACACCCACTGTAACAAACAATGGCTTAACGTCATAATTTGATATAACCCTCGATAACATCATAGTGAAACGTAAACCTTGATAAACATCACCATGCGACATAACCCTCGACAAATATCACAATGTGCATAACCCTTGATGAATGTCACTAATGTAACATAACCCGTGATAAACGTCACAATGCGAGATAAAGCTTATTAAACACCAACTATAACAAACCATGGCCTAATCGTAATGCGATACAACCCTCGATAACATCACACTGAAACGTCAACATTGATAAACATCAAAATGCGACATAGCCCTTTACAAGTATGAAAATGTGACATACAATGCGACATAAAGCTTATTAAACACCAAATGTAACAAAACATGGCTTAATCGTAATGCGATACAACCCTTGATAACATCACACTGAAACGTCAACATTGATAAACATCACAATGCGACAAAACCCTTGACAAGTATGACAATGTGACATAACCCTTGACAAATATCACAATGTGACATAACCCTTGATGAATGTCGCTAATGTAACATAACCTGTCAGAAACGTCACAATGTGACATAACGCTTATTAAACGCCCACTGTAACGAACCATGGCTTAACGTCGTAATGTGATATAACCCTCGATAACATAATAGTGAAATGTAAACCTTGATAAACATCACAATGTGACATAACCCTTGACAAATATCACAATATGACATAACCCTTGATGAATGTCTCTAATGTAACATAACCCATGATAAACGTCACAATGCGACAAAATGCTTATTAAACGCCCACTGTAACAAACCATGGCTCAACGTTGTAATGGGATATAACCCTCGATAACGTCACAGTGAAACGTAAACCTTGATAAACATCAAAATGCGACATAACCCTTGACAAATATCATAATGTGACATAACCCTTGATTAATGTCGCTAATGTAACATAACCCGTGATAAAGGTCACAATGCGACATAACGCTTATTAAATGCCCACTATCACATTATTAATGGCTTAATCGTAATGCAATACAACCCTCGATAACATCAAACTGAAACGTCAACATTGATAAACATCACAATGTGACAAAACCCTTGACAAATATCACAATGTGACATAACCCTTGATGAATGTCACTAATGTAACATAACCTGTGATAAACGTCACAATGCAACATAACGCTTATTAAAAGCCCCCTGTAACAAAGCATGGATTAACGTCGTAATGTGATATAACCCTCAATAACATCACAGTGAAATGTAAACCTTGATAAACATCACAATGTGACATAACCCTTGACAAATATCACAATGTGACATAACCCTTGATGAATGTTGCTAATGTAACCTAACCTATGATAAACGTCACAATGCGACATAGCGCTTATTAAACGTCCACTGTAACAAACCATGGCTTAACGTCGTAATGTGATATAACCCTCGATAAAATCACAGTGAAACGTAAACCTTGATAAACATCACAATGTGAGATAACCCTTGATAAATATCACAATTTGACATAACCCTTGATGAATGTCGCTAATGTAACATAACGTTTGATAAACGTCACAATGCGACATAAAGCTTATTAAACGCCCACTGTAACAAACCATGGTTGAACGTCGTAATGTGATATAACCCTCGATAACATCATAGTGAAACGTAAACCTTGATAAACATCACAATGCGACATAACCCTTCACAAATATCACAATGCGCATAGCCCTCGATGAATGTCACTAATGTAACATAACTCGTGATAAACGTCACAATGCGACATAAAGCTTATTAAACACCAACTGTAACAAACGATGGCTTAATCGTAATGCGATATAACCCTCGATAACATCACACTGAAATGTCAACATTGATAACATTGATAAACATCACAATGCGACATAACCTTTGACAAATATGACAATGTGACATAACCCTTTACAAATATCACAATGTGACATAACCCTTGATGAATGTCGCTAATGTAACATAACCTGTGATAAATGTGACAATGCGACATAACGCTTATTAAACCCCCACTGTAATAAACCATGAAAACATGACATAACCCTTGATGAATGTCGATATTGTAACATAACCCGTGATAAACGTCACAATGTGACATAACGCTTATTAAATGCCCACTATCACATTATTAATGTGTCACATCCTTGGTTGTGTTGACATATACCAACCACATATTGGGTTGTTTGGGTGTATATAATTTTTTAATCCTTAATGAATGTTAGAATGGGACATAACCGATTGTCATTTTAGACATATAACCCTTTCTCAATGTCATAATGTGACATAACAATTAATAAACGTCACAATGTAGCATAACACAATGAACTTCGAATGTCATATTATTGATATGTCACATCTTGGATCTTGTCAGTGTATATCATTTTTAATCCTTAATGAACGTTAGAATGTGACATAACCCTCTGTCATATTAGACATAAAACCTTTTCCCAATGTTACATAACCTTCATAAACATCAAAACGAAACATAATCATTGATGAACGTTGAATGTAACATAATTAATAAGTTGCATATTGGGTTGTTTTATTGTATATATCAATTTTTAATCCTTAATGGAACATAACCATTTTCATGTTAAACATATAACCCATACTTGATGTCACAATGTGAAATAACCATAGATTAACCCCACAATTGAACACAACATGATGATTGTTGAAAGTCACTTTACTAATTTGTCACATCTTGGGTTATGTCGGTGAATATCAATTTTTAATCCTTAATTAACTTTAGAATGGGACAACCCTTTATAATTTTAGACATGTATTCCTGAAGAAAAAAAAATCAAACAAGTTTAGGTAAGGAATGTACCATGGATGGATGTCGCAATGCAATATAACCCTTAATAAATAACAGAGCGCGACATAATCCATATTAAATGTCAGAATGCAACATAACCATAATAAACATCAAAATATGACTTAACCCGTGATAAATGTTACAATGATCGACATCAAAAGTCACACTATGAATGTGTCACATATTGGGTTGTTTGGGTGTATATAATTTTTTAATCCTTAATCAATGTTAGAATGGGACATACCCCTTTGTCATATTAGACATATAACCCTTTCTCAATGTCACAATGTGACATAACAATTAATAAACGTCACATTGCAGCATAACACAATGAACTTCAAATGTCATATTATTGATATGTCACATCTTGGATCTTGTCAGTGTATATCATTTTTCATCCTTAATGAACGCTAGAATGTGACATAATATTAGACATAAAACATTCTCCTAATGTTGTAATGCGACATAACCTTCATAAACATCAGAATGAAACATAATCATTGATGAACGTTGAATGTCACATAATTAATAAGTTGCATATTGGGTTGTTTTATTGTATATATCATTTTTTAATCCTTAATGGAACATAACCATTTTTCATGTTAGACATATAACCCATACTTGATGTCACAATGTGAAAAACATTAAATTAATTATTTTAGGCCTTTGATCTTTGGTTCAACTTCCAAGAGGAAAACACAAAAAGGTGGCTCGATTCTTGACCTCTTATAGGTTAAATCATTGTTGCAATTGAAGGGACCAAATGGGAGGTGGTGGTTGTCCCTGTGCTTCACCACTGGCTTTGAAGAGACATTGGGCACTACTGCAATCCTACATTCAATTGATGGTATGCTTCATTTTTTACTTAGTCAAGCCAAGCTGGTGCAAGTGCATGAACCTGCATGAAGCAAGGAAATCCAAGGTGATGTAGATACATGAACCTACATGAAGGAAGACAGGGTAAGGCGGGGCAACCCTCGATCATGAGGCTGCCATCAATACTCTGTCTCGAAATATGTCATTGGATGGCCTCAAAATATTAAAAAATACTTTGTTCAACAACTCCATGGTAACAAATCCATGGTCACTAGGCAATAACACTTCAAACTGAATGGCCAATAAATCAAGTCAATGACTTATGGATTACAATAGTACCATAGCCTTAGCCTTCAATAGAGACTAATAAGAAGAAGAGACTCTCGTGAAACCTTGTATTCTTTTTCATGTAATATTATTGTGAAACAATGGTCTTAAGTGTAACAAGCTAGTCTAACATTGCATAATAGCTCTTACATCATGCTTAGCCTTTAGCTCTTTTATTTTCGGTAATTTTCTAGCTAGATGTTAATCTTGTTTTCTAGAATAGCATAGAACTTGGATGAATGAGGGATAATCATAATGATCTTATAGACGGTTTATTTTTTAATCTCCGAAGGTTTTTTCCTAGGGTCAAGGGAAACTCTTCCGTGACTATTAATAAAGAGGTTGAGTATGTGGGGGATGAGGTTAATCCCACCAATTATTAATTTGCGTATAAATTGATATGTAAACAATTTCCTAATTCCAATTCCATTTTGGATTATGATCATATTTTTTATTTTCCAATACAAATTATCTATATTATGGAAATAAACAAAAGAAAATGAACAAATAATCATAGGAGAATACATGCAAATGATACATTTGTCACATTGTTGGACATCAATTGCTAAATTTCTAAAGATATGAAAAAAAAATGAGAGTGTTAGGAAAATTTGATTACATGGGCATGATGGAATAATGATGTCTCCCAAACCCAAGAAAGGAGAAATTGTTAGCACTTGCCACACTATTTGTTTGTTAAGATCTCAAGGTTGGAAGTTGAAAATGAAATAGGCCATGCATTTACGATTTTAAATATTTTGTCTCTCATTTAGCTTCACACTCAAACTAAAATCCTTCTCCACTCCAAAACGCATATATCAACCCTATACAATCCAAAGAACACAATATTATTTCAAGAATTCCATAAATTTCATCATTTTAATGAGTGATCTTTTTCAACAAGCATAAAAGGATATGACATTTCTTATAAGATTGAAACCCACTACACATTCACACAAAATTTTCTATGAGATACACAACCTACTATTACATTTATACATTACTAATGTAACATATTTAATTAATACTAACTAATTAACTATAATATATAAATTAAAATTACAAAACAAACATAATGTGACGTCTATATTCTATATGTCTACATAAAAATTGTGTTAATAATATGCATTTTTTTTTTTAATTTTTATTGTATTAATAATACTAAAAATTACTATTGCATATAAGAATTTCTAAATATTCATAATTCTGACTACCAACAACCTACTAAAGTTAATACCTATAACACATAAAAATATTTTTTTTCCACTATCTAAATATCTTGTTCTACTTTCATATCTAAGTATTATGACAAGTATCTTGTTCTCCCATAGCTCGAGCTTGTCAGGTACTCTAATACCAAGCAAAGATCCGCACTTTAGACAAATAATGGTTTCCAAATGATTATATGGCATTTATTATTTAGAGTTTTGACCAGTAAACCATTTCTCGGAGCTTATTACAGACGGAAGATGAAGCAGTCATGGAATTTGCTTCTTACTAGAAACCTTGATCCTAACGAGACAGATGGCGACGGGAATACTCCCCTCCATTGGTGCCTCCGGGCTAGTTCCTCTAATCAAGATACCAGGCATGTTGCTATAATATTTGAAGACAATACCTGGTTATATTTTTAAAAGCTAGAGTGTTGTGCTTAAAAAAGTGTCTGAGTCATTTTGAAAATGTGAAGCAACATTTTATGCTTATTACCGAGACACGACGCTTCCGTTACGTTAGGGAACAGATTGGGCTTGACTCCGGTGCATATTGCAGCAAGTCTTGGCCATGTTCAAGCATTTGTTAACAAAGCATAATGATGATGATAATTAAGAATGTTTATTTAAACAAAAATTTTGTTTATTAAATGGTAAACACAAAATAGAACAATTGAAATTTAGACTTGACATTATAAAATGTGAATAATAACAAGTATAAATAAACCGAGGCCAGCTATCAGATAGTATAAACAGCATATGTCCCGTAGGGTTTTCGGGAATGTAAAATGGAAATTTATGTAATATGAACAGTAAAATTGGAGGGAAGGGAGCTACCCATAACGACATAAATACCCATTTCCCACACTGAAATTGCTCTTGCCTTGCACAGAATTAACAACCGCGTCCTCCTGCACCTTCAACCCAGTTGTGTGGCATATTATTGAGGGGCCAACACTTATTGACAACTCCAGGTTGAGATTTACATTGAGATAACATTCCCTGTAGCCGAAGAATGATGGAAAGGATTCTTTTGAAAACAACGATGGGTCAGCCAATCGAACACCATGGCGAAAAGTTTTCTCCTGAGATGTAAGTTCCAGTAATGCTTTATCTCGTTATTAGTTCGTCCTGGCAAACGGCCAGCTATGAGAGACCACCATACTGCAATGATGCATGAGCCGCAAACTGGTAAAATAAATGGTGTTTCCCTTAGTAAATTATCAATAAAAGAGTTAATATGTAATTTTGATAAGTGTGTACATTTACGGACTTAATCATCTCGCATTGAGGAATTCTCGATAAAAAGAAACTATCTTATCAAGAAATATAAGCACATAAATGAGGTCACGATGATTTTTTGTATCCATATTCATGTTATCCAAGAAGTAATGTTTCAAACCACTTACTCTATTGTATTGGTATTAATGAGATTCCTGGTTGTGTTTTTATTATACTTTTATTATTAACAATGGCCCAATATTAAATCGATGTGACAGAAAAGTAGAATACAATTCTATGAATCACATGTAAAAGATATGGCAGCTAAAGGTGTATACATGTGTTTTTAATAAATCATCCACTTAGGCCACCTAGAAGATGTGTATGTGTTTTTTATAATAATGTATGTTAATAAATCTGCGTTGCCATTCTGTTCTCTGTCCATGCGGTTCAGCTCGGGCGCAACATCTGTACACAAAGTTGAAGCAACCATATGCCTATCAGCCATTAGAATTTTGATAGCACAACATCTGGATACAAATTTCAAGCGACCATATGCATTTTTATCTATCAGCAGCCAAATAGATTTTTGATAGCAGATAGCTTGGTTTTGTAACAATGTCGGCTCTGTACTTTTCTTCAGACCTGCCCAACTGTGGCACAATGGCCAATCCGAAGGGAAAGAGATACCAGACAAAGGGTTTATTGAAGGGGAATGCACAGTTCTCTGTGTACCCTGAGGTGAACTGTCAGGCTATGAGGTTTACTTGTCCTGTGAATGAAACTGTGAAAGGTGGGGATCATAAGGAAATACAGAAGCAGAATGAGGATTCAAGCAGTACTGTGAACAAGATCCCTCTTGTTATCTGGCTTAATGGCAGTAAATGGCAGTAAATTCATTATAATATTAATTCTATTGTCCAGTTCTCATTGTCTTGACAAACCGCTTGGCGCACAGGACCTGGATGTTCGTCACTGGGATATGGAGCAATGGCAGAACTTGGACCTTTTCACGTAAACCCAGATGGAAAAACGTTGGAACCAAGGTGAGTATTGCAGAGCCGGTCAATCTAATATATAGATTTTCTGTCAACTCTCAGTATCTGAGAGAAAGGACGGTCGGTCAGTCAGAGGCCTGTTATTGTTTTGCAGAAGACATTGAATCTCCATATCAAATTAGTATATGTAATATTACGCGATTAATGAGGACATATTTTCCATCCAACCTACAATATCTATATTTTTATGTAAGCAATCAGAAATACAGGCGATAGTTCTGCCAACATTAGGGTTAGCAGAGCCATAAGACATAATAACTAAATTCACCCAAAATCAAACATCTAGCAGTGTAGTTGTAGATATATAATTTACATAAACAGAGAAAATACTCGTTGATCTTCCATGTGATTCAATTCATTCACTCTATCAGTAATGAAATTGCCCCAGATTCTTTATATGGAGAAACTGCAAACTATATGGAGAAACTGCATACTTACAATATATATATAATAATCGCCATTATTCAGAAGCCTTAACTGTCAGCTCTCACAACCTACTGCTCAAGATACGATATTTTCTCTTTAATTTCACCTGCCATGGATGATCTATGCTGTATCACCGATGGAAGCGTAATACTAGAGGGAGGAAGGTTATGCGCAGATTCTAAGATGACACCAAGCAAAGGCGAACCCCCAAAATTGGATCCTATCCCTTCTATCATTATACAGGCAACCCATACCCCCAGTCAACCGATACCCCGAGACAGTTTAGAAAATAGAAAGAAAGTTGCATCCATAGGATTAGGTCTCATAGTGGATCTTTTCTTCATCAAATAATGCGCGTACATTAAGATTAGAAAACAAAACATTTAAAAAGTTTTTTTTTGGTAGCAGGTTTCCACAATATAAAATTTCAGGGTTACCTCTACTGCACAGGCGAATCCGCGAATGCTCCAGCGACAAGCGAATGCTCCATCTACAAATCGGCGAATGCTCTAGGAGTGCACAGGAATGGGGAAACTGGGTTTTCGAAACTGTATCAGGACAGGGTTTTCGAAACTGTATCAGGACTGCACAGGAATGGGTTTTCGAAACTGTATCTTTGGGTTTTGGAAACTAAACTGTATCAGGACTGCACAGGAATGGGTTTTCGAAACTGTATCTTTGGGTTTTGAAACTATCTCTGGGATCTCGTCCGCGCTTATCTCCTCCACCGCCACGTCTCCTAACAGACCTTTGGCGACTAACAGATTCCTCCACGACTCCAAGACTCCAACGAATGCTCCAGGGAATGCTCCACGATTCCACATATCTAGGCGCTGGCTAACGACTGACGACCTCATCTGATAACAAACACTCCTAACTCATCTGTTAAAAGATCAGACGATTGGGATGATCTTGAGCATCCACTTGGCGGGATTTGCAGGATCTTGATGATCTGCTCAAGCAAGTCCATCCCCCCCCCAAATACCATTGATAGACGCCTATCGGCGTAATAAGTAAAACTCTCAAATCACACACATATATAATTATTTATGATTATATATATAAACATATATATGATTATATATATAAGTATAACTTTTAAATCATTTTGTCCAGGACTTAAAATAAATGATAAATGGGTGTATTGTTAAGTCACTTCAATTATTTTGACAAAATTCAAATTCTCTTCAACATTACTCTAAAATCTTTTTTTTAAATTCTAACAATAATCCACCCTAAAGCATAACACTCTTGGACAACGTTTTCAAGTTTAGGTTTTACAATGATCATCCATGACACTCAATGCACATTTAACAATGATCATCCATGCCCGGCTTAGTGCATATTCAAGAATGGTCATACATGAACCCTTAGTGCACATTCAATATCTTTAATGCTAGTTGTAGCAAGAAACCCATCATACCAATCGTAGTGCCAAGGTTTATCTTAATATCAAAACATGGTGAAACCTAAACAAATAAGAAATAGTATAACCAATGTTTACCTTAATATCAAATCCCATAGTAAAACCTAAGCAAATGATATAACCATTATTAACATCTACTTAGTATAATAATGTATAAACACATTAAATATTTAGTTTATATTAACTTTACACCATTTTACACACCACTACATAAATGTGTTTTCTATATCACAATAGCCCATGACATAGAATACCTATATTTATTATTTAAAAAAATGTGATTGTCATTATTTTAAAAAAAAATGGGGTTGTCATTCAAATTTACTTGCACATAATAGTGTGTTACGCTAGCTTACCATTTGAATGATTGGGTAGTATGCTTCCCAAATAACACATAACTAAATATCAGATCCGAGTACAAAAGAAATTAGGAACAAACTTACGAGTTTAAGGTGAACGAAAAAGGATTTAAAACGATTAGTGGTAAAGAAGGTAAGTAAAAAATTGATGACATGATGATAAGGGAAGCTCACTCAATAAATAATCAACTATTTCATAATAGTAATAGTAGTAAAAATTGAATCCAATTGTAAGATCAGAACACAAATGGAATGGAGTAATAACCAAAAACATAAAATGAAATGGCAATGTAAAGCTTGTTTGAGGTAAATGTCCATTTTGCAATTTGTAAGGAAGATATATATATATAAAAGGATGAAAACATGAATCTTAATAACATTTTTTAGTGAAACAAATGGGTAGTTATAAGAAGATTAATATTTTATTGAAGGATTTGTTAACAAAAACCATCAATTAATATTCAAAACCTTTTCTAAAGAAAGTCAAAAACTCTCAATTAAGACTTGAAATAAAATCTCATGAAAATATTTTTACAAAATTCCACCTAAGTCGCCCTAGAGCTTACTTCTAAAATCTAAGGGTCCTAAACTACCTTATATACCAATTTTAGTACTCCTAAACTCTATTTTGGCATATGAGGAAAAATTCCTTCAATTAGGGCTTGCTTTCCTTGATTTTAGGGTCTCACATTGCAAGTTTGAGTTATGGAGTGAATGAGGGGGAGTTTGCTCCATTGTTCAAGGACTCCATGCACCTATTTTTAGCTATTATGAGAAACTATCACCCTCCTTGTCTTTTTTTATGGATGTGCACCTCATGCATGTGTCTTGTTGTTAACCGGTCATTTATTTAGTCATTGATTGTTGTTAACTGGTCATTTATTTAGTCATTGAGTTTTGTTAACTAGTCATTGATTTATTCATTGATTATTGTTAACTAGTCATTTAAGTAGTCATTGATTTGTGTAGATAGGTCATGGAGGAATTCAACCACCAACCCCCTGCATGTAAGGCATGTGCTCTTTCATTGAGCTAACACCCAAGTATGTTCTAAGTTATAGTATGTCATGTAATTATTGACTTGAAAAAAAAGTAAACTTTAAAGTTCTCATTCTGGAAAGTAGTATGTGAAAAAATTTATAATTATCGTCTCAAACTCAAAAGAATCATTCATCAAACAAAAGAATAAAAGAGAAATATCCTCTCTTTCATGTTTATTTCCTACAAGATTATCCCAATATGTTCTATAAAGAAATAGAGGCCACCAAAAATAACTAAAAATTGACTAATTGACTAAGTTACTAAAACAATAACTAAAAACTGATAAAGTAGTAGTTTAGTGCCAAAACGAGAGTTCAAACAAGGAAAACATGGCCGAATTCAATGCAAAAAGTGTGGACTAAGTACAATAGAGATAGGGTGGAGTGCAATCATGTCAACTAACCTTCATTAGAAAAATAAAGCATTACTCCTTATTACAATTATACCAATTCACATGAAGATAGTTATTGATGCTCAACATCCACATGTTCAGAAGTGTCAGAACATGATGCCAAAGAAAAACAAATTAAAATTTTATGCAAGATCATTCTATCAATGTTGTCATGTCCATTTCGATGTGCTTTTCATGCATGTATCTTATTTCACCAATTTCATCATCATATGACCGCTTTGACAAGTCAACCAAGCTACATTTTCATCATTACCACGTCATGGTCAAGTCAAGTTATGGAGATTTGTCGTATTTTCATTTGGGCATCATCATGTACCAGGTAGTCAACTGCATTACATTTGGATCGTCATACCGATCATGCTTATATTTTTTATTCCAAATTCGAAGTTAGTTTGGTTTTTTCAGTGGTTTGTCAAAGTTTTGACAAGTATACTTTTTTTGCTTCATGATACCTAAAGATTGTGAAGTTCGCGTCCTCCATTAATTCACCAGATGCCTCCATTGGTTGTGGTTCTCCTCAAACATAAGATTAAAAAAAAACCTCCCTCTTAACCATCCTAGATTTGAAAGCACCAATATCCCCTTTTTGAAAATAAAATAACCCCCCTCCTTTTGGTAAAAAAAACCTTTGTTACCTATACCCATTATTTTCCAAAAGAAAATGATTTACTTAACCCTTTTCCTATTTATTTCCCCTATCCCTAGATGTCTCCCTTTTAATAATGATAAATAATTCTCTTTATCATTTTTTAGTACACTTTTACTCCTTAAAGTTCATCTGCCCCTTTCCCTAGTTTACAAAATTAACACTCTCTCATGGCAAAGTACGTTACAAAATTAACCCTCTATCATTGGAAAAGATTTAAAAAAAAAAATCCTTCCATTACCCAAAGTGATGTCTCCCTTTTAATAATGATAAGAAAATCCCAATGTCATTTATTATTACACTTTTTCTCCTTAAATCACACTTTTTCTCCTTACCGTTACCCCTTTCCTTACTTTACAAAATTAACACTCTCTCATGTCAAAGTACGTTACAAAATTAACCCTATGTCATGGAAAATATTTAAAAATAAAAGTAATTTCTTTAATTTCCCAAAGTGAAAAACAAATATCTTTCCCTTTCTATTGACATTCATTCTCAAAAGTTTCCCTCACCCAAAGTGAAAAACAAATATTCTCCCTTTCTATTGAGCTTCATTCTCAAAGGTTTCCATGACCCAAAGTGAAAAACAAATATATTTCCCTTTCTATTGAGCTTCATTCTCAAAAGTTTTATTAAAGATTAATCCATCTTCACCAAAGGATTCAAAAAGGGTCACTCTCATGATAATCGTTGATCAAGAGATGATTTACACATTTCAAGGTATGTGGACAAATCTTGAGGGCATCACTTGATTTTGGAATGGAACAATGCAACAAATAAGGAGTAATGATGGTAGAGGGTCATTGTAGGTCCATAGGCACTAAAAAAATGCTTCAAACCTAACCCTAACATCACCAGTTTAATGACAAGAATGTAAGCAAAGAATTCTCCATGCGACTAAGGGCGGATCGATCAACCAGCAAGCATACACCTTGCATCTGCTTCTACATAAGAGGGAATTCAATATTTGAGCGCAAGGCCAACTATTGGGGATCCACCTGGTCATATGTCCCTGGGGATGGATTTGGAACTAAATATTTGTCTAGAAATTTAGGGTATGGACATCCAACAAACCTATGATCTCAACCTTGGTCATAACACTGAAACAATGTGCCTACATCCCAAACATGTCCTCGAACCACACCCATTATAAAGGATTTAAATCACCCTAAAATAACACATCACATTGTTACTGGCATAGCCAGCAAGAACAAAAAACATTGTTACTAGCACAGTCAGCAAGAACAAAGAACATTGCCACTAACACAACCACTTAACTTGTGGCCAGTGAATGCCGAAAGTAGTCATCGTCTATCATCTATTTAGCAGAGCATATCTCGAATAATAGAGCCTAGAATGCTACTACTTATTTTAGGTAGTTAAATGTGAACAATGTTATCATGTCATGTTATATTTATTGTGTGTGAATTAAATTCGAATTATATTGCGAATGAGATGGACAATCAATAAGAGATTCAAGGAGTAGACATTGCACAATTGGTAAGAATATTTCTATTACACAAATAAATTAAGATACAATACATATATATAGTTGGAGTCAGATCCAATTAATTCAAATAGAGGTTCAAAATCTCTCAACAATCTCGAATAAATCTCAAACCAATCTCTAAACTCATGAAAATGTATTAATGGAAGAATTATCTCCAACAAAATGTTGTTTCTCTCTAGTCCCATCGAAATCTGAAGAGTCCAATAACAACAGGATTGCAGATAGCAGATTATCTCTACTATGGATCTATTCATCTCTATTATAACGAGAGTTTTCCTCTCACCCAATAAATACCAGTAATTTAAAATTTGATAAGAAATTTATCTCTCCCTACCAATTCAAAATTGGTCTGTATTATTTTTCAGAAGTGAATTGGGATTTATTGGGCTGGTAAATAATTCTTTTAATTATTTAAATTGTAATTTTTGCAATTTGATTTTTTTAAATGTTATATTCATTAAAATTACAATGTGAAATGTCCAAACTATAGATCCGAGAAGATTGCAATTTCATTTGCTTCATTTGTATAAGCTTCCACACTCAAAAACAAATTGACTTTTACAATTTAGTTGACTTTCTTTGATAAAATTGGTTTGTTTCTATGTATTTTAAACATTTTTTTGGTTGTAGTTGTGTAGAGGGAACCATCAAAATCGAATTTCATAAAATATTTAAGTGAGAACAAAAATGAATTTAAAATTTCAACACTAATTTGAAAAATAAAGATGGAATAAGTTTCAATAAAAAATTTATATAATGAATTTAAAATTTCAACACTAAATGAGAATGAATTGAGAGATGGGGATCAAAGGTTTTTGGTATGAAAAATAACCCCTTGGAAAGCCTAGGGATATCACGAGCTCTATTTTTTTCTCATAAAATTTGAGAAGCTACCTATACAGGATTGATCTGTAAGTTCATTGCATAGCAATAAAGTGTTTAGGAATTTTGGAAAAATCAAAAGAGATGGATAGACCTTCATGAAGCATACCTATTTAATAATTTCTTATCGATAAGACACTACTAATTTGTTTGAAATTTGAAATAGATTAAAGTATGTTTCAACTTCATGATCTTAGTTGCATGGATAAGTTTCCTTCACAATTTTGTTTCATTTGTTTGATGTTATAGGAATAACAGAAGGACATTTCCAATTCATCATTCTTCCTAATTTTGTGTGTTATTTAGTGATTAAAAACATGCATAGTTGCAATGTATCAGAACATTAGTTATCCTTAAAATAAGGATTATGAATATAAGAAATGACCGAACATACCTTCAATGAGTTTATGAATCAAATTGACAAATGAAAGTATTCCAATAAAGTTACATATATATAAATATATATACTCGGTTGTGGGTAGGGCGATGACCGACTTGTGAAAATCTAGAAACTAGGCCTTGCAAACTTAAATCTAGGAAGAATCAAACAAGGATAGGATCGGCGTAATTCACATCACCGCTTGATATGCATGCATAATATATGACTGCTTCAAACTTACAGGTGCGTCTTGTCTTTGGGTTTGAGGAATGAACAACTAAAATTGTTCTAGTAGGTACCATATTGTCAACTTGCAACCCAATAATGGCCTCAACATCTCCAATTGCACCTTCCTCAATCATACACTCAACACCTGCACACCCCATTTCTTATGTTGGTGTTGGTTGGAATATAAGCCTTATGCTTCCCTTAACCACCACATCATCAAGATTTTTCTCAATCATACTGAACAACAAATTCAATCCTACCAAACAACAAACTCATCATTAAAACATGAATTATACAAATTATACAACAAACAGATTTGAACTCTAGACAAAAAAAAAAGTAATTATAGATAGTTTAAGTGCAATGATTGATAACTCCATGTAAAATCAATGTACACAACCTATTCCTCAACATTTTAATCTATGACATTTTTGGATTAAATGCATTTTCAATAGTAAATTCATCACACAATGAAGAATTACTAATAATATTATTATTAGGTGTTCTCTTGTCTATCAAATACATTTTTTCATTTTCTTTTATGCTACCCTCGAAGACAATAGTAATGGGAATCGAGCCTGTCGTTCTCTCTTCCCACAAGTAGGAGGTCATGCATGTAACATGTTGTGTGCATGTTTCTCACCCAAAAATACCAATGTTTCCATACTTATATTAATTCAATCTTGATTCAGTTTCGATGAAGCATGTATAAATGCACACTTGCTCTAATTAGATGATACAGTTGCACATGAGGTAAAATTGACTTAGTAACCGCCATTTTTTAGTCATAACAACTTGCATCAAGATAGTTATTCCCTTCACTCATATCTGAAACAGGTTTTGTTATAGCTTCTTATGGATCTCCTATTGGTGGTTGTTCATGTTCTGTATCTCATGGATCAATTATCCTCACTCTATTCTGCCATTATCCACCAACTTAGCGTCTCTTTAACACACACATATTGTTAGTAATTCAAAATCTGATAAGTATAATAATGATCTGAATGTTTATAAGTGGTATCAGAGGTAGAGGTGAAAATCTGCTAGGTAATGAAGGCTCAGAGGGATAAAAAACAAATGGGTAAGGTCGCTTCAAAGCGTTACCACTATCTGAAATCTCATTAAATGGATAATTGACAAAGTAACAAGTCTATGTTGTATCAAAAGTAGATGATGGGTAAGGTGTATCCATATCATAGGGGGGGTTCCACGACTCATAAGGTTCAATAACAATCCTAATATAAAAAGGAAAAGAATCAATATGTTTGTGGTTCACCTAATTAACTTTTGGAATCATGAAGAAATCATCCAACTATTGATCAAACAACAACTTCACAGTAATGGAATTCATTTCTTGGAATTTCTTGTAGTGAAGGAATAATTTAAATCCTTCAATGGATTCTGATAATAATGTGTTTCATATCTCAAGTATCCAAAAGCACAATGGGAAAGATAAACTCTTCCACTTCAGTAAGGCCATAAAAAGAATTAGCCAAAACTGAAAAAGAAAAAAATGGGGCATTCTGTCATTCTGATTATGAGAGAACCACCACAAAGGAATCCACCCAAAAAATATGCATACCTTGTGGACTGATAAGACACCAATACTTGCTAATGGTTCAAGTCGAATTTACTGTATTAAAAATAATTACTGCAAAACAAGTGGACTAAGGGAAACACTAGATTGGTGACAATGTAATAGAGGGTGGCCTAGAGCTTGAATTTGTAGTGAGAAGGGTAATTTGTGGGGGAAGAGGAGGACATTGAATCTTGCGAGCATCCCTTTGATGAGCATACAAATCGTAAATGTGAAAAAAATAATGAGGAATATCCATATTGAACTCTAGCATCCAAATGGTAAATTCAATAACCTTGTGATTATACCTAAGATTCGGTGCAATTCGCTTTCAACTCCACCACCACCATGAAACCTCTATTGGGTTGATATCATTGATAGAATGGGTTCACTCGAGCGTGGAATAGAACACAAGATCCTAATCCATGGATGCTTTAAACAACCCTAGCAGAGCTAAGAGAAATTTTTCTTAAAAGAAATGAAATGGGGATGAACGAGTAGGGTTACCCCCAAGTTCAAATTTTTTTATTGAAGATTGTGGGAGAGGGAAAGTGGACCCATGTGAAGGCTAAGTGGTTATTCAATTTTACTTTGAGGGTTTACTGATTAATCAATTTTATTTTGAGGGGATCATAGTTTAGAGTGTGTAATTAGTTTAACCATTTTGTTTTTTTATTTATTATATTATTTATATTAAAAGAAAAAGGGTTTGCTTATTTTTTTATTGTTATTTTGATATAATTCAAGAATAATAATAATTCTATATATCAAAATATATTGGTGAGACCGAGATGTTTTATTCTAAAAGAAATTTTGTCAAAACATTTGCCCTATTTTCCATCCCAAATTCATTTCTAATTTACCCCTTTTTCCCGCTCATTTTTTTCTTTTTTTTCTTTAATTTGTTAATATTAATATTAGTGCATTACATATATTAATATATTGAATATATATAATAACTATATTAATATATTGAATATAAATAATAACTATATAACATATTAATATATTAACTATATTATATTATATTTCAAGATGTGGGGCCTAGTGATGAGACCACGCGTCATATTGTTCCAGTAGGAGGATCCATGGAGGTTGAATTCCACTAGATGATCATGGAAAAGGAATGTGAACTTTCCCTTCAAGTTAATGAGGATATGTGGGGAATTAAAAGGGAGTTACCCTTTGAGGGGTCGTAATACTTCTAAGTACAATTGCAGACAAAAGATAGATTTAGAAAGAAGGGGAATGATGGTTGCACAAGGAGATGGATTGCATGTGGATACTAACCTCGAATTAATACTTGTGGGTGTTGGAAATTGTGAACGCATTAATTTGCTTATTTAATCCAATTCTCATCTCAACCACGCTATGTCGAAGGAGGGGATATATTTTTTCTTGAAATAGGGGTCATTGCCGCTTTCAAATGTAAGCAGATAGATAAGAGGAAATTTTGATCTTTCTGATGTTAGACAAAGAGACAATCATGGCAGATGGTTGCAGCTTGTAAATTAATGGAGGACAAGAAATTAGCATTTTATGTCGATCATGACTCAAAATGCATGTGCTTCTCGAAACTTTGAAACACTATCGAAAGGGACAAATGGTGATGATTTTCATCAAATGAAACATGGATGTGACCAACATGATGAGCCAAACCTAATGGTATAAAAATCATTACGCGATGATGCTTATAGAGAGAAACGACTATCCCCATGGCACGATTCAACATGACACATGATGACACAAAAGATGAAAATTGACAAGTGTGTCGAAGGGGACATACAGAAGAGAAAATAGTGAAACAAGGTATGGACATGACAAACACATCGCTCTTGATACAAAATTACAGACACAATGGCCTTGAGACTAAGTTTAATAGGTTCTCATTTGGCTAACGATTTTCATACTAGTGATTAACAACACTCCTTAGACAAATTGTAATTAAGGATTTAAATTAGACAACAAAAGAATATTTGAAGTAGATCCTATTGAATAAGAGAGAGATATTTATTGTTTGAACAATGAAAAATTGCAATTTTGATAGTAAAATTTTGTAAATTTTAACGTTGCAAAGGGATTCAAAGACCCTTTTTAAGGGGGCTGTCTCTGAATCCATCAACAACAATAAAAATTTGATAAAATTATTAGAATTTTATAAATGTTAACAGTGGACACCCTATATAATTATTAACTGATATTGTCTAATCATATTTTGTTCCAATGACTACATTAGTCATATTTTTAGCCCGTAACTAAATTAGTCATTTTTAGTTGTGATCACTTAAAATTGCTCAAATTTGGTCATATTTCACTTAAAAAGACAGTGTTGACCAACGTTTTTGGTGGTTTAGTCATTTATTTCACTTAATGACCAACGTTTTTGGTAACCTGGTCATTTATCGCCCATTTTTCTACTAGTGTTAAGCCTAACTAGTATATCATGCCTTGCTCGGGCAATTTGAATCGTCGCCATGACCTATTCAAATTGCCTTACCTATTTATACTTTCTCCTTCATTCATTGAAGCTTGATGATAATTAAATTGCACCAACCAAGAGGTGTCACAAACTGGAGAGGACGTGTTCCCAATCTGGTCTTTTATTTTTCCTTTCTTCTCTTTGATCTTTATCAACCCCCCTAGAAAGGGGTCCATGAGAACTAATTGTAATCTAAATCACAATTTATAGATTTTGAAATCAAGGATGGATCCTTATCATAATCAGAGTTGTCATATTCATGAGATCTTTGAATTCCTCTTAACGTAGATTTATTGAAAGTTGTCTCCCATGGGAATAATCACAATATTCATTGCTTGTTCTCAAACTTTCGAGAGTGTATTTAGTTCTTTATTTTTCTCTTCTAATATAGAATTGATATCTTTTTGTAACCCCATTGAGGGTAATGATTCATTCTAATTATCTTCATTTTCAAGAGTAGGGGTTCATATGATTGTCTGGTTTTAGATTTGGGAAAATGATGTTTTTCCTCTTTGGATGAGCCTGTGCTTAGGAAAAGAAGTTGGTTTATATGGCACTAAAAAACTTATGTTTTGTAATCCAATATTCTAGTACATTTAAAATTTTCATGTTTTAGAAGAATCATGTTTGGAATACCTTTATTAAGCATAAGCAAAAATACCCAACTTTACTTTCTCAATATCTAACTTTAAGTATTTTCCCAAAGAATTTATAATATATTTAAAGACTATAAATGTCAAATATGGAGTGGTAGAATTGGAGGCACACCTAGACTAGCATTTTAGTGATGTGATAGCCATAGTGGATGGGTAAAATTTGGGGAACCATGGGGTTAAAAAGATACCCACTATTTCCCAAAAATAAGGCCCCTCAATAAAATTATGGCAGTCATTGTGAAGAGTAAACTAAACAATAAATAACCATTTGGAAGATAAACATACCTCAAATTAGAGGAAATTTCAACTCAAAATGGGCCTCCTAAGGAAAATAATAAAATAATATTTATTAATTTTGGAGGAAGAAAAGAAAAAAAAACTACTTTTTTTGTTCGTATTTTCGATATATCTCCCTGTTTTTTTACTCAAATTCCGATCGGGGGATCTCATTGGATGCAGAATTGAATTCTGCATCCAACGAGTACCCACTCGGGATACGTTTAACGGACCCGGCTACCCCAAAAAAAAGAAATACCTGAAAAAATGTGATGATGATGTCATTATCACGTTTTTTTAGGTATTTTTTATTTTTCGGGTAGCAGGGTCTGTTAAAAGTATTCTGAGTGGGTTCTTGAACGGGCTCTCCCGATCAAAATTTTAGTAAAAACACAGGGAGATATGTTGAAAATATGAACAAAAAAAGTAGTTTTTTTATGATACCTATCGCCAAATTTATATTTAAAAAGTGTTTCAGACATATACAGTATTTCAAATTTAAAGTAATTTCATTGGCTAACACATGATGACATGGAATTTGAATGAGGGTTAAAAGGCCCATTTTGAGTTGAAATTTCCTCTAATGCATTGTTTCATCCAATTCAATTAATCCATTTATATAAATATCTTGTGTGAAGCTTAAACTCATTCAAATGATAAATTATTGTAGATGTTTCATAGAAATTGATGACCCTAGGGTCAAATATCTCTACAGGTGGAACCTTGTTAAATTATTCCCTATATATAGACTAGGCATAATAGATATTTGAAATGCTTAAGGAGAGGACTTGGATCAAACCATATCTTGAATGAAACTACCTTTCAAGGTGAGGGCATCCTAGCCCCCACCTCTCCTCCATGCAATCTCAATTCCAATATAAGACTCTAATCCCTGCAAACTTCCTACTTAGGGAACTAAGATATATCCTCAATTTTTCTTATTGTCTTAACTAATTCACTATTGAGCCCTGTGAGACCCCCTATATATACTTAAATTTGAGCGTAATTTCTACCACATAATTAGTGGGAATCACCCATAAGATTATTGTTTCCCCTAGTGGAAACTTGACCATATTTTAAGATCTTACTATGGTATTAAGACACTATATGCATGGGACCACTCTAGAGGATTTATCAATAATAGACCTATAATATATAACTTCGAAAGCAAGTAGTTGTGTATAAAGAGGTAGAGAAAAAATTTCATCAAACACTGAGTATGCATCCTTATTTAGCTTGGATGTAAAATAAATAAAAATAACCACAACACTTGAGAGCGGTACTAAACATTTGTGGTCTCATTGTGATTTTGGTTGTCTTACTTGACTTGATTTCATGGAACTTGAAACAAAAAAAAACAGCCACCAAACAAGAATACTTTTGATCTTTGTATTTTATCCTAATGTATAAAGATTCTTATAGGATTACTTCCTATTAGTATTGGTCTAAATAAATCCCTTCTAAATATATATGACCTACTTGACTCAGTCCTAGGAAAAATATGATGACATAAGGCATATGTCACAAAATAATTGGCCTTCATTCCCTTTGATTTATCTAGAAAATGTTGCAACAATTTGACCTCTTCAAAATGATGGACTCTAACTTAGAATTTGGAGATTCCTTCCCCACTCCCACCTTCATAGGGATATTTTTTACTCGGGCCATCCTTATACCTTGCAATCCTCAATATTTAATTAATATATAAACATAGGAACCTAGTAAATTGAGTAGTGAGAGTGCTTAATATTATCAAGAAACACCATGCATTGCCTCTAGAGATTATCATTAATATCTACAAGACCTAGGATTATAGACAAGATTCTTGGACTACATCTATGTTGAGGTCAACAAAACATACCTGGGAGCCTAGTTAATGGTTGTACGTCCTCACTACAAACATTTGAGAGACACTTTTTGAAGGCAAAGAACGTGTTGGAATCCTCCTTAAGGGTGTAACGGGGGTTCCAAGGCCCACTAAATTAACAATAGTGTAGTTATGGTGGCCATTTTATGTGAGGTGGACTAGGTCCACTATGTTTGTTATTATTAAATAAGTCTCACTAGTTAAAGCATGGAATAAATGTAATTTGGTCTCATTAAATAAATTCCACTAGGTGGTTTGGTTATGATTAGGGTTCTATAGTAACTATAAATAACCATGGATTCATTGTTATGGAGTACATATTGAAGTATATTGTATTAGAGGTTATCTCATTAGGAGTTTTTTCCTTTGAAGAGGCAAATGAACACTAGTCAATTCATTCCATAAAATGATCATTGTACGATGTCTCCCTACCTTAGGGGTTTTCTAATAAATAAAGTGTTGGTAATTTATAATTATATTGTTTATGATTCAAGATTGAGGGTTAAGGATCATAATTGAATTAAATGCTTAAGTAAACTTCTTTTGTTTTTACAATATGAAAATGATTGCAATACTAGATGATACTAAATTTAGTGTTATAGGTGTTTCTCATCCACATAGAAAAAATGGAGACCTAAGGAGTGAATTTCATATAAAAAAATTTCCATCCTAGAAGTTCACCTTAAAAATGGGTTCCATGTACAAGTGTCAAATTCAATGCTAAAGTATCCCATCTCCCATGTGCAAGTATTCATCTTCACCCTCCCCATAAAAGATACATGATCTTAATACCTTATTGAGAATGGTGCTCTCTACATTCCCAACATGGTTATGTGGATCCAAATACATAGATCCAACCATAGCCAAAAATTCTTCCACGTAATTTCCAAAGCTTAGATGGGGATATGCAAGGGAATCTATTAATGGAGAATACACAAACTAAAAACTATCCGTCATAACCTTCTCCTAACTTCCTTTTGTGATGTTCTCTACATAAGGGGGAGTAGAGTCGTCAACTAGAAAATGAAATTAGTTATTTTCCCAAATATTACAACTCTTCATATACCACTCCTCTTAAGCATCCTCTAAATCATACCAAGTGTATATTTATTGTTTATACTCCTCATTGACAATGGGATATGTGGCTTCAGTAATATGGGCCTCCTTAAATTCTCATAATATCTAGTTGATTGAATTATTTATATTTGTTTGACATTAGTCAATTATATAATAGGATCCTAGAAGATTATATCATTACCTTCCTATATTATGTTTCTTACATTGGAAATATTCAATTCCATTAGATTTTGAGGGAGGAAATATATAAGAGTTGTGCCATATTAGATATTCACCAAAAATATATCATGTAACATTTCAGATCAACTTTCAAAAAATTATGGCATGCAGAGGTTTAGACCATTTAGAAAAAGAGTAAAACGGCATGACTCGTTGTAAAAGATACCATGGGTTTAAACCCCGGTCATCCCATCTCCCATGCTTGTCCGTTGTGTGAGTGCAACTAGGGGTATAGTGGTAATGAATAGGAATCGACCTAGTGTCACATGAGTACAAGCCCCACCTCACTTATCAATTCCCCTAGCACATTTATTTTAAATTATCAAAAAGAATTGATATGGTTGTTATATAAGCACTCTATTAAAATTTAATCACAACAGCTCTTAACATAAAGTAGTGGGTAAATGCCGATGAATATGAAAAATTGAAGGAAAAATGCAAAAAGGCAAATCGGCGTATTGAGCAGGGCAGAAAGATAACTAAAGTTGGGAAGTCTTCGTTACATAAACCGCCGTGTGTAGAATTCATGGGATGCAGTGTAGAATTGGGGAAAATGCAAAAAGGCCAAATTTTGTGATGTAGAATTCAGAAGATTACAATAATAATTGTGCGAGCGATCTTTTTCTATGTTGAATAATCACACTTTCTTTGGCACCATCCTTAAGAAGAGTCACGCACTGCACTAATTAATTTAAATTATAACAAAATTCTTTTATAATTGTTAAATTAATATCACCTTTTTCAATGCACCTGGATATCACCCTTTTCAATGCACCGAAAAAGCATTCCGCCTCCATATATGCTAAACATGATTACATACTTATTTTATTCTGGGAAGGTAAATATATATAACCTAGCTCTTACATTACTTACTTATATACATATAAGTACAACTCTCAAATCTCACACACATATAATTATTTATGATTATATATATAAACATATATATGATTATATATATAAGTATAACTTTTAAATCATTTTGTCGAGGACTTAAATGATAAATAGGTGTATTGTTAAGACCCTCCAATTATTTAAAAAATAATGACAAAATTCAAATTCTCTTCAACATTACTCTAAAATCTTTTTTTTTAAATTCTAACAATAATCCACCCTAAAGCATAACACTCTTGGACAACGTTTTCAAGTTTAGGTTTTACAATGGTCATCCATGACACTTAATGCACATTTAACAATGATCATCCATGCCCGGCTTAGTGTATATTCAAGAATGGTCATACATGACGCTTAGTGCACATTCAATATCTTTAATGCTAGTTGTAACAAGAAACCCATCATACCAATCGTAGTGCCAAGGTTTATCTTAATATCAAAACATGGTGAAACCTAAACAAATAAGAAATAGTATAACCAAGGTTTAACTTAATATCAAAGCCAATAGTAAAACCTAAGCAAATGATATAACCATTGTTAACATCTACTTAGTATAATAATGTATAAACACATTAAATATTTAGTTTATATTAACTTTACACCTTTTTACACACCACTACATAAATGTGTTTTCTATATCACAATAGCTCGTGACATAGAATACCTATATTTATTATTTAAAAAAATGTGATTGTCATTATTTAAAAAAGAATGGGGTTGTCATTCAAATTTACTTGCACATAATAGTGTGTTAGGCTAGCTTACCATTTGAATGACGGGGTAGCATGCTTCCCAAATAACACATAACTAAATATAAGATCCATGTACAAAAGAAATTAGGAACAAACTTACTAGTTTAAGGTGAATGAAAAAGGATCTAAAATGATTAGTAGTAAAGAAGGTAAGTCAAAAACTGATGACATAATGATAACGGAAGCTCACTCAATAAATAATCACCTGGTTCATAATAATAATAGTAGTAAAAATTGAATCCAATTGTAAGATCATAACACAAATGGAATGGAGTAATAACCAAAAACATAAAATGAAATAGCAATGTAAAGCTTATTTGGGGTAAATGTCCATTTTGTAATTTGTAAGGAATATATATATATAAAAGGATGAAAACATTAATCTTAATAACATTTTTTTAGTGAAACAAATGGGTAGTTATAAGAGGATTAATATTTAATTGAAGGATTTGTTAACAAAAACCATCAATTAATATTCAAAACCTTTTCTAAAGAAAGTCAAAAACTCTCTATTAAGACTTGAAATAAAATCTCATGAAAATATTTTTACAAAATTCCACTTAAGTCACCCTAGAGCTTACTTCTAAAATCTAAGGATCCTAAACTACCTTATATACCATTTTTAGTACTCCTAAACTCTATTTTGGCATATGAGGAAATTTTCCTTCAATTAGGGCTTACTTTCCTTGATTTTAGGGTCTCACATTGCATGTTTGAGTTATGGAGTGAATAAGGGGGAGTTTACTCCACTGTTCATGGACTCCATGCACCTATTTTTAGCTATCATGAGAAACTATCACCCTCCTTGTCTTCTTTTATGGATGTGCACCTCATGCATGTGTTTTAATTAGTTGCATGTGTCTTGTTGTTAACTGGTCATTTATTTAGTCATTGATTGTTGTTAACTGATCATTTATTTAGTCATTGAGTGTTGTTAACTAGTCATTCATTTATTCATTGATTATTGTTAACTAGTCATTTAAGTAGTCATTGATTTGTGTAGATAGGTCATGGAGGAATTCAACCACCAACCCCCTGCATGTAAGGCATGTGCTCTTTCATTGAGCTAACACCCACGTATGTTCTAAGTTATAGTATGTCATGTAATTATTGCCTTGAAAAAAAAAGTAAACTTTAAAGTTCTCATTCTGGAAAGTAGTATGTGAAACAATTTATACTTATCGTTTCAAACTCAAAAGAATCATTCATCAAACAAAAGAATAAAAGAGAAATATCCTCTCTTTCGTGTTTATTTCCTACAAGATTATCCCAATATGTTCTATAAAGAAATAGAGGCCACCAAAAATGACTAAAAATTGACTAATTGACTAAGTTACTAAAACAATAACTACAAACTGACAAAGTAGTAGCTCAGTGCCAAAACGAGAGGTCAAACAAGGAAAACATGGCCGAATTCAATGCAAAAAGTGTGGACTACGTATAATAGAGATAGGTTGGAGTGCATTCATGTCAACTAACCTTCATTAGAAAAAGAAAGCATTACCCCTTATTACAATTATACCAATTCACATGAAGATAGTTTTTGATGCTCAACATCCACATGTTCAGAAGTGTCAGAACCAGGGATAATTTTAGGGGCGAATTTTAGCCCAATGGGCTATTTTTCCATGTTTTTCTCCCAAAAAAGATTCACCATTTTGCATTTTTTGAAGCCCTGTTTCGCCCAATTTTGATGGGCTAAAAACTTTTCACCGTAAAAATCGCCAAATTATTATATAAACGATATAAAATCCTTGGAAATTAAAATATTTTTTGAAAAATATCGCTAATCATTTTATAGTTGGCATTTTAATAATTAATAATATTCGCCAACATTTATACACTTTTAAATAAGTATGGTTCCTTAAAATCATCCCTGGTCAGAACATGACGCCAAAGTAAAACAAATTAAATTTTTTTGCAAGATCGTTCTATCAATGTTGTCATGTCCATTTCGATGTGCTTTTCATGCATGTATCTTATTTCACCAATTTCATCATCATATGACCGCTTTGACAAGTCAACCAAGTTACATTTTCATCATTACCATGTCATGGTCAAGTCAAGTTATGGAAATTTGTCGTATTTTTATTTGGGCATCATCATGTACCAGGCAGTCAACTGCATTGCATTTGGATAGTCATACCGATCAATTTTATATTTTTTTTTCCAAATTCTAAGTTAATTTGGTTTTTTCAGTAATTTGTCAAAGTTTTGACAAGTATACTTTTTTTTGCTTCATGATAGCTAAAGATTGTGAAGTTCGCATCCTCCATTAATTCACCAGATGCCTCCATTGGTTGTGGTTCTCCTCAAACATAACATTAAAAAAAAACCTCCCTCTTAACCATCCTAGCTTTGAAAGCACCAATATCCCCTTTTTGAAAATAAAATAACCCCCCTCCTTTTGGTAAAAAAAACCTTCGTTACCTCTAGCCATTTTTTTCCAAAAGAAAATGATTTACTTAACCCTTTTCCCGTTTATTTCCCCTATCCCTAGATGTCTCCCTTTTAATAATGATAAATAATTCCCTTTATCATTTATTAGCATACTTTTACTCCTTAAAGTTCATCTGCCCCTTTCCCTAGTTTACAAAATTAACACTCTCTCATGACAAAGTACGTTACAAAATTAACCCTCTATCATTGGAAAAGATTTAAAAATAAAAATAAATCCTTCCATTACCCAAAGTGATGTCTCCCTTTTCATAATGATAAGGAAGCCCCTCTGTCTTTTATTATTACACTTTTTCTCCTTAAAGTTACCCCTTTCTTTACTTTACAAAATTAACACTCTCTCATGTCAAAGTACGTTACAAAATTAACCCTATGTCATGGAAAAGATTTAAAAATAAAAGTAATTCCTTTAATTTCCCAAAGTGAAAAACAAATATCTTTCCCTTTCTATTGAGATTCATTCTCAAAAGTTTCCATGACCCAAAGTGAAAAACAAATATTTTCCCTTTCTATTGAGCTTCATTCTCAAAAGTTTCCATGACCCAAAGTGAAAAACAAATATATTTCCCTTTCCATTGACCTTCATTCTCAAAAATTTTATCAAAGATTAATCCATCTTCACCGAAGGATTCAAAAAGGGTCACTCTCATGATAATCGTTGATAAAGAGCTGATTTACACATTTCAAGGCATGTGGACAAACCTTGAGGGAAACACTTGATTTTGGAATGGAACGATGCAACAAATAAGGATTAATGAAGGCAGAGGGTCATTGTAGGTCCATAGGCACTAAAAAAATGCTTCAAACCTAACCCTAACATCACCGGTTTAAAGACAAGAATGTAAGCAAAGAATTCTCCATGTGACTGAGGGCGGATCGATCAGCCAACAAGCATACACCATGGCAGCTCTAATCTGGCAGTTGGTGGGTGGTCATTTTTTTGCACAACATGCTTGGAGATAGAAGGTATCAAAATTGTAGAGAAACCACTATGATTTGCAAACAGTTTCCAATCAGAACGCAAGTCAAAGGTTAATGAAACTCTTTCTATACCTTGCATCTGCTTCTGTAGAAGAGGGAATTCAATCTTTGAGCACAAGGCCAACTGTTGGGGATCCACCTGGTCATATGTCCCTGGGGATGGATTTGGAACTAAATATTTGTCTAGAAATTCAGGGATGGACATCCAACAAACCTATGATCTCAACCTTGGTCATAACACTGAAACAGTGCGCCTACATGCCAAACATGTCCTCGAACCACACCCATTATAAAGGATTTAAATCACCCTAAAATAACACATAACATTGTTACTAGCATAGCTAGCAAGAACACAAAACACTGTTACTAGCACAGCCAGCAAGAACAAAGAACATTGTCACTAATAGAACCACTTAACTTGTGGCCAGTGAATGCCTAAAGTAGTCATCGTCTATCATCTATTTAGCAGAGCATATCTCGAATAATAGATCCTGGAATGCTACTACTTATTTTAGGTAGTTAAATGTGAACAATGTTATCATGCCATGTTATATTTATTGTGTTTGAATTAAATTTAAATTATATCGCGAATTAGATGGGAAATCGATAAGAGATTCAAGAAGTAGACATTGCACAATTGGTAAGAATATTTCTATTACATAAATAAATTAAGATACAATACATATATATAGTTGGAGTCAGATCCAATTAATTCCAAACATAGAGATTCAAACTCTCTCAACAATCTCGAATAAATCTCAAACCAATCTCTAAACTCATCACAATGCATTAATGGAAGAATTATCTCCTACAAAATATTGTTTCTCTCTACTCCCATCGAAATCTGAAGAGTCCAATAACAACATAATTGCAGATAGCAGATTATCTCTACTAGGGATCTATTCATCTCTATTATAACGAGAGTTTTCCTCTCACCCAATAAATACCAATAATTTAAAATTTGATAAGAAATTTATCTCCCTACCAATTCAAAATTGGTCTGTATTATTTTTCAGAAGTAAATTGGGATTTATTGGGCTGGTAAATAATTCTTTTAATTATTTAAATTGTAATTTTTGCAATTTGATTTTTTTAAATGTTATATTCATTAAAATTACAATGTGAAATGTCCAAACTACAGATCCAGAAAGATTGCAATTTCATTTGTTTCATTTGTATAAGCTTCCACACTCAAAAACAAATCGACTTTTACAATTTAGTTGACTTTCTTTGATAAAATTGCTTTGTTTCTATGTATTTTAAACATTTTTTTGGGTGTAGTTGTGTAGAGGGAACCATCAAAATTGAATTTCATAAAATATTTAAATGAGAACAAAAATGAATTTAAAATTTCAACACTAATTTCAAAAATAAAGATGGAATAAGTTTCAATAAAAAAATTATATAATGAATTTAAAATTTCGACACTAAATGAGAATGAATTGAGAGATGGGGATCAAAGGTTTTTGGTATGAAAAATAACCCCTTGGAAAGCCCAGGGATATCACGAGCTCTTTTTTTTTCTCATAGAATTTGAGAAGCTACCTATACAGGATTGATCTATAAGTTCATTGCATAGCAATAAAGTGTTTAGGAATTTATGAAAAATCAAAAGAGACAAATAGACCTTCATGAAGCATACCTATTTAATAATTTCTTATCAATAACACACTACTAATTTGTCTAAAATTTGAAATAGATTAAAGTATGTTTCAATTTCATGATCTTAGTTGCATGGATAAGTTTCCTTCACAATTTTGTTTCATTTGTTTGATCTTATAGGAATAACACAAGGACATTTCCAGTTCATCATTTTTCCTAATTATGTGTGTTATTTAGTGATTAAAAACATGCATAGTTGCGATGTATCAAAACATTAGTTATCCTTAAAAGAAGGATTATGAATATATGAAATGACCGAACATACCTTCAATGAGTTTATGAATCAAATTGACGAATGAAAGTATTCCAATAAAGTTACATATATATAAATATATATACATGGTTGTGGGGAGGGCAATGAACGACTTGTGAAAATATAGAAACTAGGCCTTGCAAACTTAAAACTAGGAAGAATCCAGCAAGGATAGGATCGGCGTAATTCACATCACCGCTTGATATGCATGCATAATATATGACTTCTTCAAACTTACAGGTGGGTCTTGTCTTTGGGTTTGAGGCATGAACAACTAAAATTTTTCGAGTAGGTACCATATTGTCAACTTACAACCCAATAATGGTCTCAACATCTCCAATTGCACCTTCCTTAATCATACACTCAACACCTGCACACCCCATTTCTTATGTTGGTGTTGGTTGGAAGATAAGCCTTATGCTTCCCTTAACCACCACATCAAATCAAGATTTTGCTCAATCATACTGAACAACAAATTCAATCCTACCAAACAACAAACTCATCACTAAAACATGAATTATACAAATTATACAACAGACATATTTGAACTCTAGACAAAAAAACAAGTAATTATAAATAGTTTAAGTGCAACAAATGATAACTCCATGTAAAATCAATGTACACAACCTATTCCTCAACATTTTAATCTATGACATTTTTGGATTAAATGCATTTTCAATAGTAAAGTCATCACATGATGAATAATTACTAATAATATTATTATTAGGACTTCTCTTGTGTATCAAATACATTTTTTCATTTTATTTAATGCTACCCTCGAAGACAATAGTAATGGGAATTGAGCCCATCGTTCTCTCTGCCCACAAGTAGGAGGTCATGCATGTAACGTGTTGTGTGCATGTTTATCACCCAAAAATACCAATGTTTCCATACTTATATTAATTCAATCTTGATTCAGTTTCGATGAAGCAGGTATAAATGCACACTTGCTCTAATTAGATGATACAGCTGCACATGAGGTAAACTCGACTTAGTAACCAACATTTTTTAGTCATAACAACCTGCATCAAGATAGTTATTCCCTTCACTCATATCTCAAACAGGTTTTGTTATAGCTTCTTATGGATCTCCTATTGGTGGTTGTTCATGTTCTGTATCTCATGGATCAATTATCCTCGCTCTATTCTGCCATTATCCACCAACTTAGCATCCCTTTAACACACACATATTGTTAGTAATTCAAAATCTGATAAGTAGAATAATGATTTGAATGTTTATAAGTGGTATCAGAGGTAGAGGTGCAAATATGCTAGGTAATGAAGGCTCAGAGGGATAAAAAACAGATGGGTAAGCCTGGCTTCAAAGCGTTACCACTATCTGAAATCTCATTAAATGGATAATTGACAAAGTAACAAGTCTATGTTGTATCAAAAGTAGATGATGGGTAAGGTGTATCCATATCATAGGGGGGGTTCCATGACTCATAAGGTTCAATAACAATCCTAATATAAAAAGGGAAAGAATCAATATATTTGTGGTTCACCTAATTAAATTTTGGAATCATGAAGAAATCATCCAACTATTGATCAAATAACAACTTCACAGTAATGGAATTCATTTCTTGGAATTTCATGTAGTGAAGGAATAATTCAAATCCTTCAGTGGATTCTGATAATAATGTGTTTCATATCTCATGTATCCAAAAGCACAATGGGAAAGATAAACTCTTCCACTTCAGTAAGGCCATAAAAAGAATTAGCCAAAACTGAAAAAGAAAAATATGGGGCATTCTGTCATTCTGATTATGAGAGAACCACCACAAAGGAAGCCACCCAAAAAATATGCATACCTTGTGGACTGAGAAGACACCAATACTTGCTAATGGTTCAAGTCGAATTTACTGTATTAAAAATAATTACCGCAAAACAAGTGGACTGAGGGAAACACTAGATTGGTGACATTGTAATAGAGGGTGGCTCAGAGCTTGAATTTGTAGTGAGAAGGTGAATGTGTGGGGGAAGAGGAGGCCATTGAATCCTACGAGCATCCCTTTGATGAGCATACAAATCATAAATGCAAAAAAAATAACAATGAATATCCATATTGAATTCTAGCATCCAAATGGTAAATTCAATAACCTTGTGATTATAAATGAGATTCGGTGCAATTCGCTTTCAACTCCACCACCACCATGAAACCTCTACTGCGTTGATATCATTGATAGAATGGGTTTGTTCGAGTGGAATAGAACACAAGATCCTAATCCATGGATGCTTTAAAAAACCCTAGCAGAGCTAAGAGAAAAATTTCTTAAAAGAAATGAAATGGGGATGAACGAGTAGGGTTACCGCCAAGTTCAAATTTTTTTATTGAAGATTGTGGGAGAGGGAAAGTGGACCCATGCGAAGGTTAAATGGTTATTCAATTTTATTTTGAGGGTTGACTGATTAATCAATTTTATTTTGAGGGGATCATAGTTTAGAGTGTGTAATTAGTTTAACCATTTTGTTTTTTTATTTATTATATTATTTATATTAAAATAAAAAGGGTTTAATTATTTTTTTTACTGTTATTTTAATATAATTCGAAAATAATAATAGTTCAATATATCAAAATATATTGGTGAGATAGAGATTTTTTATTCTAAAAGACATTTTGTCAACACATTTACCCTATTTTCCCTCCCAAATTCATTTCTAATTTACCCCTTTTTCCCGCTCATTTTTTTCTTTTTTTTCTTTAATTTGTTAATATTAATATTAGTGCATTAGATATATTAATATATTGAATATATATAATAACTATATTAATATATTGAATATAAATAATAACTATATAACATATTAACTATATTAAATATATTATATTATATTTCCAGATGTGGGGCCTAGTGATGAGACCACGTGTCATATTGTTCCAGTAGGAGGATCCATGGAGGTTGAATTCCACTAGATGATCATGGAAAAGGAATGTGAACTTTCCCTTCAATTTAATGAGGAAATGTGGGAAATTAAAGGGGAGTTACCCTTTGAGGGGTCGTAATACTTCTAAGTACAATTGCAGACAAAAGATAGATTTATAAAGAAGGGGAATGATGGTTGCACAAGGAGATGGATTGCATGTGGATACTAACCTCAAATTACCTCAAGTGAGTTCGATCTTTGAAATTATGATAATTTGTGGATTATTTATTTTAACACTTGTGGGTGTTGGAAATT
Source organism: Pseudotsuga menziesii (assembly GCA_001517045.1). NCBI lineage: Eukaryota > Viridiplantae > Streptophyta > Pinopsida > Pinales > Pinaceae > Pseudotsuga > Pseudotsuga menziesii. The sequence goes on along the minus strand of LPNX010906871.1, from coordinate 122,743 downwards.
GTGAATGCATTAATTTGCTTATTTAATCCAATTCTCATCTCAACCACGCTATGTCGAAGGAGGGGAGATATTTTTTCTTGAAATAGGGGTCATTGCCGCTTTCAAATGTAAGGAGATAGATACAGGGAAAATTTGATCTTTCTGATCTTAGACAAAGAGACAATCATGGCATACAGTTGCAGCTTGTAAATTAATGGAGGACAAGAAATTAGCATTTTATGTCGATCATGACTCAAAATGCATGTGCTTCTCGAAACTTTGAAACACTATTGAAAGGGACAAATGGTGACGATTTTCATCAAATGAAACATGGACATGACCGACATGATGAGCCAAACCTAATGGTATAAAAATCATTACATGAAGATGCTTATAGATAGAAACGACTAGCCCCATGGCACGATTCAACATGACACATGATGACACAAAAGATGAAAATTGACAAGAGTGCCGAAGCGGACATACAGAAGCGAAAATAGTGAAACAAGGTATGTACACGACAAACACATCGCTCTTGATACATAAATTACAGACACAATGGCCTTGAGACTAATTTTAATAGGTTCTCATTTGGCTAACCATTTTCATACTAGTGATTAACAACACTCCTTAGACAAATTGTAATTGAGGATTTAAATTAGACAACAAAATAATATTTGAAGTAGATCCTATTGAATAAGAGAGAATTATTTATTGTATGAACAATGAAAAATTGCCATTTTGATAGTAAAATTTTGTAAATTTTAATGTTGCAAAGGGATTCAAAGACCCTTTTTAAGGGGGTCGTCTCTGAATCCATCAACAACCTTAAAAATTTGATAAAATTATTACAATTTTATAAAAGTTAACAATGGACACCCTATATAATTATTAACTGATATTGTCTAATCATATTTTGTTCCAATGACTACATTAGTCATATTTTTAGCCCATAACTAAATTATTCAAGTTTGGTTGTGATCATTTAAAATTGCTTAGTCAAACCATATCTTCAATGAAACTACCTTTCAAGGTGAGGGCATCCTAGCCCCCACCTCTCCTCCATGCAATCTCAATTCCAATATAAGACTCTAATCCCTGCAAACTTCCTACTTAGGGAACTAAGATATATCCTCAATTTTTCTTATTGTCTTAACTAATTCACTATTGATCCCTGTGAGACCCCCTATATATACTTAAATTTGAGCGTAATTTCTACCACATAATTAGTGGGAATCACGCATAAGATTATTGTTTCCCCTAGTGGAAACTTGACCATATTTTAAGATCTTACTATGGTATTAGGACACTATATGCATGGGACCACTCTAGAGGATTGATCAATAATAGACCTATAATATATAACTTGGAAAGCAAGTAGTTGTGTATACAGAGGTAGAGAAAAAATTTCATCAAACACTTAGCATGCATCGTTATTTAGCTTGGATGTAAAATAAATAAAAATAACCACAACATTTGAGAGCGGTACTAAACATTTGTGGCCTCATTGTGATTTTGGTTCTCTTACTTGACTTGATTTCATGGAACTTGAAACAAAAAAAAAACACCCACTAAACAATAATACTTTTGATCTTTGTATTTTATCCTAATGTATAAAGATTCTTATAGGATTACTTCCTATTAGTATTGGTCTAAAGATATCCCTTATAAATATATATGACCTACTTGGCCCATTCCTAGGAAAAATACGATGACATAAGGCATATGTCACAAGATAATTGGCCTTCATTCCCTTTGATTTATCTAGAAAATGTTGCAACAATTCGACCTCTTCAAAATGATGGACTCTAACTCAGAATTTGGAGATTCCTTCCCCACTCCCACCTTCATAGGGATATGTTCTACTCAGGCCATCCTTATACCTTGCAATCCTCAATATTTAATTAATATATAAACATAGGAACCTAGTAAATTGAGTAGTGAGAGTGCTTAATATGATCAAGAAACACCATGCATTGCCTCTAGAGATTATCATTAATATCTACAAGACCTAGGATTATAGACAAGATTCTTGGACTACATCTATGTTGAGGTCAACAAAACATACCTGGGAGCCTAGTTAATGGTTGTACATCCTCACTACAAACATTTGCGAGACACTTTTTGAAGGAAAAGAACGTGTTGGAATCCTCCTTAAGGGTGTAACCGGGGTTCCAAGGCCCACTAAATTAACAATAGTGTAGTTATGGTGGCCATTTTATGTGAGGTGGACTAGGTCCACTATGTTTGTTATTATTAAATAAGTCTCACTAGTAAAAGCATGGAATAAATGTAATTTGGTCTCATTAAATAAATTCCACTAGGTGGTTTGGTTATGATTAGGGTTCTATAGTAACTATAAATAACCATGGAGTAATCTTTATGGAGTACATATTGAAGTATATTGTATTAGAGGTTATCTCATTAGGAGTTTTTTCCTTTGAAGAGGCAAATGAACACTAGTCAATTCATTCCATAAAATGATCATTGTACGATGTCTCCCTACCTTAGGGGTTTTCTGATAAATAAAGTGTTGGTAATTTATAAATATATTGTTTATGATTCAAGATTGAGGGTTAAGGATCATAATTGAATTAAATCCTTAAGTAAACTTCTTTTGTTTTTACAATATGAAAATGATTGCAATACTAGATGATACTAAATTTAGTGTTATAGTTGTTTCTCATCCACATAGAAAAAATGGAGACCTAAGGAGTGAATTTCATATAAAAAAATTTCCATCCTAGAAGTTCACCTTAAAAATGGGTTCCATGTACAAGTGTCAAATTCAATGCTAAAGTATCCCATCTCCCATGTGGAAGTATTCATCTTCACCCTCCCCATAAAAGCTACATGATCTCAATACCTTGTTGAGAATGGTGCTCTGCATTCCCAACATGGTCATGTGGATCCAAATACATAGATCCAACCATATCCAAAAATTCTTCCACGTAATTTCCAAAGCTTAGATGGGGATATGCAAGGGAATCTATTAATGGAGAATACACAAACTAAAAACTATCATTCATAACCTTCTCCTAACTTCCTTTTGTGATGTTCTCTACATAAGGGGGAGTAGAGTCGTCAACTAGAAAATGAAATTAGTTATTTTCTCAAATATTACAACTCTTCATATACCACTCCTCTTAAGCATCCTCTAAATCATACCAAGTGTATATTTATTGTTTATACTCCTCATTGACAATGGAATATGTGGCTTCAGTAATATGGGCCTCCTTAAATTCTAATAATATCTAGTTGATTGAATTATTTATATTTGTTTGACATTAGTCAATTATATAATAAGATCCTAGAAAATTCTGTCATTACCTTCCTATATTATGTTTCTTACATTGGAAATATTCAATTCCATTAAATTTTGAGGGAGGAAATATATAGGAGTTGTGTCATACTAGATATTCACCAAAAATATATCATATAACATTTGAGATCATCTTTCAAAAAATTATGGCACGCAGAGGTTTAGACCATTTGGAAAAAGAGTAAAACGACATGACTCGTTGTAAAAGATGACATGGGTTTAAACCCCGGTCATCCCATCTCCCATGCTTGTCGGTTGTCTGAGTGCAACTAAGGGTATTGTGGTAGTGAGTGGGAATTGACCTAGTGTCAGAGGAGTACGAGCCCCACCTCAATGATCAATTCCCCTAAGGCATTTATTTTCAGATGTAGAATTACAAGAATACAAAAATAATTTTCAGATGTAGAATTACAAGAATACAAGAATAATTGTGAGATCTTTTTCTATGTTGAATAATCACACTTTCTTTAGCATCATCCTTAAGAGTCATGCACTACTGTACTGTCTCTATTAAAAGAAATTTCCTGGAATCTGTTCGCCACTATGGCCAACTTGTTCAATTTTTTGATTTGTTTTCGTTCCATTCAAATCAAAACTTCTTGCTTTTTAGACTCAGAATATATTTTTTAATAATTGCCTTCAATTTCCATCTTTCAATGCATGACAGCTGCTTTCTCTCTCCAATTCTTAGCGTTTGAATGAAGCTGGGGTCTAAGAATACTATGATTTTGTCTTTTTCTTATCTCCTTGCCCCACTTAAGTCAAATCAATGCACTCATTTTTCTCCTATGCTACACTATAATCGCCTTGGAATTTCATTGTTGGGCATTGCTTTTTCTTAATAAACCAATTAATTTAAACTAGCAATTGTACCTAGGGGTGCAATAAAAGAACGTCGTGTTGTAAGATAAGCAAGGAGATGTGGGCATATACAACAAGAAAGACAATTTGAAGTGTTGAACCACAAATTTTAGTAAATAAAATCTTATGGTTGATACAATAATTTAAAACATTATATTCTTCACATAATTGGCCATTACATTATCAGAATTTCAAAAGTAATCATGAAAATTATTTTTCTCTCATCGAAATGACAATGACTTGTTAGTTTTTGTAGTTCATTGTAGATGCAAAATTTTTATGGATCTATCTACTAAATAAATAAAAATAATTCATTATTGATAAAGGTTAGGGAGTAAAATATTATTTCAAGATTAACTTTGCACAAATTATGATAATTGATTTTGATAAAAGCTGCTTGCAGTCAAAGGTGAAGTAAGTGATTTTCTGTTATAATTGAACATCCAGTCTATGGTTATGATGAAAAAGAAGGCTTGTGTTTGTCCACCTATCAGGTGTAACCATGGAAACCTTTGATGCTAAGACCATAATCTAAACGCTCATGGGAAGTGAGAGCCATCAATCATTTCACATTGGCATATTTGTTAGCTGCTCACTACTCCTCACTCCACAACCCACTCCTCTCTGGCATCAAAATATGCAATTAGTCAAATTTGTAGTGTTTTAGAGTGTGAGCATAATTTGTCTGTCATTGAACACATTCACATGGAGAAAAGAAACTACTTGGAATAACAATGGTTGAATGATCTTGTCTTCATGCATCACAACCTTCCACTTATGCACAACCAGTTGTTGAACAAAATCGTTGATGCATATCCCATTGTCTAGATGCAATTGATCCCTTCTTGGAGTTGATAGTAGAAATTTTGCCATAGAATTTGATGATGATTATTTTTGGGGGATGGGTGTGAAGGATGATCCAATAGTATCACGAAGCACCAATGCTCATTTCTCTACAAGATATGAGAACAGGGTATATAAGAGTGAGGAATCTCATGCCTTCCCAACGCCTTGGTGTTTTGAAATTGTGTGCGTGTGTGTATGTTGAAGTGTCTTGATTTTATGGTCTACATGTCTAGTGTTAAACATTTGTATACCTATGTAAGGGGACTCCATACATATTATATTTGATGTATTCATTATTACATGTTGAATATTATGTCAAGTCTCTTTTTCTTTTCAACCATTTTGCAGAAGTGTATGTACAAACTTTATATGGTATGAGATTCAAGCACAATGATGGTATCTAAGAAGCTAGAGCTAGACACTACGACATATGAGAGTCATATTGGGTTTTACAATTTATTATATGCACATTAACACATGGATCCAAAAATTGAGGGACATAACAAATAAGTGTGTGAAGCAAAATATGACACATGTAACAAAACAAATGAGTAATACATGCAACACAAGCACCCAATGACAAAATTTATAAAGGAGTCAGGCCAAGATATATTTATTTAATATTTAAAAAATGTTTAATATATTCATCATAATGTTTGAAATGCATAATGATGGGGAAACATTCTCATATCTATCATTAAGAATGTCAGCCTTGCTGATTTGTTGAGTGTGCATTTGAAACATATAGGTTCCAAACTTACTTATAGAGGGGAAAACAAAGGCAATCACACAAGAATGTGTTATTAAACGCTAGTCTAGGAAACAACATCATTGTGCAGGTAGTAGTGACAACATTAAACAAATATTAGACATAAACAAGGCATATTGATTTGCACTTGTTTAGTGGAAGTCCCACCAAATCTATGTGGATTGTTACATTGGAAGAAGCTTGGTTCAACAAAAACCCTTGGATGACTCACTTGATAGTCCATGGCTATAGTTTATGCTTTAATTCTAGATTGGAAGAGGACAAAATTAAGGAATTTTTATGCTTTAATTCTAGATTGGAAAAGGACAAAATTAAATCCTTAATTCCGGATTTTTTTGTTGTTTTCCACACCCTTTCCACCTGCCAACTCCTCCCACAGTCCTCCTCTTCGATCACTTCACCGTCCCTACCTCCTCTTCGATCCCTTCACCGTTCCTACCTCCTACCATTCTCCTTCTACGCAGGCAGGCCACCGACCAACTTCCCAAGGGAGCCCACGTGAGCCTGGGCTGCATGCACACCACGTGGTCTTTGATTTCATCGACTAGTGTTCAGGCGGCTAAGCTTACCAGCAATAGAACTACTTAAAGTAGGTTGTTCGCTCTCTACCCGTCGGTTTGATCCCAATGAGGGAGCTCAAAGCAACCAGATTTTCTGCCTCAACAAAACCAGTTCCTATCTTTCCTTTCAAAGCGGTATATGCGAGACTTTTAAGATCTAGCTCTTTTCCGGGCAAATGATTCAAATGAGAGCTGTGGAACACATGCATAACTGGATTAGCTTACTATTGATGATAGGGGCCAAGGAACAGAGGCACCAGACTTTGTAAAGTAAAGGGGGTTTATCTCTCTAAAATAGAAACAGAATAGGAGACTCAGATCTAGGCCTTTCGGGCAGGCGATCCCAACATATGACAGAGACCGAGGTCAATGCATGAAAAAACAAAAATGGGCCACTTGTTGGTTCATCCAATCGCAAGACGAAAGAAGAGGTATAGTTTTCCAACCGGAAGAAGAATTCATGCAGAGGAAGATAAAGAGCTCTAAAGCATGCATGCAGTTCACGTGGCATCCACACGAGCACCTGGCATCCATCCACGAGCTCTCCTCTTGCATGACTCCCTCCCAGCATGCATGCAGTTCACGTGGCATCCACACGAGCACCTGTGGGAAGTAAAGATACACTACAAGAGACAACCTACCTCTGGCATTCAATTTTTCCACCCATTTCTTTCATCGATAGTTTGGAGTGGTGGTTGCTCAATGCCCCCTCCTCACTCCCCAACCTGAGTAGCCCTCTGGAGTGACGGATACACAACCCACCCTTTTGCCCTTCTCTCTGCATGAGCAAGTCATTAGTGGAAGGTGATTTGGAGTTTTCTCAACATGAATACACATCCCACACCATGAATACGCTTTTGTGAGGTGATTTGCAGTTTTCTCATCAATTTTGTGTAGTTACAATTTTGGGGTGTTGAAGATATGTTTTCCAGATCCAGCACTCATTCACAGAGGGTAGATGATGACAAAGAAGCTCTCAGATGGGTAGCTCTGGAGAAGCTTCCCACCTATGATAGGCTGAGGACTAGTGTCATGCAAACTTTTGTACTGGATACTCAGACGAATATCGATGATAATAATAATAAGATGGTTCACACTGAAGTGGATGTTCGGAAGCTTGGAATGATGGAGAAGCAGGCTTTCATTGAACGTATCTTTAAGGTGGCAGAAGAAGATAATGAGAAGTTCTTGACGAAGCTCAGGAATCGTATAGATAGGTGAGTTTATGTGTTTCTGTATTTGACACCCATACTGAGTTTCCAATTTCAATTCCCAAGGTAGCAATAGCTCATATGGTGATTTTATTGAAAACTTTCATTGAAGCTTTTGCAATGCAGAGCTCACATAAATTATGTTTGGACATTGTTTGCAGAGTTGGTATCTAGCTTCCAACTGTAGAAGTCCGATTCGAACACTTGACAGTTGATGCAGAGTGGTTTCAATAATACCCATATGCTTGTTTTTTTTTCATTTTAGGAATGTACATGTGATTGCCATAGTTGTTTTGGTATATGTCTGGTTTACTATCGGTATCCATCGAACTGATTGTGGTTGTCTTGACACTGTCTATCAGATCTTTGGATGGCCCATATGTTGTCTGTTATGCTTATTTTGGGAATGCCCATATGATTTTTGGATTGCTGTTATGACTGATTGTGGTGGTTCTAGGAATGTTCATAAGATTGTTTATGATGGTTATAGGAATGCTTAGAAGATTGATTATGATGGTTTTTAGAATTTTGTAAATGCAGATGTAGTTGTGTGACTGGGTTTTGTGATAGCCCACACGGTCTTTTTTGGTTGTTTTGTGAATCCCCATGTGACCGTTGTTGGCAGTTTTTTGAATGAGCACATGACGGATTTTGGCAATTCTATGAATGAGCATGACTGATTTTGGCATATAATTTGTGAATGTCCATATGACTGAGTCTTTGGTGGTTTTGTGATTGACTGTTTGACAATACGACTGACTGTGTTGGCTTGTGAATACCCATATGATATATTCTGGTGGTTTTGTGAATGCCCATATGTCTGTTTTGGTGGCTTTATGATTGTAGGAGTGTGCATTTTGATACAGTAAAAAGTAAAAGGGAAGTATATTCTAGGATATGCAGCATTTGATGGGATGAGCTGTGAAAGCTTTTATCAGGGTTTCTAATCAAGGTGTTATTGCATTATTGTACACAGAGCAGGTAGGATTTACTAAAGCCTTAGAGAAAGATAAGCCATGACAAGACCTGAGCTAAAACTGCAAACGATGGTTGATGTGTTCAAGCAGGCTCTGATATATTTTAGGGCCAATATATGGGTTCTTCTTGTTATAGCAGCACTATCCTCGATGTATAATAATGCAATCGAGAGTTCTATAGGCTTGGTTGGTTTACCTTTCAATGTATCGCATGGAAATTTTTCACTTGAATTTGATCACCATGGTAAACAAAATCACAATTGGAAACGCAATGAACCAGCTAGCCATCGAATTCGACACCTACAAGAACGAATGGGATCCGAATGACAACCATGTCGGTGTAGACATCAACAGCATAATATCCAACATGACTGTTGAATTCGGTTAGAACAGCATCGAGCTCAAATCGGGGCGGCCGATAAGGGTTCAAATCCATTACGATGGCTGGAACAAAACCCTGCAAATATATGCCGCCTATGAAGATCGACCAATTCGCTATGCGGTCATCTTGAACACCACAATCGAGCTATCAAGCAATCCAAGATCAGCCTACCTGGGATTCTCGGCTTCAACGGGGAATTCTTTGATGGTCAGAAAAAGATAGTACATAAAGAGGAGCAGGTGCTAGATCGCGCATTTAAGGACGAGCAGGTGTCAGATCGTCGTGCATTTAAGGAGGATCAGGTGTCAGATCGCCACATCAGCAAGCAGTAGATCAAATTCAATGAAACAGATTAACCCAATCATTGGACGAAAGCATCCTACGGCTAGAAAAAAAAACGCATTAACTCGGGGAGTCGAATCCCACTTGTTGAACACCTTACGACGTAATTATAACAAAATTCTTTTATAATTGTTAAATTAATTTCACCAATTAATATCACCCTTTTCAATGCACCGAAAAAGCATTCCGCCTCCATATATGCTAAACATGATTACATACTTATTTTATTCTGGGAAGGTAAATATATATAACCTAGATTACTTACATATATACATATAAGTACAACTCTCAAATCACACACACATATATAATTATTTATGATTATATATATAAACATATATATGATTATATATATAAGTATAACTTTTAAATCATTTTGTCCAGGACTTGAATGATAAATAGGTGTATTGTTAAGACACTCCAATTATTTAAAAAATAATGACAAAATTCAAATTCTCTTCAACATTACTCTAAAATCTTTTTTTTTTAATTCTAACAATAATCCACCCTAAAGCATAACACTCTTGGACAACGTTTTCAATTTTAGGTTTTACAATGATCATCCATGACACTTAATGCACATTTAACAATGATCATCCATGCCCGGCTTAGTGCATATTCAAGAATGGTCATACATGACGCTTAGTGCACATTCAATATCTTTAATGCTAGTTGTAGCAAGAAACCTATCATACCAATGGTAGTGCCAAGGTTTACCTTAATATCAAAACATGGTGAAACCTAAACAAATAAGAAATAGTATAAACAATGTTTACCTTAATATCGAAGCCCATAGTAAAACCTAAGCAAATCATATAACCATTATTAACATCTACTTAGTATAATAATTTATAAACACATTAAATATTTAGTTTATATTAACTTTACACCATTTTACACACCACTACATAAATGTGTTTTATATATCACAATAGCCCATGACATAGAATACCTATATTTATTATTTAAAAAAATGTGATTGTCATTATTTTAAAAAAAATGGGGTTGGCATTCAAATTTACTTGCACATAATAGTGTGTTAGGCTAGCCTACCATTTGAATGATTGGGTACTATGCTTCCCAAATAACACATAACTAAATATCAAATCCATTTACAAACGAAATTAGGAACAAACTTACGAGTTTAAGGTGAATGAAAAAGGATCTAAAACTATTAGTAGTAAAGAAGGTCAGTCAAAAACTAATGACATAATGATAAGGGAAGCTCACTCAATAAATAATCACCTGGTTCATAATAATAATAGTAGTAAAAATTGAATCCAGTTGTAAGATCAGAACACAAATGGAATGGAGTAATAACCAAAAACATAAAATGAAATGGCAATGTAAAGCTTATTTGGGGTAAATCCATTTTGTAATTTGTAAGGAAGAGATATATATATATATATATAATGATGAAAACATGAATCTTAATAACATTTTTTAGTGAAACAAATGGGTAGTTATACGAGGATTAATATTTAATTGAAGGATTTGTTAACAAAAACCATCAATTAATATTCAAAACCTTTTCTAAAGAAAGTTAAAAACTCTCTATTAAGACTTGAAATAAAATCTCATGAAAATATTTTTACAAAATTCCACCTCAGTCACCCTAGAGCTTACTTCTAAAATCTAAGGGTCCTAAACTACCTTATATACCATTTTTAGTACTCCTAAACTCTATTTTGGCATATGAGGAAAAATTCCTTCAATTAGGGCTTGCTTTCCTTGATTTTAGGGTCTCACATTGCATGTTTGAGTTATGGAGTGAATGAGGGGGAGTTTACTCCATTGTTCAGGGACTCCATGCACCTATTTCTAGCTATTATGAGAAACTATCACCTCCTTGTCTGTTTTTATGGATGTGCACCTCATGCATGTGTTTTAATTAGTTGCATGTGTCTTGTTGTTAACCGGTCATTTATTTAGTCATTGATTGTTGTTAACTGGTCATTTATTTAGTCATTGTGTTGTTAACTAGTCATTTATTTATTCATTGATTATTGTTAACTAGTCATTTAAGTAGTCATTGATTTGTGTAGATAGGCCATGGAGGAATCCAACCACCAACCCCCTACATGTAATTAGGCATGTGCTCTTTCATTGAGCTAACACCCTTTAAGTATGTTCTAATTTATAGTATGTCATGTAATTATTGCCTTGAAAAAAAAAGTGAACACTTAAGTTCTCATTCTAGAAAGTAGTATGTGAAACAATTTATAATTATCGTCTCAAACTCAAAAGAATCATTCATCAAACAAAAGAATAAAAGAGAAATATCCTCTCTTTCGTGTTTATTTCCTACAAGATTATCCCAATATGTTCTATAAAGAAATAGAGCCCACCAAAAATGACTAAAAATTGACTAATTGACTAAGTTACTAAAACAATAATTAAAAACTGACAAAGTAGTAGCTTAGTGCCAAAATGAGAGGTCAAACAAGGAAAACATGGCCGAATTCAATGAAAAAAGTGTGGACTAAGTACGATAAAGATAGGGAGGAGTGCATTCATGTCAACTAACCTTCATTAGAAAAAGAAAGCATTGCCCCTTATTACAATTATACAAATTCACATGAAGATAGTTAATGATGCTTAATATCCACATGTTCAGAAGTGTCAGAACATGACGCCAAAGCAAAACAAATTAAAATTTTTTGCAAGATATTTCTATCAATGTTGTCATGTCCATTTCGATGTGCTTTTCATGCATGTATCTTATTTCACCAATTTCATTATCATATGACCGCTTTGACAAGTCAACCAAGTTACATTTTCATCATTACCACGTCATGGTCGAGTCAAGTTATGGAGATTTGTCGTATTTTCATTTGGGCATCATCATCTACCAAGTAGTCAACTGCATTGCATTTGGATCGTCATACTGATCATGCTTATATTTTCTTTTCCAAATTCTAAGTTAGTTTGGCTTTTTCAGTAGTTTGTCAAAGTTTTGACAAGTATATTTTTTTTACTTCATGATAGCTAAAGATTATGAAGTTCACGTCCTCCATTAATTAACCAGATGCATCCATTGGTTGTGGTTCTCCTCAAACATAACATTAAAAAAAACCTACCTCTTAACCATCCTAGCTTTGAAAGCACCAATATCCCTTTTTTGAAAATAAAATAACCCCCCTCCTTTTGGTAAAAAAAACCTTCGTTACCTCTAGCCATTTTTTTCCAAAAGAAAATGATTTACTTAACCCTTTTCCCCTTTATTTCCCCTATGCCTAGATGTCTCCCTTCTAATAATGATAAATAAATCCCTTTATCATTTATTAGTACACTTTTACTCCTTAAAGTTCATCTGCCCCTTTCCCTAGTTTACAAAATTAACACTCTCTGATGGAAAAGTACGTTACAAAATTAACCCTCTATCATTGGAAAAGATTTAAAAATAAAAATAAATCCTTCCATTACCCAAAGTGATGTCTCCCTTTTAATAATGATAAGGAAATCCTTGTGTCATTTATTATTACACTTTTTCTCCTTAAAGTTACCCCTTTCCTTACTTTACAAAATTAACACTCTCTCGTGTCAAAGTACGTTACAAAATTGACCCTATGTCATGGAAAAGATTTAAAAATAAAAGTAATTCCTTTAATTACTCAAACTAAAAAACAAATATATTTCCCTTTCTATTGAGATTCATTCTCAAAAGTTTCCATGACCCAAAGTGAAAAACAAATATATTTCCCTTTCTATTAAGCTTCATTCTCAAAATTTTTATTAAAGATTAATCTATCTTCACCGAAGGATTCAAAAAGGGTCACTCTCATGATAATCGTTGATAAAGAGATGATTTGCACATTTCAAGGCATATGGACAAACCTTGAGGGCATCACTTGATTTTGGAATGGAATGATGCAACAAATAAGGAGTAACGAAGGCAAAGGGTCATTGTAAGTCCATAGGCGCTAAAAAAATGCTTCAAACCTAACCATAACATCACCAGTTTAATGACAAAAATGTAAGCAAAGTATTCTCCATGCGACTGAGGGCGGATCGATCAACCAACAAGCATACACCATGGAAGCTCTAATCTAGCAGTTGGTGGGTGGCCATTTTTTTGCACAACATGCTTGGAGATAGAAGGTATCAAAATTGTAGAGAAACCAACATGATTTGCAAATAGCTTCCAATGAGAACGCAAGTTAAAGGTTAATGAAACTCTTTCTATACCTTGCATCTGCTTCTGTAGAAGAGAGACTTCAATCTTTGAGCGCAAGGCCAATTGTTGGGGATCCACCTGGTGTAAATTTGAGCATATAAATCTGTAGACAAAAACACAACTCACAAAGAAGATCTCACAATTTACTCAGCAATTGAAGAATGAAACAGTGCAAAAGGCTTGCAGCTGTGAATGCTTTCATTAATCAAAAAAGTAATTCAGATGATAATTACAATAATGTAAAATGGATTTAATAGCCACAAGCAATTCGAATCCACATGAGGAAGTTCGAATTGATTAGACTCTACTTGACTGTAGGTAACCAAGACAGTGTCTAAATCACTATCGGAGGACCCAGTAGTTAACTGTCCTTGTCTAAATCATAATAGGAGTTCATCGGAGCTTTAAAACACAACCAAGTGTTACATTTAGTGTTGACTAATGGTTAACTGACTGTGGTAGGTGAGAAATGCGCCCCACATGTGTGCAATTAATTAAACCTAGCACTAACTGAATGTATAGGGCTAGAACTGAATGTAACTGACTCCTAACTTGGCTTGACTAGTCATTAACTGAAGTGAACTGACCTTGGTTGGTTTCGGCACTCCCAGTTGCTTCCTAAATTGTAGGGATTGATCTAGGAGACTCCTAAACTTATGCAATCAAGTGCAATAAGTGGAAGTGAGCCTTAATTAGTGTTCCCCACAATTTGGTAACTGAAACATGTGCCCCAATTAGGTCAAGTTTACCCAATGGTGCTAATGACTATAAATAGACTGGATGGACTCCCGATTTAGACATGACTCCCGATTTAGACATATGACCAAATTTGGACAAGGGAGGATTAATAATCCTAACACCCCCCCTGAATGCTAACTTGGAAAAATTGTGGGCCCTGGTAACTAAGACCATAGGTCACCCATTACATCAAGAAAAATAAAGTAACTGCTCAATACAAGAAGCTAGGGAAAAAACCACATGGGAAAAAATCCCTCCTTCTAGCTAAGCAGGTAGAATCAGGTCTCAAGTTTGAAAAACTTGAAAATATGTTGCTGTAATCTTTATCTCTGTGAGGTAGTGAAGCAACATGCATGGTGTGCTGTGCACAGGTATTCTGGGGCCTGGCATGTATATTTCTCCTTCTTCTCCGAAAAAGATGATGGGAGGAAGGAGGAATGTAACCTTTGTCTCTTGCTGAATGAAGAGGTGTATGATCATATCCATTCTTCTGAATGTAGGAAGACTGAGCCCTTTCCATATTGCATCTTACAGGAAGTCTATTGCATCTCTCTGAAGGAGGAAAAACAGTATGGCATAGCGCAAGAGTCTTTCCTTTCTGAGTGCCAGGTGAGTTTCCAGTCATCTTCCTAGCTTCCAGTTTGGAAGTACAGACTGAATCTAGATCTGAGTCACCCTGAATCTTAATGTCATAAACTGATATAGATGGATCTGCAATACTAGTAGAAGCTGTAAAAGAAGTAGATGCAATGGTTTTACCTTTCCTTGCAGGTGGCTACTGAGAGTGCACTGGTTCTGAAGGAGGCATAAAATGTGAGAACTCATATGCTTTTGAAGCATGATTCACAATACCCTTTGCTATGATGCTTCCAGTAGAGATATTTGTGATCTCCACTGAGTCAGGACTAAAGATCACTCGCTTTGGAGATCCAGTATGGGTTATCTGATAGACAGATAACAAGTTTGAAGCCAGGGAGGGAACAAACAGCACATATTTGAACCTTCCATGTTCAAGTTGGATAGAGCCCTTCCCTTTGGTTTGGACTTTACTGTTATTGCCCATCTGAATACTAGGATCATCAAACGACTGAAAAGAAGAGAATGATTCTCTGGATGCATCCATATGGTTGGAAGCTCCAGAATCAATGAGAAAGGCAGGTGTTGATGTGCATCAAGCCTTTAGTGCATGTCCTTTCCTTTGGTATTCTTCTTCTTCTTCTTCTGAGTCTTCCTTCCTTGCACTAGTAGGTACAAAAATGTTGTGCTTTTTCAAAAGAAGAGCCATTTCATCAAGTTGTCTTCTCATACAAGAGCTTTCTGAATGGAAGCCCCTTCCACAGTAAGGGCAGAGGACCTTGCCTTTACCATTCTTCTTGCTTCTCTTCAAACCTGCAGGTTCTTTTGACTGTTCAGACTCATCTCTTTGCTTCCTTCTGTCATTCGCTACCTTATCTCCTCTTGCAACAAGAGCTAGATCTTTGGGAGATCGAATGATCCCCATTTGGATCAATTTATCATTCTCAGAAATAAGAGATTGAATGAAAGCATTAAGAGTGGGCATCTTCCAATTTGGAGTAGTGAGCCTTACTGTTTGGAAGGTGGATACAAAGACTGAGTAGTCTGAATTGAGCTTGGTGAGAATAGAAAGGATGAGCTGGGTTTCATCCTTCTTTACTTTGCATTGCTTCAATTGATATATCAGGCTCTTGAACTTTGAGAAGAATTCATTTAGAGTTTCAAAATTTGATGGATTGAGAGTAATCAGATCATTTTCTAGCTGATGGATCCTCATCTCATCATGCTTATCAAACAAGGAAGCAAGCTTGTCCCAAACCTCCTTGGGAGTGTCCAAGTCTTGGATGTAAAATAGAAGATCCCTAGAGACGGAGGATTGCATGAGTCCAATAGCTTCATCAAGCCTGTTCATGTATTTAACTTTGTCTTTCTCTGATTCTGGCTCTTCCTCTGTTTCTTCTATGAGTCTGAAGAGATGCTTGGTGCGGAGCAATATTTTCATGTCATCCTTCCACTGGTGATAGTTGAAGGGAGTGAGAAGCTCCATTGGATGAGCCATTTTGAATGTAATAAGAAGGACTGAGCTGCTGTAGCGAATGCAGTGAGAAGTAGAGGCTGCTTGTAGCGAATGCTGTAGGAAAAGTTGATAACCTGTCACACAATCAAACAAACAAAATGATCCGGTTGGAGATCTGAGGAGGAGAGGATTCTTGTCCACCGAGGCTCTGATAACATGTAAATTTGAGCATATAGATCTGTAGACAAAAACACAACTCACAAAGAAGATCTCACAATTTACTCAACAATTGAAGAATGAAACAGTGCAAAAGGCTTGCAGCTGTGAATGCTTTCATTAATCAAAAAAGTAATTCAGATGATAATTACAATAATGTAAAATGGCTTTAATAGCCACAAGCAATTCGAATCCACATGAGGAAGTTCAAATTGATTAGACTCTACTTGACTGTAGGTAACCAAGACATTGTCTAAATCACTATCGGAGGACCCAGTAGTCAACTGTCCTTGTCTAAATCATAACCGGAGTTAATCGGAGCTTTAAAACACAACCAAGTGTTACATTTAGTGTTGACTAATGGTTAACTGACTGTGGTAGGTGAGAAATGCACCCCACATGTGTGCAATCAATTAAACCTAGCGCTAACTGAATGTAGAGGGCTAGAACTGAATGTAACTGACTCCTAACTTGGCTTGACTAGTCATTAACTGAAGTGAACTGACCTTGGTTGGTTTCGGCACTCCTAGTTGCTTCCTAAATTGTAAGGATTGATCTAGGAGACTCCTAAACTTATGCAATCAAGTGCAATAAGTGGCAATGAGCCTTAATTAGTGTTCCCCACACTTTGGTAACTGAAACATGTGCCCCAATTAGGTCAACTTTACCCAATGGTGCTAATGACTATAAATAGACTGGATGGACTCCCAATTTAGACATATGACCAAATTTGGACAAGGGAGGATTAATAATCCTAACATCTGGTCATATGTCCCTGGGGATGGATTTGGAACTAAATATTTGTCTAGAAATTTACGGTATGGACATCCAACAAACCTATGATCTCAACCTTGGTCATAACACTGAAATAGTGTGCATACATGCCAAACATGTCCTCGAACTACTCCCATTATAAAGGATTTAAATCTCCCTAAAATAACACATAACATTGTTACTAGCATAACCAGCAAGAACAAAAAACACTGTTACTAGCACAGCCAGCAAGAACACAGAACATTGTCACTAACAAAACCACTTAACTTGTGGCTAGTGAATGTTGAAAGTAGTCATCGTCTATCATAGTATCTAGCAGAGCATATCTCGAATAATAAAGCCTGGAATGCTACTACTTATTTTAGGTAGTTAAATGTGAACAATGTTATCATGTCATGTTATATTTATTGTGTGTGAATCAAATTCGAATTATATTGCGAATGAGATGGACAATCAATAAGAGATTCAAGGAGTAGACATTGCACAATTGGTAAGAATATTTCTATTACACAAATAAATTAAGATACAATACATATATATAGTTGGATTCAGATCCAATTAATTCCAAACATAGATATTCAAAATCTCTCAACAATCTTGAATAAATTTCAAACCAATCTCTAAACTCATCACAATGCATTAATGGAAGAATTATCTCCAACAAAATGTTGTTTCTCTCTACTCCCATCGAAATCCGAAGAGTCTAATAACAATAGGATTGCAGATAGCAGATTATCTCTACTATGGATCTATTCATCTCTATTATAACGAGTTTTCCTCTCACCCAATAAATACCAGTGATTTAAAATTTGATAAGAAATTTATCTCTCCCTACCAATTCAGAATTGGTTTGTATTATTTTTCAAAAGTGAATTGGGATTTATTGGGCTGGTAAATAATTCTTTTAATTATTTAAATTGTAATTTTTGCAATTTCATTTTTTTTAAAGTTATATTCATTAAATTTACAATGTGAAATGTCCAAAATGTAGATCCGGGAAGATTGCAATTTCATTTGCTTCATTTGTATAAGCTTCCACACTCAAAAACAAATTGACTTTTACATTTTAGTTGACTTTCTTTGATAAATTGGTTTGTTTCTATGTATTTTAAACATTTTTTGGGGTGTAGTTGTGTAGAGGGAACCATCAACATTGAATTACATAAAATATTTAAGTGAGAACAAAACTGAATTTAAAATTTCAACACTAATTTGAAAAATAAAGATGGAATAAGTTTCAATAAAAAATTTATATAATGAATTTAAAATTTCAACACTAAATGAGATTGAATTGAGAGATGGGGATCAAAGGTTTTTGGTATGAAAAATAACCCCTTGGAAATCCCAGGGATATCACGAGCTTGGTTTTTTTCTCATAGAATTTGAGAAGCTACCTATATTGGATTGATCTCTAAGTTCATTGCATAGCAATAAAGTGTTTAGGAATTTTCAAAAAATCAAAAGAGATGGATAGACCTTCATGAAACATACATCTTTAATAATTTCTTATCAATAAGACACCACCAGTTTGTTTGAAATTTGAAATATATTAAAGTATGTTTCTATTTCATGATCTTAGTTGCCTGGCTTCAAAGCGTTACCACTATCTGAAATCTCATTAAATGGATAATTGACAAAGTAACAAGTCTCTGTTGTATCAAAAGTAGATGATGGGTAAGGTGTATCCATTTCATAGGGGGGGTTGCACGACTCATAAGGTTCAATAAAAATCCTAATATAAAAATGAAAAGAATCAATATATTTGTGGTTCACCTAATTAACTTTTGGAATCATGAAAAAATCATCCAACTATTGATCAAACAACAACTTCACAGTAATGGAATTCATTTCTTGGAATTTCTTGTAGTGAAGGAATAATTTCAGTCCTTCAGTGGATTGTGATAATAATGTGTTTCATATCTCATGTATCCAAAATCATAATGGGAAAGATAAACTCTTCCACTTCAACAAGGCCATAAAAAGAATTAGCCAAAACTAAAAAAGAAAAAAATGGGGCATTCTGTCATTTTGATTATGAGAGAACCACCACAAAGGAAGCCACCCAAAAAATATGCATACCTTGTGGACTGAGAAGACACCAATACTTGTTAATGGTTCAAGTCAAATTTACTGTATTAAAAATAATTACTGCAAAACAAGTGGACTAAGGGAAACACTAGATTGGTGACATTGTAATAGAGGGTGGCTCAGAGCTTGAATTTGTAGTGAGAAGGTGAATTTGTGGGGGAAGAGGAAGCCATTGAATCCCGCGACCATCCCTTTGATGAGAATACAAATCGTAAATGAAAAAAAAATAAAGAGGAATATCCATATTGAATTCTAGCATCCAAATGGTAAATACAATAACCTTGTGATTAAACTTGAGATTCGGTGCAATTCGCTTTCAACTCCACCACCACCATGAAACTTCTACTGGGTTGATATCATTGATAGAATGGGTCCACTCGAGTGGAATAGAACACAAGATCCTAATCCATGGATGCTTTAAACAACCCTAGCAGAGAGAAGAGAAAATTTTCTTAAAAGAAATGAAATGGGGATGAACGAGTAGGGTTACCCCCAAGTTCAAATTTTTTATTAAAGATTGTGGGAGAGGGAAAGTGGACACATGCGAAGGTTAAGTGGTTATTCAATTTTATTTTGAGGTTTGACTAATTAATCAATTTTATTTTGAGGGGATCATAGTTTAGAGTGTGTAATTAGTTTAACCATTTTGTTTTTTTATTTATTATATTATCTATATTAAAATAAAAAAGGTTTGATTATTTTTTTATTGTTATTTTAATATAATTCGAGAATAATAATAATTCAATATATCAAAATATATTGGTGAGACGGAGATTTTTTATTCTAAAATACATTTTTTCAACACATTTACCCTATTTTCCCTCCCAAATTCATTTCTAGTTTACCCTTTTTCCCGCTCATTTTTTCTTTTTTTTTCTTTAATTTGTTAATATTAATATTAGTGTATTAGATATATTAATATATTGAATATATCTAATAACTATATTAATATATTGAATATAAATAATAACTACATAACATATTAATATATTAACTATAATATATTATATTTCCAGATGTGGGGCCTAGTGATGAGACCACGCGTCATATTGTTCCAGTAGGAGGATCCATGGAGGTTGAATTCCACTAGATGATCATGGCGAAGGAATGTGAACTTTCCCTTCAAGTTAATGAGGAAATGTGGGAAATTAAAGGGAAGTTACCCTTTGAGGGGTCGTAATACTTCTAAGTACAGTTGTAGACAGAAGATAGATTTAGAAAGAAGGGGAATGATGGTTGCAGAAGGAGATGGATTGCATGTTGTTACTAACCTCGAATTAACTCAAGTGAGTTCGATCATGGAAATTATGATAATTTGTGGATTATTTCTTTTAACACTTGTGGGTGTTGGAAATTGTGAATGCATTAATTTGCTTATTTAATCCAATTCTCATCTCAACCACGCTATGTCGAAGGAGGGGAGATATTTTTTCTTGAAATAGGGGTCATTGGCGCTTTCAAATGTAAGGAGATAGATAAGGGGAAAATTTGATCTTTCTAATCTTAGACAAAGAGACAATCATGGAAGATGGTTGCAGCTTGTAAATTAATGAAGGAAAAGAAATTAACATTTTATGTCGATCATGACTCAAAATGCATGTGCTTCCCGAAACTTTGAAACACTATCGAAAGGGACAAATGGTGACGATTTTCATCAAATGAAACATGGACGTGATTGACATGATGAGCCAAACCTAATGGTATAAAAATCAATACATGATGATGCTTATAGCGATAAATGACTAGCCCCATGGCACGATTCAACATGACACATGATGACACAAAAGATGAAAATTGACAAGTGTGCCGAAGGGGACATACAAAAGCGAAAATAGTGAAACAAGGTATGGACATGACAAACACATCGCTCTTGATACAAAATTATAGACACAATGGCCTTGAGACTAAGTTTAATAGGTTCTCATTTGGCTAACCATTTTCATACTAGTGATTAACAACACTCCTTAGACAAATTGTAATTGAGGATTTAAATTAGACAACAAAAGAATATTTGAAGTTGATCCTATTGAACAAGAGAGAATTATTTATTGTATGAACAATGAAAAATTGCAATTTTGATTGTAAAATTTTGTAAATTTTAATGTTGCAGAGGGATTCAAAGACCCTTTTTAAGGGGGTCATCTCTAAATCCATCAACAACATTAAAAATTTGATAAAATTATTACAATTTTATAAATGTTAACAATGGAGACCCTATATAATTATTAACTGATATTGTCTAATCATATTTTGTTCCAATGACTACATTAGTCATATTTTTAACCCATGACTAAATTAGTCATTTTTAGTTGTGATCACTTAAAATTGCTCAAATTTGGTCATATTTCACTTAAAAACACTGTGTTGACCAACTCTTTTGGGGGTTTAGTCATTTATTTCACTTGGTGACCAACGTTTTTGGTCACCTAACCATTTATCACCCATTTTTCTACTAGTGTGAAGCCTAACTAGTATATCATGCCTTGCTTGAGCAATTTGAATCACCGCCATGACCTATTCAAATTTCCTTACCTATGTATACTTTCTCCTTCATTCATTGAAGCTTGATGACAAGTAAATTGCACCAACCAAGAGGTGTCACAAACTCGAGAGGACGTGTTCCCAATCTGGCCTTTTATTTTTCCTTTCTTATCTTTGATCTTTATCAAACCCCCTAGAAAGGGGTCCATGAGAACTAATTGTAATCTAAATCACAATTTATAGATTTTGAAATCAAGGATGGATCCTTATCATAATCAGATTTGTCATATTCATGAGATCTTTGCATTCCTCTTAACGGGGATTTATTGAAAGTTGTCTCCCATGGGAATAATCACAATATTCATTGCTTGTTCTCAGACTTTCGAGAGTGTATTTAGTTCTTTATTTTTCTCTTCTAATATATAATTGATATCTTTCTCTAACCCCATTGAGGGTAAAAGTTATTCATTCTAATTATCTTCATTTTTCAAGAGTAGGGGTTCATACGATTGTCTGGTTATTGATTTGGGAAAATGATTTTTTTCCTCTTTAGATGAGCCCGTGCTTTGGAAAAGAAGTTGGTTTATATGGCACTAAAAAACTTATGTTTTGTAATCCAATATTCTAGTACATTTAAAATTTTCATGTTTTAGAAGAATCATGTTTGGAAGACTTTTATTAAGCATAAGCAAAAATACCCAACTTTACTTTCTCAATATCTAAATTTAAGTATTTTCCCAAAGAATTTACAATATCTTTAAAGACTATAAATGTCAAATATGGAGTGATAGAATTGGAGGCACACCTAGACTAGCATTTTAGTGATGAGATATCCATAGTAGATGGGTAAAATTTGGGGAACCATGGGGTAAAAAAGATAGCCATTATTTCGCAAAAATAAGACCCCTCAATAAAATTTCGGCAGTCATTGTGATGAATAAACTAAACAATAAATAACCATTTGGAAGATAAACATACCTCAAATTAGAGGAAAATTCAACTCAAAATGGGCCTCTTAAGGAAAATAATAAAATAATAGTCAAAATAATAAAATAATATTTATTAATTTTGGAGGAAGAAAAGAAAAAAAACTCCTTTTTTGTTCGTATCTTCGACATATCTCCCTGTGTTTTTACTCAAATTCCGATCGGGGGAGCTCGTTGGATGTGGAACTGAATTTTGCATCCAATGAGCACCCACTTGGCATACGTTTGACGGACCCGGCTACCCGAAAAACAAGAAATACCTGAAAAATGTGATGATGATATCATCATCACATTTTTCAGGTATTTCTTGTTTTTTGGGTAGCAGGGTCCGTCAAAAGTATTCCAAGTGGGTACTTGAACGAGCTCTCTCGATCGAAATTTTAGTAAAAACACAAAGAGATATGTCGAAAATACGAACAAAAAAAGTAGTTTTTTTATGATACCTATCCCGAAATTTATATTAAAAAAGTGTTTAAGACATATACGGTATTTCAAATTTAAAGTAATTTGATTGGCTAACACATGATGACATGGAATTTGAATGAGGGTTAAAAGGCCCATTTTGAGTTGAAATTTCCTCTGATGCATTGTTTCATCCAATTCAATTAATCCATTTATACGAATATCTTGTGTGAAGCTTAAACTCATTAAAATGATAAATTATTGTAGATGTTTCATAGAAATTGATGACCCTAGGGTCAAATATCTCTAGAGGTGGAACCTCATTAAATTATGCCCTATATATAGACTAGGCATAATAGATATTTGAAATGCTTAAGGAGAGGACTTTGATCAAACCATATCTTGAATGAAACTACCTTTCAAGATGAGGGCATCCTAGCCCCCACCTCTCCTCCATGCAATATCAATTCCAATATAAGATTCTAATCCCTGCAAACTTCCTACTTAGGGAACTAAGATATATCCTCAATTTTTCTTACTGTCTTAAATAATTCACTATTGAGCCCTGTGAGACACCCTATATATACTTAAATTTGAGTGTGATTTCTACTACATAATCAGTGGGAATCGCCCATAAGATTATTGTCTCCCCTAGTGGAAACCTGACCATAATTTAAGATCTTACTATGGTATTAGGACACTATATGCATGGGACCACTCTAGAGGATTTATCAATAATAGACCAATAATATATAAATTGGAAAGCAAAAATTTCATCAAACACTTAGCATGCATCCTTATTTAGCTTGGATGTAAAATGAATAAAAATAACCACAACATTTGAGAGCAATACTAAACATTTGTGGCCTCATTGTGATTTTGGTTGTCTTACTTGACTTGATTTCATGGAACTTGAAACAAAAAAAAAACACCCACTAAACAAGAATACTTTTGATCTTTGTATTTTATCCTAATGTATAAATATTCTTATAGGATTACTTCCTATCAGTTTGGTCTAAAGAAATACCTTCTAAATATATATGACCTACATGACCCAGTCCTAGGAAAAATATGAGGACATAAGGAATATGTCAAAAGATAATTGGCCTTCATTCCCTTTGATTTATCTAGAAAATGTTGCAACAATTCGACCTCTTCAAAATAATGGACTCTAACTCAGAATTTGAAGATTCCTTCCCCACTCCCACCTTCATAGGTATATGTTTTACTCAGGCCATCCTTATACCTTGCAATCCTCAATATTTAATTAATATGTAAACATAGGAACCTAGTAAATTGAGTAGTGAGAGTGCTTAATATGATCAAGAAACACCATGCATTGCCTCTAGAGATTATCATTAATATCTACAAGACCTAGGATTATAGAAAATATTCTTGGACTACATCTATGTTGAGGTCAACAAACATACTTGGGAGCCTAGTTAATGGTTGTACATCCTCACTACAAGCATTTGCGAGACACTTTTTGAAGGAAAAGAACGTGTTGGAATCCTCCTTAAGGGTGTAACGGGGGTTCCAAGGCCCACTAAATTAACAATAGTGTAGTTATGGTGGCCACTTTATGTGAGGTGGACTAGGTCCACTATGTTTGTTATTATTAAATAAGTCTCACTAGTTAAAGCATGGAATAAATGTAATTTGGTCTCATTAAATAAATTCCACTAGGTGGTTAGGAGGTGGTTATGATTAGGGTTCTATAGTAAGTATATATAACCATGGAGTCATCTTTATGGAGTACATATTGAAGTATATTGTATTAGAGGTTATCTCATTAGGAGTTTTTTCCTTTGAAGAGGCAAATGAACACTAGTCAATTCATTCCATAAAATGATCTTTGTACGATGCCTCCCTACCTTAGGGGTTTTCTGATAAATAAAGTGTTGGGGATTTATAAATATATTGTTTATGATTCAAGATTGAGGGTTAAGGATCATAATTGAATCAAAGCCTTAAGTAAACTTCTTTTGTTTTTACAATATGAAAATGATTGCAATATTATATGATACTAAATTTAGTGTTATAGGTGTTTCTCATCCACATAGAAAAAATGGAGACCTAAGTAGTGAATTTCATATAAAAAAATTTCCATCCTAGAAGTTCACCTTAAAAATGGGTTCCATGTACAAATGTCAAATTCAATGCTAAAGTATCCCATTTCCCATGTGCAAGTATTCATGTTCACCCTCCCCATAAAAGATACATGATCTTAATACCTTGTTAAGAATGGTGCTCTGCATTCCTTACATGGTCATGTGGATCCAAATACATAGATCCAACCATATCCAAAAATTCTTCCACGTAATTTCCAAAGCTTAGATGGGGATATGCAACGGAATATATTAATGGAGAATACACAAACTAAAAACTATCAGTCATAACCTTCTCCTAACTTCCTTTTGTGATGTTCTCTGCATAAGGGGGAGTAGAGTCGTCAACTAGAAAATGAAATTAGTTATTTTCCCAAATATTACAACTCTTCATATACCACTCCTCTTAAGCATCCTCTAAATCATTCCAAGTGTATATTTATTGTTTATACTCCTCATTGAAAATGGAATATGTGGCTTCAGTTATATGGGCCTCCTTAAATTCTCATAATATCTAGTTGATTGAATTATTTATATTTGTTTAACATTAGTCAATTATATAATAAGATCCTAGAAGATTCTATCATTACCTTCCTATATTATGTTTCTTACATTTGAAATATTCAATTCCATTAGATTTTGACAGAGGAAATATACAAGAGTTGTGCCATACTAGATATTCACCAAAAATATATCATATAACATTTCAGATCAACTTTCCAAAAATTATGGCACGCAGAGGTTTAGACCGTTTGGAAAAAGAGTAATACGACATGACTCATTGTAAAAGACTCCATGGGTTTAAACCTCGGTCATCCCATCTCCCATTCTTGCCGGTTGTGTGGGTGCAACTAGGGGTATAGTGGTAATGAGTGGGAATCGACCTAGTGTCACATGAGTATGAGGCCCACCTTAGTTATTAATTCCCATACCACATTTATTTTAAATTATCAAAAGGAATTGATATGGTTGTTAGATAAGCACTCTATTAAAATTTATCCCCCCTTTTCAAGACCTGTTTCCATCACAAAAAAATCCCTAAAGAGAGAAGAATTCAAACAGTATAGCCCTCTTTTGTACTTCGATTCATGTGAATTGTTTTTTCAAATTGTATATTTTTATATGGAAAATACAAATATAGAATTAGGTTTTTATTTTAATTCTATCAAAAATTACACAAAAAATGGATCTAAGTGTTATGGTTCCAAATCTGCAAAAAAAGACGGTTCCAAATCTGCAAAAAAAGACAAGTAGACCAAAATTTATTAACTATGCCCTGGAAAGATATCTAATACAAATTTTTATGTATCTTATATTTAAAAATGGTATCAAATACAATATATCAAAGAGTGAAATAAAATATTATGTAGCTATACTCAACTTAGAAATTGAATCAAAAATGGGATAGAACGATTAAACTTTACAAATAACCAAAAAAATCATCCTTAACAAGAATAACGCCAAGAGATGAGAAAGACCCTTAGGAAGCGCAACACATTTTTTATGTTATGTTTTCTTATATACATAGTTTTAATAACATTATAAATAATTAATGACATGATCTTTTTTTTTTACTTATTCTATTTCGAGATGGATGGTCATTATTATGAGATTAATTGATAGTTTGAACCATTTCTATGCATGTTCCATGAACATTAGAGTAGAGTTGTTGAAGAGGGCATGGTCTGTGAAAATAGATGTAGGATATATATATGCCTTAGTTTTCATAATTATATACATTATTGGTATTCCTTTTTGTGAATGATTATAGGGATCTCAAGGACCATCTGGATCCATAGGATAAATGTTCCTATATATTTGGTTATTATTATCCCATAACACATAGATCCCCATAACAAGTACAAAGTGTACCTTCAACTCGATTATCTTGACTAGTTGATGAAGTGATTGAACTTTAAACTATTACTACAGATCAAACGGTGGCATGAATTCAAGGCATTTACTATATTATTAGAAGGCTTATAATTGAATTTTAAAAATTGAGGATATCATTCATTGGGTTATACATATAGATAAAAAAAAAAAATTATTGACCATATTGAGGTTGATGGATAGCACAAACTTAAACTATATATGTATTAATGGGTTTCCAAGGGATAGTAGTTTTAGTCTTCTCAATTGAATCCTTGAATTCTTACTCAATCACTTTATTTTATCCTTGACTAAATAGGTTGTGTTAAGATATCCTCTAGTAAATCCTTGAGAGACACAAGGTGAGAGACTACAATATAGGGGCATCTCTTATTAATAGACATCCTAGTAGGGTGGTTGTTAGGTTGTAAGTTGGTCATTGGAAAAGAGAGAGAGAGGGGAAGTTTGTAATGAGGGCATGAGCCATGCAAGTGAGTAGTTTATGTTGAGTATAAGAAAGAATGTACAAATAAGGATTTGATAAATTTATGAGAGAATAAGAGGATAGGAATTTTATTGCACAAGGTATATAGTAATTTGGTATTGAATTTTGTCGGTTATTTGTAGAGAGGGAGGGGGATATTCTCATATTATTTGAAGTGGTAAGGATTTAAGTTCAATAATATAGATGAGATAGTGAATGATCAGAGAGACATATACAAATGAAGGGATAGTTCACATTAAATAGAGCAATGGAGTAATAATTCAATGTAGGTACATCACCACCCTGCCCCCCCCACCCCCCACGCAAAAAAAAAAAAATTGGAAGAAAAGTGTAACTCCTCAATCATACAGAAGAAAAGGGGTTACTTTTTGTAGATGTTATGAGAGATTTCTAAATTAGTGATCGGTAAAATAATTTAATAGATAAGTAAATTGCACCAAGCAAGAGGTGTCACAAACTGGAGAAGACGTGTTCCCAATTTGGCCTTTTGTTTTTCCTTTCTTCTATTTGATATTTGTCCATCACCCTAAAGGGATCCATGAGAACTAATTTTAATCTAAATCCCAATTTATAGAGTTTGAGAGAAAGGATAGATCCTTATCCTAATCAGAGTTGTCATATTCATGAGATATTTCAATTCCTCTTAGCAAGGTTGTCGGGATATCATAAACCCACTCCATACTTAGGATAACAAATATTAATCATTTCTGGTTAATTTCCTACGCACTAGCCTAGGTAGTTGGCATCCACTTGTACCACTTGGTCAACACTCACCATATATACCCAAGGAGCACCTTTATCCTGATTCTAGTGAGATCCTTCCCACTTTATTGACTACTAGAATTAGTAACTCCTCTTTCCTGTAGATTCTGTCTTTATATTGTTTTTATCCTGCTTTTCTGTGCATAAGGTAAAGATAGTCAACTAGGAAACTTCTATATTTTGTTTCCAACCCATCCTCCATTATTTTCTATCCATATTCTAGGATTATCATGTTTTTCCATCACTCATGACAACTCACTCATGCTTTATCTAATTCATGAGGTTCTTAACAAAGTTGGAAAGTGCTTTAGCTGCCTATGGGATTTTATCATATTTAGTAAGCTTGATTTATGAGCTAGCATGAGTTTTCTTCCACCAAAACAATTTTTAGTTTATAATTATGTATTACTATTGTAATAATTAATCAATTATCCATTCCTCTTATTCTCTCCTTATGCTAGTTCTCTGCAATTCCCAGTGAGGCTAATTGTGTTCTTAGATTCTTAGCTTATTTATAGAATTCTTGCTACCATCAGGACCTTAGAATTATGACATGGTATCAGATCAAAAGGTTTCTCAAGTTCTTCAGATTTGAGGAGCTATCAGTTCTCTCTATCATAGCACATACAGTATCCTATCCCTCTCTGAAGAAGAGCTTGAATTAAGCTTAGAAGATTTTCTCCTAGTTTTTATTTGTGCAGGTTGCAAAGAGTATCGTCTTGAGCGCATCAACATCTCAGTACGGATTCTTCTTCAGTTATGATCCTGAATCCCTTCAACTATCATGAATAGAAATCCAATATTGGCGTTTTGTTGCAAAATAAGGGACTCTATGCAGTTTCTATGGCTTTAGAGAATGAACCTAATTCTATTGTTGAGAAAGCTAAGTGGCATAATAGGTTGGATGAAGCCTATGGATTGCTTTTACTCTCTATTTCTCCTTATCTACTCTTTCATTTAGATTGTTTGACCACTGGAAACCAAGTATGGACCAAACTTGAGTCTCTCTTTGGAGTTCAAGATGAGATAAGAGCACATCGGTTGGAGAATGTATTATTCTCAGTGATTCTAAGCAGTTTCGATTCTATTGAGGATTTATTCACCAAATCCAAGTCACTTGTTCTATTTCTCAAGTAATGTGGGATTGAGAAGAAGGAAGATCAATTGATTCTTTCCATTCTATCAAAATTGGGTCCTGAATACTCGGTTTTTGTGTCTACTTTTCATAATACTAGACTTGTTATTTTGAATTGGAAAACTCCCACTTTCAGTCTTTCTTTGGTTCACTAACAAAGGAGCAAGATAAATTGATCCATATGGGTTATCTTAGACCCTCCAAGGTAAAGGATAATTCTCTTATAGTTCAAGGAAGCAAGAATGCAAGATAAAAAGAGAAGCAAATTGTGAAAGAGAATAAGCCAAAGTCAAAAATTGAAGATGAAGGTTCGAAGCCTACTAATGAAGATTCAATAAAGAAAGTCAAGAATAAAGGGAGCACATTCAGGTGTTCTTATTGCAGCAAGGGATTTCATCATGAGAATAAATGTTTCAGTAATAATATGGACATCACGTCTCATCTTTGTGAGAAGCATAACATTGAATTTCCAGATGAGCTAGAGAAGCCTGTTGAATCCTTAGAACATTGTCATAGTGCGTAGTCCTAAGGTAATATAAACTATGCCTTGAGTTCCAGAGTTAAATAATTTCCTCATATATCTGATATAGATTCACTGTCTAATCTATTAGTATTAGTATTATTATTATTATTTAATAAATAACTAGCTCAATATGGACAACTAACTAGAATGAAGGGCCATGGATTCCACATGTGAGGGGGTTGGGGACTAGGAATTGTTTCTCTCCCTAACATTACTTGTTGGACCCTATTTTTTATTATTTTGGTTTATGGAGGTACTATTACACCCTGTTTGATGTTTGGTGGGACCCTCTTATCTAGTGCAACCTCCTTGAATATTCCAAGCCTCTTGTGATGCTCCTCATACTCCAATGTGCCCTCACTAGCTATTTTTATCTCACACTCCTTGAAAAAGTGTAACCCCCCCTCTTGTTTCACCTTTTTCTATTCCACGAAAGGGAATTTCTAATTGTAACCTCTCTCTCATGAATTGAGTAACCTCTAATGAATTTGAGTTACCTCTCTTGGAATTTGAGTCACTTACTTAGGAATCTGAATGGTTATAGAAGGATTTGAATTGGCTCTATTATACGCTTCTTCTCTATTTGAGATCTCAAGTCTAGGGGAGTTATTTCTTGTTTGGGAAATGCATGCTCTCAAGTAAGATATGAGTTGTATTGCAGGAATATTGAAGGCCTTGTAATGAGGTTTGAAGACTCTGTAATGGGGACTAAAGATTGATCTATGCTTATAAAACAAGAGTCCTTCTCCCATTGTTTTTCTTTGTCGAATCTAAATCATAAATCCTGGGTGAGGGTGGTGATATACCGAGGGACTGTGTAGCAAGGGAAGTCAAAACTCACCAGGTAGTGTAGATGAAAGGGAAAGTTGATATGGTGAAAGTTGTAATTGTGGTATTCTCACTGTGTTGAGAAGGAAGACACCATATATTTTGGATCATATATCTATGAGAATTTATGGGTTGTTAGACCTATTCCATTGCATCTGGAATGTTTTTCTAGTAGGGAATACTTTTTTTCAATGAATAAGGTTTGTGTTGATATCAGTGCACTATACCTTTTGGTTTAAGAGTACCTCTCCTATGGATCTATGGACTCAACTCAGGAGTGACTTCCATGTTCAAATATGCATGAACATGGCATGTCTATGGATGGGTGGAACATTGTCATGTTGAAGTTAGTTTCTTTTCATTAAGATGAGTATTTTGTTATATGTTTATCTACTGAGTTTTCTGATATATATGTGCTCATGGATCTTCTTTTTTTCATTTACATGGTTGTAGGTTTTATCCATGAGATCTGATCTATTTATCGTTTATATGATTATATATGGCAGCCTTCATATCTGGTTTTGTTTATGTTAGTATGGATGTAGGTGACAGTCAATAGATCTGATTTTTAACAATGTTAACATGGTTGATTGTGGCAGGTGTTGACACAGTTCTGTCAACAGGGGTTCACTCCATAGATCTGTTGAGACCCGTTGACGCAAGATTCCTAAACATTGGCCCAAACAGGTTTTACCCTAACCCACAACACCTATGAAGAAGATGCAGTCTCACCAAAGATGTCTGAGGGAGGGTTGTAGCAACTGTCCGTAGAAGGAAGAGGACTTTCACACTATCACTTACTTTATCGCAAGATTACTCAGATATCTAATGTTTGAGCATATAACATCTACTACTTATCATCATTCGCAATCCTTCTTACTCAGATTTGGATCGACACAAACATAATTCAAATCCATTTGACTTAGACATTAACACAAAATTTATTTACCAAAGACATCAACATTTATTAATTCAATGATTCAAGCATGTAAATTCATAGATTGTGCCATCATTAAGTTCATAGATTTCAAAAAATATAGATAAGAACAAAACTTTCATCATCAACATCATCCATATTCCAAAAACATCTCGTAAAAGATAACCATTTTTTGGTCGAATAGCCTCATACCGAAAAACACATTCATCCACATATCAACCCAGTTACAATAAGACTGATTGCATCCTTGATCAATGATAACAATCGATATTCTAATGAATATACTCCTAATTCTATTTATAGGCTTGAGTCGTTACAAAATGGTCCAAATAGGATGACTTCCTAACTACTTTTGACCCAAAACTTCTAAGTAATTCAACCAAAATGACCAGACTTGTCGGTATCTCTGCTTGCATAGTTAACACTTTCTTCTGTCAATGTCTTCCTAGTTGATGGCGGAAGCACACCTTGTGCATCCTATCCCCTTGCCAACAGGCCACCAACAAAAAATTGTGGCTCATCCTCGAGCCATGTGAGGTGGATATTACTGGTGCATCCAACTTTGTCCTAGATTCCTTGTAGACAGTTTTTCCTTCATTGACGACTGCTTTGACCTTCGCTTTGATCATTACACACTGATCAACCTCTTGCTCTGTTGGGTGTTCCTCGTTCATCTATTGGACTGTGGTTAAGTCCTTCTTCGTCTTTGTGATCTCTTCCATTGCTCTAGGTTCCACTTCCATAGCTGCGCCATATAATTCATCTAACTGCGACGATACCCTCTAATGTCTTGTTTGTGCCTTATTGGAATGTTGCTCCAACTCTTTAAGATCTGTTGCCTTGGTTACTTGTGCTAGTGGGGGTATTCCTTTGAGAGATCCCTGCAAAGTTGAGAATTACGCTTCTGCTTCATTCAGTTGTGCTTCTACCTGGTGTAGTTGTTCAACTTGCACCAAAATCCCCCAATACTTGGTGACCTCACAGTTTTGTCAACAGGTGTTCACTCCACAGATTGGTCGACACCCATCGAAGCAATATCCCTAAACATCAACCCAGACAGGTTTTATCCTATCCAGTAAAACATGTGAAGCAGATGCAGCCTCACCTGAGATGTCTGAGGGAGGGCTGCATGAACCATGTTTTCATGGAAGGAAGAGGACTTTCACACTAGCACTTACTTTATCGCAGCATTACTAAGAGATTCGTCATTTGCGCATATAACATCTACTACTTATGATCATTCGCAATCCTTCTTACTTAGATTTCGATATACACAGACATAATTCAAATCCATTTGACTTAGACATTAACATAAAATGTATTATCGAAGACATCGACATGTATTAATTCAATGATTCAAGCATGTAAATTCATAGATCGCACCATCATTAAGTTCGCAGATTTCACAAACATATAGATAAGAACAAAACTTTCATCATCAACATCATCCCTATTCCAAAAACATCTCACAAAAGATGAGCATTCTTCGGTCAAATAGCCTAAGACCGGAAAACACATTCATCCACATATCAACCCAGTTACAATATGACAAATCGCATCCTTGATCAATGATAACAATCGATCTTCTAATGACACTACAAGTAATTCTATTTATAGTCTTGAGTTGTTACAAAATGGTCCACATAGGTCGGCTTCCTAACTACTTTTGACACAAAAATTCTAACTAATTCAACCAAAACTATCACACTTATCGGTATATTCGCTTGCACTGTTGACTCTTTCTTCTATTGATGTCTTCCTTATCGATGGAGGAAGCACACCTTGTGCATCCTATCCCCTTTCCAACAACAACCTGTAGACCTGTTTATTTACCTTGTTTATGGTGGTTTGCATATCTAATTATATTAAAGTTTAAATGGTGGTAATAGATCCAATCTTTCATTTTCGAAATCATGTTAATGGCTTACTTATATATGGTTTCATTTCATGCCAACATTTACCTTAGTGTATTGGGGAATGATCCGCATTTGTATTCATGCATTTCATTTTAAAAGGTGAATGATTTATTTTAGTGGCTCTTTAGCATGATGGCCTATACTTAGTTACCCTTATTCCATTCTTCATTACCTTGATTCAGCCTTCTCCTTGGGTTTCTAGGTGTCCTTAGACTTGGATTCAAGGGTTGGAGACATCACATAATCCTCGTTATGGAGTACATATTGAAGTATATTATATTAGAGGTTAGCGCATTAGAATGTTTCCCCTTTGAAAAGGAAAGCGAACTCTAGTGAATTTCTTCCGTAAAATTATAATTCTACAATGTTTCCCTCCCTTAGTAGTTTTATGATAAATAAAGTATTGATCATTTCTAAATATATTGTTTGTGATTCAATCTTAAAGGTTAGGGATCATAACTTAATCAATGTAATGAGTATTTTTTTTTACAATGTGCAAATGATTGCATTACTAGATGATACACACTTTAGTGCTATAGGGATTTCTCATCCACATATGACAAATGGAGATCTAAATAGTAAATTTAATAATACAACAATTATTCTTCTATATGATTAGAAAGTTTTATATCCCAACTACTTATCGTTATATCCAAATATATATTGATAAAATTATATGCCCCTTATATGCACTCATATCATGGTATGTGCATCTAGAATCTCATGTCTAATACATCAAGAGCTTATTTAAAAACACAATATGAAGTAGAGGATTAAAGATTATGATGAAGTAGAGATAAAACATGTGTTATATGAAATTATGTTCAAACACCATAATCATACAACCCTTATGAAAAATCACAAAGGTCATTTAAAATTCCAAATAAGTGCTTAGTTGTATGCTTATATATTGCATACCAGAATCAATATAGGAGGAAATTATGAGGATCATTTGTAACATAGTTAAGAATGAATCTGGCCAACTCTAAACATGACCCCTCACAGAGAACCTTGTTTAACACCTATCCTCTTCGTTTGTGTCCACCTCAACCAAAAAAACCATTGAAGGAGAATGTTCGTTTGTGTCCACCTCAACAAAAAAAACCATTTAAGGAGAATATTCAAGGAAACAGATAAATAGTATTTGATACTTACCTATTAATGTCACAGTTTCAATGCACCAAAAAAACAATGCCCCCCTCCATATTGGATAAGCATGATCACACATTATATATTGTCCTCGCCACTTAATTCACAAATTAAATACATTTAGGGGAATGGTTTGCTTCCCCTATAATCCTCAAAGATAGAAATCAACTCGCACTTTCATACAAAATTTATTACACCATATCATTTTAGAGAGAAATTGATTTAGTAAAAGGGGTTTTACTCTAAAGATCATGAGGTAGAGGAATGTGCATTTCATTTACCAAGAAGAAACATATGTCGTTGTGTTCCAAAAGCAATGTAGAGTTATGAAGTGATGTGTTGATCTATTAGAGAGGCATGTTTAGTTTGAGAGAATTTTTTGTTGAGTCTTTTCAAAAACAAATTAGTCGATGTAAGCCTGGCTTCTCGCTAGCCAGAGCCAGTAAGCAAAGAGGATACGACTGCCTGGCCCAGAATCTTTAAAGGTCAATCGTGTGGGACGATCTCGCAGCTCTCTCTAGCCTTGATCCGACTCCTTCACCTCGCTTACGTTCAGTGAAGCCCTCCTCCTTACTTTTGCTACTCTCAAATTAGGCTCCTCCTGACTCTCTTTGTCGATTGGAAGAAGGTCTGATGTTCTTATTCCTGCCTTATGCTTACGACCGTCAGCTATGTCCGCTTAGTCCTCGCACAGATATTCATCATCTTGCTCCTTATCCTGGCATGAACTCGCCCACTTTGAAGCCCGGATTCATTGACTTCCCACAGAACGAGAAAGGGAAAGTGACAAAATTCAAAAGCACGTGACACATCACATGTGAAGAAAATTATTAATAGTTTAGAACTCATTGCATTGATTTGAAGTTTTAAGGGCATGCAATAGCATCACATATTTTCAAAGTATCACTGCCAATGATAAAGATTTTATATACAGTTATTCACTTCCATGAAATCGCATAAAATCAAAACATTTGTCTTACACATGCCTGTAGGCACTCTTATAAAGTAACACTTGGTACTCGGCAGAAAAAACCAGAAGCAGGTGGCCACATGGGCAGATACGAGAGACTCGACTATCTAAGATGCTGGTCTTTAGTATAGCTAAAATATTTTTGGTTTGGTTGAATGATGGTGCAAGCATTCAATGATGATATCTAGCATTACTGCAGTATGCTCCGTTGAGTTTAGACTTCAGATAAGCTACATGGGCAGATACGAGAGACTTGACTATCTAGATGCTGGTCTTTAGTATAGCTAAAATATTTTTGGTTTGGTTGAATGCTGGTGCAAGCATTCAATGATGATATCTAGCATTACTGCAGTATGCTCCGTTGAGTTTGGACTTCAGATAAGCAGATGTAAGGGAAGCAAAAATCTTTCAACAGAGGGATTCTTTCATGTTTGTTTGGAGGCAGAGGAACATCAACAATCTACTCATGTTTCTCATGTTCTGCAAGCCTGGACAAGCCTCGATGCCAAAGTGAACAACATAGTTATGAAGCTCACAGCACCAATGCACCTGGCATTTTTCAAGAGTTTCAGTTAAACTTCCGTAGAAGACAACAAACATAATGTTTACTTATAATTAGATAAACGACTGATAGAACCTCATTTAATTTGTGATTGCAGTTGTAACGATAGCTAATAATGGTACAATTTAATTGCAGAGTAGCGATAGCACTTCATCCATCTGAAAGCTGGGAGAAGAGCAAGCAGCACCGTAGACATAAACTAAGGCAGGGATTTTAGCATCCGTTGAATCATTCGTTTGGCCCAATTCCGGTATATGTTCCTTCGTAAACTCCTGCTCGTGTTGCAGTCCTGGTGAACTTCTGGCTCAACCATTGTTCCTGTCTTCTACCATGTGTGTCCTTCAGAACTACAGACATGGAGCAAAATTAAAGGATGGTACACTGAAGCTCTACGCAGTCTCTAAAATAATTCGAGATACAACCGTCACACTATTGGAAAATGGAGGAACACTCTTTAGTATGTTGCCGGTATAAATGGTTTTGTTTCCGGCCAACTGACTGGGTTGATGAGGAAAATCCGTTTGCAAAATGCAGGAAGGCTTAAATTCAGAAGTTTGGAGAAAGGGCAGTGAGAAATCCTGTGGTGGCTATTAACAGGTATGCCAACATAATTGTTCTATTTCTACCTAACCACGAATCTGCGGAGCGTCCCAGAAAAGCTGACCCTGCATGTTGATTTCCAGACGAGATAAGTAATTTATCATACAGAAATTGTTATAACTTTTGATATGAAACAATACAATGCTTCTAAGACTGCAAATCTGGCATGTAGGTCCATCAGATGTTTCATAGTGCACTGAAATTGTTACAGCTTTTGATATGAAACAGTATAATGCTACTAAGACTACAAATCTGACATGTAGGTCCATCAGATGTTTCATAGTTCAATGAAAATTGCAACACATCACAGGGATGAAAGGGAGGAATTGCCCAAATATTTTTCCAGTGATGGTAAATAGGATGAGCTCATCGAACTCAAAAGATGGGCTATCGACATAGCTATGGAGGAGGCGAACAACTGAAATATTCCTGGCATGTGGCACTGTGGCTTGGCTCGGGGGTACCTGACATAGAACTGCGAAGATACTCTTCTTGCACAGATAAGCCTCTAATACTTCTTGTATGTATTCAGTTCTGCAAATACGTGAATATGTTAATTGCTTAAAGAATGCATGAATCAGAGTTATGCTGGTCTGAGATAATAATAAACCTTAAACTAGGTGTAACACTGACCGCATCTGACTGTCCTCCACCGCCATTCATTGCTCTCCCTTCATGTATTTTTATTGGAGCTCTGCAAAGGTGGACAGCTCTTTGACGGGATCAGAGGACATTACAACGAGCGTGTTGCAGTTGTACCATTGTAGAAGTTATCCAGGTTTGTTGTCGTAGATTTGAATTTTTCAATAGAATCCTTGCAAATGTCAATCTCATGGCGTACAAATCACCAGTTGCTTGAAAGACTATCACCTCAGCCATCTCTTCAGACTGAAGCCATGGATACAACAACAACCAGATTGCCTCAAATGGTAAGTACATTCATGTGGCCCTATTTTGAATGTGTGGGTTAGGATGCAGCAATGTCCGATGTCCGAATGTAGAGCTGATTGAAATTACCTAAGCCTCACTTACCTTCCTATAGTGTTTCTCAGGCTTGATAGGTATATGTTTATGATAGGTTCATCCGCTTCAAGAGATTTCTTGAGAGTAAGATCGTCTTGGCTTGCGAAGCTTGGAAAATATCAGACCAAGATAGTCCTGAGATTTCTTGAGAGTAAGATCGTCAAGCCATTTCTTGAGAGTAAGATCGTCTTGGCTTGAGAAGCTTTGAGAAGCTTGGAAAATATCAGACCAAGATTGTCCTGAAAAGATCAGAGCAAGACCAACCATCACATTTAGATTAAAAATCACATCATTATAAGAAGAAGAACCACCAATTACATTAAAAAAAACATCATTGCCAAATTACAACATTAAAAAAAACATCATAGCCAAATTACAACTTTACATTGGGAACTAAGTTGTGTGACTATAAAAAAAAACCAATGTTATGTCATCGACATCACTTACAATACACTTGGTCTCGTCCATTTCATTAAAAAAAGTGTGAAATATATAGGTTTTCATTAATAAAAAAAAGTGTGAAATATATAGGTTTTCATTTTGAAAAGTATGAGAACCTCTGAATAAAGAATTAAGAAGAAACAAACTCCACCATTTCTTGGAAACACTAAGAATTAACGCCTATCATGCTTATATCATCACCAAATTATAAACACTAGAAAAGAAATTATGGTTATTTAACAATAGTGCATACTATATATATTTTTCTTAAACAAAGAGATTTTATTTTAAGAAGATAAATATATATAACTTACACCTCATAAATCCCCTCAATAAAATTGCATTATATTGAAACATGCATAAACATTTTTCTTATAATAATTTATTAATAGAGCATTATCATATCTTGGAGAAAGAAGCATAGTAGCCTACTTCAAGGGTATATTTTTCAATTTCATATCACTGAAATGTATGAATACCATATTTTTGTGATGGGATCAAAGTTAGAGAAAGACATATTCAGTGTCTATGGGCGTAACAAAGTTTGAAGATTGGTGTTGTCATAAGAAGTATACATTTTATGTAGTTTCTCACCGCTATTCTCATGACATGCATGAGATTTTGAGACAATGACCATCTAAGATTAAGTAGTTGGAAGGGAATCACATATCAAATCATGAGAAAAAAATGTATATTTACCATCACTTGGTCGGCATCATCTTTTTCAATGGGAGTGGAACCTATACTTCAGGCCAAACCAAAGAAGTATGGTAAATAAATCATAGAGTATGGTAAGTAAAGCATGGATGAAACCTTGGTGTGAACATGGAGCTCATTGAGAGTTATCATTCCTCAACCAAAATCCAAATTCATTGGACCA
Organism: Pseudotsuga menziesii; assembly: GCA_001517045.1. Taxonomy (NCBI): domain Eukaryota; kingdom Viridiplantae; phylum Streptophyta; class Pinopsida; order Pinales; family Pinaceae; genus Pseudotsuga; species Pseudotsuga menziesii. The sequence goes on along the minus strand of LPNX010906871.1, from coordinate 83,389 downwards.
TCATTTTCAATTTGCAAGCAACTCAAGAATGAAAGATCAATGCATAAGTTAGTGAGATCACAATGGATAAGCCATATATGTTCAAGAGAATGGGATAACATTCAATTTTGAATTAAACAATGAGTTTATAAAATAATATAGAGAGTTTTTAGTCATGATAAACTAGATGAGATCATTAGATAAAAGGAATTTCCCATCAAGATTTTAGGGCCAAAATGATAAGATTTAGGGAGGAAAATGTCTAAGTATGTCTTATCTAAAAAGTATCCTTTGACATTATTAATGAAATATATATATATATATATGAAATTTTTAATAATTGAAATGTAATGAAGTATCTAAATCATTTATAAATAATAATTACATAGCATAAATGTAAATGGTTGACTTCGGATATGGATATTAATGAGAAGAAAGAAATACACAATAGAAAGGATTCCTTCCTCTCTGTAATATGGAGTCATAATGAAGTGGATAATCATGAACAATACTTGGGTTCATAATGAAGTGGATGATAACCACTAATGTGTTTTGGATAAGTTATTAAATTATTTTGATATTTTAAGAATAATATGTGAAATATTGCCTATGGTAAGAGGCAAATTTTGAAATCATAAATGTTTTAAAGTTTAATTTTTGTAAATAATCAACATAGATCTAAATCTTAATTTTTAATCTACCAAGTATCGAAAGTGATAAAACTTTTTAAGGTGTAAACATTTTCTTAAATTGTGTACCATAAAAAGGATTTCATCGCAAAAGATTTGATTTCTCTCTACATTTTATAGTTCCGAAGCTAAGATGGATCTATTTTGATTTTTTTTTAAATTAATTTTTTTCGTAGTTTTGTAGTTTCTCATTTTTACCAAGGTCATTTTTTATTTAATTAATTTAATAAATTTTCAAAAAATAGTTGTGAATCTTTACATTATATTTATTTCCTATTAATTATTTTTGAGCCAACATGTGTTATAAATGCGACACATCTCATCGATATGAATTGTAAAAAAAGCCTATCAATACAACACATTACTCTAGAACATATACATAAGGCCTTAGATAACAAATCTATATAGTATACATAAAACTTGAAGATCTATAAACAAAACTTTGACAACAAAAATATAAAAAGACAAATCTAGTATTTAATATGAAAAAGAACACACAATTACTTTTAAGAGTCTATCACACAAGTTTTCATATGCCCACAAGTTATGAACCATTATTAATAAATTAATGTCGAAAATAAAATATTTGTAAAAGTAATGTATGTTATATTTGGAAATAGTAAAATGTCAATAAAGATAAGGTAAATAATAAAATAACTATGGATTTTCTAACAATGCAATAAAACATTATAAGTAAGACCAGGTTGTAGCATTGGAAAAAAAATTATATAATGGATTTTAATATTGTTAATTTATTAGGCATTAATGTACACGTGAATTTAAGTCGGTAAATGATGGATTATTAAGTGCATCTATTATGTAACTATTTGAACATTAGTTTTACATAGCTAAATGTACTCATGGATAACATTTTTTAAATTTATGTTGATTTGCATTCTTAATATGGCTTGTCTTAAAGTATTCAATGCATTTTTGTTGAATTATTATTTGAGAGGTTTATTTAGCATTCTATTTATTTTATTTTATTATTTAGATGAAACAACTATTTTAATATTTTTTTTTATGAGTGGTCAATTTTCGCTAGTTTATTTGGTTAAGGTGTGGGTCTCGTTAGCGGAGCGACCTAGGTTCAATTCCCCTTAGGGGTGAGCCAGTTGGGAGGAGACATAAAAAAATCCATCCAGGTTATGGGTTGGTGTGGCCCAGGCCAGTTGTGATCCTTGGGCGATTTTGGCGGCTTAGATGCCCTTGGGGTGCGATTTTTAATCAATTGTTCATTGCTAGCAACACCGAGTGACGGGTAATCGAACAAAAAAAAAGATGAGTGCATGAACTCAGTGGACCTTTTAGATGCAACTGGAATTGTAGAAAATTGATCATGTTTATGCCATAACTTTTTCTTTTCTCAATGATTTCATAAAATATTATAAGTCGCACTACTGGACACGGACCTCTACATGCTATAAAAATTCAAATCCATCTTCATTACATTAAGACCTTTAAAACCTGCACTAACACTTAGCGTACTAATTTCGAGGTATTCTCACTTAGATAATATAAAAAAATATTTAAGAGTACCAATTTTATTGTGGAAAAATAATGTCACATTAGTATTATTTGCTATCTACATATTTGTCAATTTTCGTGTATTGATTCTATCATTGAGGCATTCAAAGGTTGCACTAACATGGACATATTCATTATCATTTGTTAAAAAACTAAAATTTTGTTAAAAAAATTCAAAATTTAGTTCTGTCCATTTTCAATAAGTAAAATTTACATATTTAGAAAGATGATTCAATTTCCTATGTTTCATATTTTTTATTGGAAGCAAGATTCATTGAGTAGGTATGTCAAACTACCCATATCAATGTTTGGTTTTTTGTGTTGTATTTAACTCAAAAAAAATACCATCATTAACTTGCACTCATTTTTCATTTAATTAATTAATTTAAATAATAATTATTAAATGTACTTAATATTTTTCTTTTAAATATACTTATTTAAAATATAAAATATAAATATAAATTTATTCACTTATTTCACAACTAATTAGTTAATTTAAAATTAAATAACATGATATTTTTAAATAAATTTGATAAAAAAATTTAATATTAAATTATAAATAATAATAAAAAATTAAAAGAAAAAATAGTATTAAAAAAACTGCTACATAAAATTTAATTATTTTTTTTAAACATACATAAACGCTTGGAATGTTTATGTTTATTTGAAATATTATATATATTAAATAAATATATAGTTATTAAAAATATCATAGATTTTGGTAGTTAAATTTTTTTTCCTCGGATTTGGTAGTTAAATTTTATTTACAAAATCATTATATAATAGTGTGGTCTTAGTTTTGTCTTGATTCTTTTATTATTATTATGACAATGTTATTTTAAACTCAATGGCTTATGATTTTTTTAAACAAATATGAACGATCAATATTATAATATTAAGGTTTATTTGAAATATTATTATTGGAGTGCATCTGTAGTCCACCAAGAGAGATGTGTAACTCCTTCACTGCTCATCCTAGAGTTGACACGCTTCCTTTATAAATAAAATATTATTAAAAATAACATGTAGGCTTAAATTAAATTTAAATTATTTAAAATTGCATATATATAAAACAACATAAATTAGATAAACTAAAACCATAAACATTGGATTACACATTTCCTCAACATTTCCACTCTAAACAAATTATTTACACTTTGAGAGATTTAGATCCCCTTTTAGATGGATCTAGATAGATCTATGATGATATTAAAGAAATATAAAGAAAATAAACTTTATTAAAAATATCATATATTTAACACCATAATATATGGTTAAACTTCATCTACAAATCATTATATAATAGCATTGTCTTGATAAAAATAATAAGATAGATTTGCTTAATTCATATACACTTTATTTTTTACATAATGGGTGGAACTTTGGGCTTGAGGAGCCTTTTACTTTGTAAGAAATTGGTATACCGCATAAAAAAGTTGTGGTTTAGTTTGGGGAACAATCCAACATCTAGCTCTTTTACATAATATAAAAAAAAGTACCACTCCTCCAAATCCAATCCCCATTCCAATCCCTAATGTTATTAATGACAGCTTTCCATCCACCCTATTCCACTTAAATCAATGCGCTCATTCTTCTCCTATGCTACGCTGTAATCGCGTTACAATTTCATTGTTGAGCATTGTTGGGCGTTATAACAAAATTCTCTTATAATTGTTAAATTAATATCACCCTTTTCAATGCACCTAGATATAACCCTTTTCAATGCACAAAAAGCATTCCGCCTCCATATATTCTAAACGTGATTACATATGTATTTTATTTTGGTTAGTAAATATATAAAACCTAGATTTCATATAAACACAACTCTCAAATCATATATAAATACTTAAATCATATATATAAATATTTAGAGCTTTGTTATGACTAGGTTTCTGTAATACAAGCATAAAATCAATAATATGAGAGACTATAGATTTTTTAAGTTAGTTTTAAATTCCAGCCAAAACCACCTAAGACTCAAGCGAGGTTGGTATAAACATACTAGAGCCTGGTTAAACCATTGGGAGATCGACAAAACTGTTGCAGTGCAAAATATTAATAACATTAAAAATATTGTTACTTCTAAGTTTAAAGAGAAAATGTCGTGTGAGAAAGATTTAGAGGCTAAAAGAAAACTAAGATATTATAAGGAAGTCATCAATCCTACTCTAGAATATCAAAAATATCTCTCTTTTTAACTAGTTCAAAGAAAAAAACTAATATGGCCAAGATAAGAACGAACTCTCACGAGTTCCACAATGAAACAGATTGTTGGGCACTTCCTAAAACACCATGGGTGGAAAGGATATGCCATCTCTGTGAGGATATGAAGATTGAGGATGAAAATCACTTCCTCTTAGAGTGCCCTGCTTACACCCACATTAGATCTTAGTTCCATAATCTTTGTTGCAACACCGACCTTCCTAGCCTTTTAACTTGTCAAAATTATAGCAAGCTCGGGAGGCTTCTCTCCAAACTCTTTGAGCATAGAAATACAATTTTAAACAAACTAAATAACTCGTTTCTTTAAATCTGATAGATCACAGTTTGGTCTCAAGGAACGTCAACCACCACCATCATCATCATCATTATATATATAAATATATATAGTATATAAATATATATATGATTACATATATATA
>LPNX010906871.1:11760-78229 GCA_001517045.1 Pseudotsuga menziesii | reverse complement strand
TATATAAGTACAATTTTAAATCATTTTGTTTATGGGAGGTAAAATAAATGGTGAATGGATATATTGTTAAAGCACTTCAATTAATTAAAAAATAATGACAAAATTCAAATTTTCACTTAATATAACCCTAAAATATTTATTTTTAAAACCCTAGCTCAAAGTCTATTTGAACATAACTTTAAATTCTAATGTAATAATCCACCCTAAAGCATGGCACTCTTGAACAAGGTTTTCAAGTTTAGGTTTTGCAATGATCTTCCATGACACTTAATGCACATTCAACAATAATTGTCCATGAGACTTAGTGCACATTCAACAATGATCATCCATAACGCTTAGTGCACATTCAACATATTTAATGTTAGTGGTAGCAAGAAACCCATCATACCAATCTTAGTGCCGAGGTTTACCTTAATATCAAAACCCATGGTGAAACCTAAACAAATAGTAAATATTTTTTTCAAAAGAAGAAAACCTGTCCTTGATATTCATATTGAATCAAAGGGCATCATAAGCACCTCCCTCAGTGGTAATTTACAAAATGCTCTGCAGAGTATCTGGGAAAAGACTCAAGCAACAAAAGTTTAAAAACCAGAAACAAGAAAGAGTATGTTGTGATGGCCATACTGACAAGAAAGAATCCAAGTGTTCATTGATGAACAAAAATGGTTGTCTGAAACTCGAAGCACAAGAAGAGACCGGATTGCTGAACCAAAGATGTCACCCGTCAAACCAAGAAAGTAAAAAAAAGCAGAAGTTTAATGCCCAACCTATATCCGTGCCCAAAAAAAATGGAGTCTAAAGCTCCGGCACAAGATCTCAAAAGAGATGAGTAGAACCACTCATACACAAAGTGTCATCATAATATTCAAAAAAAACACAGTGACTGGGATCTAAAAGCAAGGCATCTTTGTATAAGCAATCCGCTCTGGTTGTGCTCCCTGTAGACATGACTAATGTCCACACCAGATGAACATAGGATCAGATTTCTGGTATTAACACACCAATGATCAAGATCAGTAGAGGAAAGATCTGATTTATCAATGGCCCAGTTTATGACCACCAAGGAGTCACCATAGATTTTCTTTAATGGAAGGCACATCTTTTTAGCCACCACAAGGAGAGTCCATAATGCCAGAAGCTCTGCTCTGGTATTTGTGGAGGGCCCACAGCCCTGCTTGAAAGAGAGCCTATGGGTGTTGTTGATGGCAATAGAGATCCCTGCCCCACCCTTCGAATTTGCAACAGCACCATCAAAAAATCCACACAGGAAAACCATAACTAGGACATATCCAATATTTCTGGATCTTGACTTTAAACCTGGGACCGGATAGTAGTGTAAAAAGAAATAAATATGGTGGAGAGTATCCAAGATCATGGTTTTCTTATCATCAAATAGACTCTTGTTCCTGCCTAACCAAATACACTAGTACACAAAAAATGAAATATAGCAATGAGCCGCGTGTATGGACTGTTTTGAGAACCATTGCTCCATGTTGTCCCCAAGGGCATAACTACGCATAGGTGGATCACAATTTAAGAAGTTACAAATTCTGGAGAAAACTAATACTGTGAATTTGCAATCTACAAAAACATGTTGAATCGTATCTTCACCATCCTACAGAGACCACAAATGTTAGGACCAGACCAACCTATTTTTGATAGGTTGTCCCAAGTTAAGATTTTATAATTAATTAACAACCAAATGAAGCACTTTATCTTTCATGGGAATTTACATTGCCAAAGGAGAACTGCAAATTTATCCTTCACCAGAGTTAACAACGAATTTACCATAAGCTCATATGCCAGCGCAACAGTCACTTTGCCTTCCTTTTTATTGTATATCCACATAATCTTATCAACAAAAGTTGATAGTCCAATACCCCCATAATCTAGTCCAGCCACATAGTCATTCCAGGTATGAGCTCAGGAACCCCCCAAGTCCAGGTCTTCATAGGATAACCAGTCATTCGAAGAGACAAAAGAAGGTTTTTGAGCATGCTGAAGCATCGAGATACCGAAATCCTGCAGATAAACAATCATATCTTGTGGAAGATATGGAGAAGAGCTTGTTCCAATGATAGGATCAGAGCCCACGAGAATGTCCCTTCCATTTCCAACCTGCAAGCCCATATACCTTCCCATCCATGACAGGGAATGGAGAAACCCATTCCAAATGACAAAGGGACCTCTGACAAAGAAAAACTTGGATCTGAGCCACCTGTCCAAAGATTGATTTTTCAAGTATTTAGCAGTGATAACTTGAGACCATAAGCCATTTCCATCAAGAACCATCCACAATGATTTCAGTCTTAGGGAAGCACTGAACCAATCCATATTTTTTATACCCCATCCTCCAAAATTGAGTGGTTTTGACAGAGATTGCCAGTCCATGAGATGAAACCGTTTTCTGTCCCCCGTGGATCCCCAAAGGAAAGAAAAAATCAACTTTCTAAATTTGTTTAGAATAGACTTCGAGAGAGGGACCAGTGAAAACCAGTATACTGGAAAACTGGAGAGAACAGCTCGAATGAGCACCAACCTACCTCTAAGAGAGAAGAATTTATTGGATTAGAAATGTATCCTTTTTTCAAACTTTTTTACCAACGAGTGCCAATCAGCCGCCTTATAACCTAGAGGTTTAATATAAAAACCAAGGTACTTGAACCCAAGTTGTATGGGCTCTGCTTTGAAAGACATAAAATGATGAATGTTTTGTAAAATCCCTTGATCCATGTCACTGAACAGAAACCCATATTTGTTCAAACTTATACTCATACCTGAGCTGAACAGAAAGTCTCCAAAATGACATCAAAAGCCATCCATTCCATCACAGTGCCCATGCCAAATATAATGGCATCATCTACAAAGAGTAGATGAGTAAGATATAAGGAGTCTGAAATTTTAATGCCTCGAATATTTCCTTTGGCCTTTGCATCTCTGATCAGTAGACTGAGACCTTCAATGACCAGAATGAACAACAAGGGAGATAATGGACAACCCTGCCTAATACCTCTCGAGGCTGTGAAAAAACAAGGAGGGGTTCCATTTACCAAAATGGAAAAGGTAGCAGAGGTTACACATCCCATTAACCAATTAACACCTCCCAAAGTTACACCAATCTGAAGGAGTATGAGCCTCAGATAGGTCCAATTGACCCTGTCAAAAGCTTTTTCTAGGTCCAGCTTCAAAACAAGGACACAATTCTTTTTAGTCTTGAGGGTATGGAGGGCCTCCTGAGTGATTCCAATAGGTTCAACAATCTGCCTCTATCTCAAAAATCCAAATTGTTCAGGAGAAATGGACTTATCAAGGAAGGGATTGAGTCTGAGAGATGTAATTTTGGAGATCAACTTGTAGATTAGGTTGCAAAGAGAGATAGGCATGAAGTCCACAAAGGAGAGAGGCTTGTATTTTTTTGGAATAGGAGAAATAAAAGTGGAGTTTAGGGCACTATCCACCCTTCTAAATACCATGGAAGATTCTGCAGCAGCAAGAAGATCACCCCCACAAGATCAAAGAAACCGAGAAAAAATTCAACTGGCCAGCCATCCAGGCCTGGACGTTTATCCTTTTTAAAGGACTTCAGGGCCGCTTCTACTTCACCAAGGGTAATCATGGAAGAAAAGGTGTCAGTTTCTTCTTCTGACAGGAATGCCAGAAAAAGTGGAATCACCTTCAATTGATCGGTAATATTAGTTTTTAGGTCATCCTTGAAAATATCTGAGAAGTGTCTGACCCCAGATCCTTTAGCTTAATCTCCTCTTCCACCCAAACATTCTCCTCATCTTTTAGGGCCCAGATGGAGTTTTGATTCCTTTGAGCCGACACAACTGAATGAAAATACTTGGTATTTTCATCCCCCATCTTAGCCCACTTAGACCTACTTTTGAGCATCCAGGTCATGATTTCATGGGCAAGAAGCTGTGCCTTTCTTCCCCTCAGATATTTTAGCATTTCCATCTCCTCCATAGAGAGTAAACCAAAGGGGTTTAAAGTGAGGAGGGAATGGATTTCACTATCCACTTCAAGGAATTCACGTTTCATTTCTGCTGAATGGATCCGAGACCAATCCTTAACACGATCTTTTAGAGCTTTAAGCTTTAGGGTTAGGCCTTTCATTTCATCAAGAAGAGGATCTGATTCCCAAGAGGTCCAGAAGTCTTTCACCATGAGACAGAAATCATCCTCCATGATCCAGGCATGATTAAATTTAAAAGGATAATTGTGAGTCGAGGCCAAGCCCCCCCATTCCAGACAGACAGGTTAGTGGTCTGATACCTCAGAAGGGATTGTCCACACTCGATGCCTGAGCAGAGATGGTACCAAAGAAGAAGATATCAGGAACCTATACAGGCTTTTACTAATTCCATCAACACCTTCCCTACCATTTCTCCACATTGGTCTTGCATAAGGAGGGGCCAAATATTAACCATGCCCATAGTAAATATTATAACCAAGGTTTACCTTGATATCAAAACCCATGCTCATAGTAAAACCTAAGCAAATAATATAAGCATTATTAACATCCACTTAGTATAATAATGTGTAACACATTAAATACTCAGTTTATATTAACTTTACACCATTTTACACACCATGACATAGAATACCTATATTTATTATTTTAAAAAATGTGGTTTCATTATTTTAAAAAATTTGCAGTTCATTCAAATTTACTTGCACATAATAGTGTGTTAGTAATTTAGCTAGCTTACCATTTGAATTATTGGGTAGTATGCTTCCAAATAACACATAACTAAATATCAAATCCATGTACAAAAGAAATTAGGAACAAATTTACGAGCTTAAGGTGAATGAAAAAGGATCTAAAATGAATAGTAGTAAAGAAGGTAAGTAAAAAATTGATGACATAATGATAAGGGAAGCTCAGTCAATAAATAATCATCTAGTTCATAATTATAATAAAAATTGAATCCAATTATAAGATTAGAACACAAATGGAATGGAGTAATAACGAAATACATAAAATGAAATGACAATGTAAATCTTATTTTGTAATATATATATATATATATATATAAGGATGAAAACATGAATCTTAATATTATTTTTTAGTTATACAGGGATTAATATTTAAAGGAAGGATTTGTCAACAAAAACCATTAATGAATATTTAAAACCTTTTCTAAATAAAGTTAAAAACTCTCTATTAAGACCTGAAATAAAATCTTCAATCAGGGCTTGCTTTCCTTGATTTTAGGGTCCCACATTGCATGTTTGAGTTATGGAGTGAATCAGGGGGAGTTTACTCCATTGTTCAGGGACTCCATGCACCTATTTTTAGCTATTATGAGACACTAGCACCCTCCTTGATTTTTTTATGGATGTGCACCTCATGCATGTGTCTTGTTGTTAATCGATCATTTATTTAGTCATTGAGTGTTGTTAACTAGTCATTTATTTATTCATTAATTATTGTTAATTGGTCATTTAATTAGTCATTGATTTATGTAGATAGGCCATGGATGAATCCAACCACCAACCTCCTACATGTACGGCATGTGCTATTTCATTGAGCTAACACCCTTTAAGTATGTTCTAAGTTATAGTATGTCATGTAATTATTGCCTTGAAAAAAAAAAGTAAAATTAAAGTTCTCATCCTTGAAAGTAGTATGTGAAACAATTTATAATTATCCTCTCAAACTCAAAAGAATCATTCATCAAACAAAAGAATAAAAGAGAAATATCCTCTCTTTCTTGTTTATTTCCTACAAGATTATCCCAATATGTTCTATAAAGAAATAGAGGCCACCAAAATTGACTAAAAATTCACTAATTGACTAAGTTACTAAAACAATGACTAAAAGCTGACTAAGTAGTATCTTAGTGCCAAAATGAGAGGTCAAACAAGGAAAACATGGCTGAATTCAATGAAAAAAGCTTGTACTAAGTACGATAGAAATAGGGAGGAGTGCATTCATGTCAACTAACCTTCATTAGAAAAAAAAAAGCATTACCCCTTATTACAATTATACAAATTCATATGAAGATAGTTGTTGATGCTCAACACCAACATGTTCCGAAGTGTCGCAACATGACGGCAAAGCAAAACCAATTAAAACTTTTTGCAAGATCATTCTATCAATGTTGTCATGTCCATTTCGATGTGCTTTTCATGCATGTATCTTATTTCACCAATTTCATTATCATATGACCCCTTTGGCAAATCAACCAAGTTACATTTTCATCATTACCACATCATGGTCAAGTCAAGTTATGGGGATTTGTCATATTTTCATTTGGGCATCATCATGTACGAGGTAGTCAACTACATCACATTTGGATCGTCATATCAATCATGCTTATATTTTTTTTCCAGATTCTAAGTTAGTTTGTCTCTTTTAGCATTTTTTCAAAGTTTTGACAAGTATACTTTTTTTGCTTCATGATAGCTAAGGATGTGATGTTCGCGTCCTCCATTAATTCACCAGATGCATCCATTGGTTGTGGTTCTCCTCAAATATAAGATTAAAAAAAAAACTCTTAACCATCCGAGCTCTGAAAACACAAATATCCTAGGCTATTTGAAAATAAAAGAACCCCCCTCCTTTTAGCAAAAAAAAACTTCGTTACCTCTAGCCATATGTTTTCCAAAAAAAAATGACTTACTTAACCCTTTCCCACTTATTTCCCTTATCCCTTGATGTCTCCCTTTTAATAATGATAAAGAATTCCCTTTATGTCTCCCTTTTAATAATGATAAAGAATTCCCTTTAGTACACTTTTTACTCCTTAAAGTTTATGTGCCCCTTTCCCTAGTTTAAAAAATTAACACTCTTTTATGACAAAGTACGTTACAAAATTAACCCTTTCTCATGGAAAATATTTAAAAATAAAAGTAAATCCTTCCATTACCAATGATGTCTCCCTTTTAATAATGATAAGCAAATCCCTTTGTCATTTATTATTACACTTTTTCTCCTTAAAGTTACCCCTTTCCTTACTTTACAAAATTAACACTCTCGTTACAAAATTAACCCTATGTCATGGGAAAGATTTAAAAATAAAAGTAATTCCTTTAATTACCCAGTGAAAAACAAATATCTTTACCTTTCTATTGAGCTTCATTCTCAAAAGTTTCCATGACCCAAAGTGAAAAACAAAAATTTTCCCTTTCTATTAAGCTTCATTCTCAAAAGTTTCCATGACCCAAAGTGAAAAACAAATATTTTCCCTTTCTATTGAGCTTCATTCTCAAAAGTTTCCATGACCCAAAGTGAAAAACAAATATATGTCCCTTTCTATTGAGCTTCATTCTCAAAAGTTTTATTAAAGATTAATCCATCTTCACCAAAGGATTCAAAAAGGGTCACTCCCATGATAATCGTTGATAAAGAAATGATTTTCACATTTCAAGACATGTGGACAAACCTTGAGGGCATCACTTGATTTTTGAATGGCACAATGCAACAAATAAGGAGTAATGAAGGAAGAGGGTCACTGTAGGTCGATAGGAACTAAAAAAATGCTTTAAACCTAACCCTAACATCACTAGTTTAATGACAAATGTAAGCAAATAATTCTCCATGCGACCGAGGGTGGATCGATCAGCTAACAAGCATACACCATGGCAGCTCTAATATGGCAGTTAGTGGGTAGTCATTTTTTTTGCACAACATGCTTGGAGGTAGAAGGTATCAAAATTGTAGAGAAACCACTATGATTTGCAAGCAGTTTCCAATGAGAACGCAAGTCAAAGGTTAATGAAACTCTTTCTATACTACACATGCTTCTACAGAAGAGGGAATTCAATCTTTGAGCGCAAGGTCAACTGGTGGGGATCCATCTGGTCATATGTCCTTGGGGATGGATTTGGAACTAAATATGCGTCTAGAAATTTAGGGTCTGGAGATCGAACAAACCTATGGTCTCAACCTTGGTCATAAGACTGAAATAATGTTCCTACATGCCAAACATGTCCTCGAAACACATCCATTATAAAGGATTTAAATCACCCTAAAATAACACAGAACATTGTTTCTAGCATAGCCAGCAAGAACAAAAAACATTGTTACTAACACAACCAACAAGAACACAGAACATTGTCACTAACAGAACCACTTAACTTGTGGCCAGGGAAATCCGAAAGTAGTCATCGTCTATTATCTATTTAGCAGAGCATATCTCAATTGAATAGAGCTTGGAATGCTACTACTTATTTCAGGTAGTTAGATGTGAACAATGTTATCATGTCATGTTATATTTATTGTGTGTGGATTAAATTTGAATTATATTGCGAATGAGATGGACAATCAATAAGAGATTCAAGGAGTAGACATTGCACAATTGGTAATAATATTTCTATTACACAAATAAATTAAGATACAATACATATATATAGTTGGAGTTAGATCCAATTAATTCCAAACATAGAGATTCAAAATCTCTCAACAATCTCGAATAAATCTCAAACCAATCTCTTAACTCATCACAATGCATTAATGAAAGAATTATCTCCAACAAAATATTGTTGCTCTCTACTCCCATTGAAATATGAAGAGTCCAATAACAATAGGATTGCAAATAGTAGATTATCTCTAGCAGGGAGCTATTCATCTCTATTACAACGATAGTTTTCCTCTCACCCAATAAATACCAGTAATTTAAAATTTGATAAGAAATTTATCTCTCCCTGCCATTTCAGAATTGGTTTGTATTATTTTTCTGAAGTGAATTGGGATTTGTTGGGCCATACTTGTTTTGAAATTTCAATGCTAATAAATTGTATACACGATGATCATGATGGGAATATAGGACATCCTATTCCATACAGTTTTATAAGAGGCCAATAAATAATTCTTTTAATTATTTAAATTGTAATTTTTACAATTTGATTTTTTAAAAAGTTATATTCATTAAAATTACAATGTGAAATGTCCAAACTACAGATTCGGGAAGATTGCAATTTCATTTTCTTCATTCGTATAAGCTTCCACACTCAAAAACAAATTGACTTTTACAATTTAGTTGACTTTCTTTGATATAATTGGTTTGTTTCTATGTATTTTAAACATTTTTTTGGGTGCAGTTGTGTAGAGGGAACCATCAACATTGAATTTCATAAAATATTTAAGTGAGAACAAAAATGAATTTAAAATTTCAACACTAATTTGAAAAATAAATATGGAATTGTTTTCAATAAAAAATGTATATAATGAATTTAAAATTTCAACATTAAATGAGAATGAATTGAGAGATTGGGATCAAAGGTTTTTGGTATGAAAAATAACCCCTTGTAAAGCCCAGGGATATCACGAGCTATGTTTTTTTCTCATAGAATTTGAGAAGCTACCTATACAGGATTGATCTCTAAGTTCATTGCATAGCAATAAAGTGCTTAGGCATTTGGTAAAAACGAAAAGAGATGGATAGACCTTCATGAAGCATGCCTATTTAATATTTTTTTATCAATAAGACGCTACTAATTTGTTTGAAATTTGAAATAGATTGAAGTATGTTTTAATTTCATGATCTTAGTTGCATGGATACGTTTCCTTCACAATTTTGTTTCATTTGTTTGATGTTAAAGGAATAACACAAGGACATTTCCAGTTCATCATTCTTCTTAATTATGTGTGTTATTTAGTGATTAAAAACATGCATAGTTGCGGTGTATCAGAACATTAGTTATCCTTAAAAGAAGGATTATGAATCTATGAAAGGACCGAACAGACCTTCAATGTGTTTATGAATGAAATTGATGAAGGAAAGTATGCTAGTAAAGTTACATATATATAAATATATATACCTGGTTGTGGGGAGGGCTATGAACGGCTTGTGAAAAACCAGAAACTAGGCCTTGCAAACTTAAAACTAGGAAGAATGCGACAAGGATAGGATCAGTGTAATTCACATCACCGCTTGATATGCCTACATAATATACGACTGCTTCAAACTTACAGGTGGGTATTGGCTTTGGGTTTGAGTCATGAACAACTACAATTGTTCCATTAGACCTACCATATTTTCAACTTGCAACCCAATAATGGCCTCAACATCTCCAATTGCACCTTCCTCAATCATACGCTCAACACCTGCACACCCCATTTCTTCTATTGGTGTTGGTTGGAATATAAGACTTATGCTTCCCTTAACCACCACACCAAATCAATATTTTACTCAATCATACTGCACAACAAATTCAATCTGACCGAACAACATACTCATCACTAACACATGAATTATACAAATTATACAACAAACAAATTTGAACACTAGAAACAAAACAAGTAATTGTAAATAGCTTAAGTGTAATGAATGCTAACTCCATGTCAAATCAATGTACATAACCTATTCCTCAACATTTGAATTTATGACATCTTTGGATTAAATTCAATTTCAATAGTAAAGTCATCACACAATGAAGAATTACTACTACTAATATTATTAGAAGTTCTCTTGTGTATCAAACACATATTTTCATTTTATTTTATGCTACCATCGAAGACAATAGTAATGAACATCGATCCCATCATTCTCTCTTCCCACAAGTATGAGGTCATGCATGTAATGTGTTGTGTGCACGTTTCTCACCCAAAGATACCAATGTTTCCATACTTATACAATATTGATTAAGTTTCGATGAAATAGGTATAACTGCACATTTGCTCTAATTAGATGGTACAAATTCACATGAGGTAAAATCAACTTAGTAACCACCATTTTTCATTCATAACAGCCTGCATCTATATATCTATTCCCTTCACTCAGATTTCAAACGGGTTTTGTTATAGCTTCTTATGGATCTCCTATTGGTGGTTGTTCCTGGTCTTTATCTTATGGATCAATTATCCTCGCTCTATTCTGCCATTATCCACCAACTTGGCATCTATTTAGCACACACTTATTGTTAGTAATTCAAAGGCTGATAAGTAAAATAATGATATGAATGTTTATAAGTGGTACCAAAGGTAGAGGTGAAAATATGCTAGGTAATAAAGGCTCAGAGGGATAAAATACATATGGGTAAGCTGACTTCAAAGTGTTGCCAGTATCTGAAATCTCATTAAATGGATAATTGACAAAGTAAGAAGTCTATGTTGTATCAAAATTAGATGATGGGTAAGGTGTATCCAGATCGTAGGGCGGGTTCCATGACTCATAAGGTTCAGTAACAATCCTAATAAAAAAAGGCAACGAATCAATAGATTTGTGGTTCACCTAATTAACTTTTAAAATCATGAAGAGATCATCCAACTATTGATCAAACAACAACCATACAGTAATGGAATTCATTTCTTGGAATTTCTTGTAGTGAAGGAATAATTTAAATCCTTTAGTGGATTCTGATAATAATGTGTTTCATATCTCATATATCCAAAAGCACAATGGGCAAGATAAACTCTTCCACTTCAATAAGGCCATAAAAAGAATTAGCCAAAACTGAAAAAAGAAAAAAAATGGGGCATTCTGCCATTCTGATTATGAGAGAACCACCACAAAGGAAGCCACCCCAAAAAAATGCATAACTCGTGGACTGAGAACACACCAATACTTGCTAATGGTTCAAGTCAAATTTACTGTGTTAAAAAAAATACTGCAAAACAAGTGGACATCAATCCCAAGTTCAATTTTTTTTATTGAAGATTGTGGGAGAGGGAAAGTGGACCCATGCAAAGGTTAAGTGGTTATTCAATTTTATTTTGAGGATTGACTGATTAATCAATTTTATTATTGAGAGGATCATAATTTAGAGTGTGTAATTAATTTAACCATTTTGTTTTTTATTTATGATATTATTTATATTAAAATAAAAAAAGGTTTGATTATTTTTTATTGTTATTTTAATATAATTAAAGAATAATAATAATTCAATATATCAAAAGCTATTGGTGAGACGAAGATTTTTTATTCTAAAAGACATTTTGTCAACATATTTACCCTATTTTCCCTCCCAGATTCATTTCTAATTTACCCCCTTTTCCTACTCATTTTTTTCTTGTTTTTCTTTAATTTGTTAATATTAATATTAGTGCATTAGATATATTAATATATTGAATATATATAATAACTATATAATATATTAATATATTGAATATAAATAATAAGTATATAACATATTAATATATTAACTATATTATATATTATATACCAAGATGTGGAGCCTAATGATGAGACCACGCGTCATATTGTTCCGGTAGGAAGATCCATGAAGGTTGAATTCCACTAGATGATCATGGGAAAGGAATGTGAACTTTCCCTTCTGAGAAAATGTGAGAAATTAAAGGGGATTTACCCTCTGAGGGGTCATAATACTTGTAATTATAGTTGCAGATAGAAGATAGATTTAGAAAGAAGGGGAATGATGGTTGCAGAAGGAGATGGATTGCCTGTGGATACTAACCTCAAATTACCTCAAGTGAGTTCGAGCTTGGAAATTATGATAATTTGTGGATTATTTCATTTAACACGTATGGGTGTTGGAAATTTTGAATGCATTAATTTTCTTATTTAATCCAATTCCCATCTCAACGACGCTATGTCGAAGGAGGGGAGATATTTTTTCTTGAAATAGGGGTCATTGATGCTTTCAAATGTAAGGAGATAAATAAGGGGGGAAATTGATATTTCTGATCTTAGATAAAGAGACAATCATGGCAGACGGTTGTAGCTTGTAAATTAATGGAGGACAAGAAAGTAACATTTTATGTCGATCATGACTCAAAATTCATGTGCTTCTCGAAACTTTGAAACACTATTGAAAGGGACAAATGGTGAGAATTTTCATCAAATGAAAGATGGATGTGACAGGCATGATGAGCCAAATCCAATGGTATAAAAATCATTACATGATGATTCTTATAGCGAGAAACGACTAGCCCCACAGCACGATTCAAGATGACACATGATGACACAAAAGATGAAAATTGACTAGTGTGCCGAAGGGGGCATACAGAAGAGAAAATAGTGAAACGGGGTATGCACATGACAAACACATCGCTCTTGATACAAAATTACAGACACAATGGCCTCAAGACTAAGTTTAATAGGTTCTCATTTGGTTAACCATTTTCATACTAGTTATTAACAATACTCCTTAGACAAATTGTAATTGGGGATTTAAATTAGACAACAAAAGAATATCTGAAGTAGATCATATTGAATAAGAGAGAATTATTTATTGTTTGAACAATGAAAAATTGCAATTTTGATGTAAATTTTTAAAATTTTGTAAATTTTAACGTCGCAGAGGGATTCAAAGGCCCTTTTCAAAGGGGGTCGTCTCTGAATCCATCAACATCCTTAAAATTTTGATAAAATTATTACAATTTCATAAATGTTAACAATGGACATCCTATATAATTATTAATTGATATTGCCTAATCATATTTTGTTCCAATGACTATATTAGTCATATTTTTAACCCATGACTAAATTAGTCATTTTTAGTTGTGATCACTTAAAATTGCTCAAATTTGGTCATATTTCACTTAAAAACACTGTGCTGACCAACGTTTTTGGTGGTTTAGTCATTTATTTCACTTGGTGACCAACGTTTTTGGTCGCCTGGTAATTTATCACCCATTTTTCTACTAGTGTTAAGCCTAACTAGTATATCATGCATTGCTTGAGCAATTTGAATCGTCGCCATGACCTATTAAAATTTCCTTACCTATTTATACTTTCTCCTTCATTGATTGAAGCTTTATGATAATTAAATTGCACCAAGCAATATGTTTCACAAACTGAAGAGGACGTGTTCCCAATTTGGCCTTTTTTTTTCCTTTCTTCTCTTTGATCTTTATCTATCCCCTAGAAAGGGATCCATGAGAACTAATTGTAATCTATATCCCAATTTATAGAGTTTCAAATCAAGTATGGATCCTTATCATAATCAAACTTGTCATATTCATGAGATCTTTGAATTCCTCTTAACGGGGATTTATTGAAAGTTGTCTCCCATGGGAATAATCATAATATTCATTTCTTCTTCTCAGACTTTCGAGACTGTATTTAGTTCTTTATTTTTATCTTCTAATATAGCATTGATATCTTTCTCTAACCCCATTGAGGGTAAAATTTATTCATTCTAATTATCTTTATTTTTCAAGAGTAGGGGTTCATACGATTGTCTGGTTTTAGATTTGGGAAAATGATGTTTTTCCTCTTTGGATGAGCCTGTGCTTAGGAAAATAATTTGGTTTATATGGCACTAAAAAACTTATGTTTTGTAATCCAAGATTCTGATCCATTTAAAATTTTCATGTTTTAGAAGAATCAGGTTTGGAAGACCTTTATTAAGCATAAGCAAAAATACCCAACTTTACTTTCACAATATCTAACTTTAAGTATTTTCCCAAAGAATTTACAATATCTTTAAATACTATAAATGTCAAATATGGAGTGGTAGAATTGGAGGCACACCTAGACTAGCATTTTAGTGATGTGATAGCCATAGTGGATGGGTAAAATTTGGGGAACCATGGGGTAAAAAAGATACCCACTCTTTCCCAAAATAAGGCCCCTCCTCAATAAAATTTTGGTAGTCATTGTGATGAGTAAACTAAACAATAAATAACCATTTGGAAGATAAACATACCTCATATTGTTTCATCCAATTCAATTAATCCATTGATACAAATATCATGTGTGATTCCTAAACTCATTAAAATGATAAATTATTGTAGATGTTTCATAGAAATTGATGACCCTAAGGTCAAATATCTCTAGAGGTGGAACCTCGTTAAATTATGCCCTATATATAGACTAGGCATAATAGATATTTGAAATGCTTAAGGTGAGGACTTGGATCAAACCATATCTTGAATGAAACTACCTTTCAAGATGAGGGCATCCTAGCCCCCACCTCTCCTCCATGCAATCTCAGTTCCAATATAAGACTCTAATCCCTCCAAACTTCCTACTTAGGGAACTAAGATATATCCTCAAGTTTTTTTATTGTCTTAAATAATTCACTATTGAGCCCTGTGAGACCCCTATATATAATTAAATTTGAGTGTAATTTCTACCTAGTAATCAGTGGGAATTAGCCACAAGATTATTGTTTCCCCTAGTGGCAACTTGACCATAATTTAAGATCTTACTATGGTATTAGGACACTATATGCATGGGACCACTCTAGAGGATTTATCAATAATAGACCTATAATATATAACTTGGAAAGCAAGTAGTTTTGTATACAGAGGTATTGAAAACCACTTAGCATGCATCCTTAATTAGCTTGGGTGTAAAATAAATAAAAATAACCACAATACTTGAGAGCGGTACTAAACATTTGTGGCCTCATTGTGATTTTGATTGTCTTACTTAACTTGATTTCATGGAACTTGAAACAAAAAAAACACCCACTAAACAAGAATACTTTTGATCTTTGTATTTATCCGAATGTATAAATACTCTTATAGGATTACTTCCTATCAGTATCGGTCTAAAGAAATCCCTTCTAAATATATATGACCTACTTGACCCAATCCTAGGAAAACTATGATGACATAAGGCATATGTCACAAGATAATTGTGCAACAATTCGACCTCTTCAAAATGGTGGACTCTAACTCAGAATTTGGAGATTCCTTCCCCACTCCCACCTTCATAGGGATATGTTTTACTTAGGCCATCCTTATACCTTGCAATCCTCAATATTTAATTAATATATAAACATAGAAACCTAGTAAATTGAGAAGTGAGAGTGCTTAATATGATCAAGAAACAACATGCATTGCCTCTAGATATTATCACTAATATCTACAAGACCTAGGATTATTGACAAGATTCTTGGACTACATCTATGTTAAGGTCAACAAACATACCTGGGAGCCTAGTTAATGGTTGTACATCCTCACTACAAACATTTGCAAGACACTTTTTGAAGGCAAACAATGTGTTGGAATCCTCCTTAAGGGTGTAATGGGGGTTCCAAGGCCCACTAAAGTAACAATAGTGTAGTTATGGTGGCCATTTTATTCGAGGTGGACTAGGTCCACTATGTTTGTTATTATTAAATAAGTCTCACTAGTTAAAGCATGGAATAAATGTAATTTGGTCTCATTAAATAAATTCCACTAGGTCGTTAGGAGGTGGTTATGATTAGGGTTCTATAGTAACAATCAATAACCATGGAGTCCTCTTTATGGATTACATATTGAAGTATATTGTATTAGAGGTTATATCATTAGGAGTTTTTCCATTTGAAGAGGCAAATGAACACTAGTGGATTCATTCCATAAAATGATCATTGTACGATGTTTCCCTACCTTAGGGGTTTTCTGATAAATAAAGTGTTGGGAATTTATAAATATAATGTTTATGATTCAATATTGAGGGTTAATGATCATAATTGAATCAAATCCTTAAGTAAACTTCTTTCGTTTTTACAATATGAAAATGATTGCAATACTAGATGATACTAAATTTAGTGTTATAGGTGTTTCTCATCCACATAGAAAAAATGGAGACCTAAGTAGTGAATTTAATATAAAAAAATTTCCATCCTAGAAGTTCACCTTAAAAATGGGTTCCATGTACAAGTGTTGAATTCAATGCTAAAGTATCCCATCTCCCATGTGCAAGTCTTCATGATCACCCTCCCCATAAAAGATACATGATCTCAATACCTTGTTGAGAATGGTGCTCTGCATTCCCAACATGGTCATGTGGATCCAAATACATAGATCCAACCATATCCAAAAATTCTTCCACGTAATTTCTAAATCTTAGATGGGGATATGGAAGGGAATATATTAATGGAGAATACACAAACTAAAAACTATCAGTCATAACCTTCTCCTAACTTCCTTTTGTGATGTTCTCTACATAAGGGGGAGTAGAGTCGTTAACTAGAAAATGAAATTAGTTATTTTCCCAAATATTACAACTCTTCATATACCACTCCTCTCAAGCATCCTATAAATCATACTAAGTGTATATTAATTGTTTATACTCCTCATTGACAATGGAATATGTGGCTTAAGTAATATGGGCCTCCTTAAATTCTCATAATATCTAGTTGATTGAATTATTTATATTTGTTTGACATTATTCAATTATATAATAAGATCCTAGAATATTCTAGCATTATCTTCCTATATTATGTTTCTTACATTGGAAATATTCAATTCCATTAGAGTTTGAGGGAGTAAATGTATAAGAATTGTTCCATACTAGATATTCACCAAATATATATCATATAACGTTTCAGATCAACTTTCAAAAAATTATGGCACGCAGAGGTTTAGACCATTTGGAAAAAGAGTAAAACGGCATGACTCGTTGTAAAAGAGGCCATGGGTTTAAACCCCAGTTATCCCATCCCCCATGCTTGTCGATTGTGTGGGTGCAACTAGGGGTATGGTGGTAATGGGTGGGAATCAACCTAGTGTCACATGAGTACGACCCCCACCTTAGTTATCAATTCCCCTAGCACATTTTTTTAATTTTCAAATGCAATTGATATGGTTGTAATATAAGCACTCTATTAAGATTTATCCCCCTTTTCAAGACCTGTGTCCATCACCAAAAATCCCTAAAAGAGAGAAGAATTCAAACTGCATTATATCCCTCTTTTGAACTTCGATTCATGTGAATTGTTTTTTCAAATTGTATATTTTTATAGGGAAAATACAAATATAGAATTAGGTTTTTTATTTTAATTTTATCAAAAATTACACAAAAAATGGATCTGAGTGTCATGGTTCCAAATCTGCAAAAAAAAGACAAGTAGAACAAAATTTCTTAACTATGCCCTGGAAAGATTTCTAATACAAATTGTTATGTATCTTATATCTAAAAATGGTATCAAATACAATATATCTAAGAGTGAAATAAAATATTATGTAGCTATACTCAACCTAGAAATTTAATCACAAATGGGATTGAATGATTAAACTTTAGAAATAACCAAAAAAATCATCCTTAACAAGAATAACGCCAAGAGATGAGAAAGACCCTTAAGAAGTGCAACACATTTTTTATGTTATATTTTTTTATATACCTAGTTTTAATAACATTATAAATAATTAATGGCATGATATTTTTTTTACTTATTCTATTTCGAGATGGATGGTCATGATTATGAGATTAATTGATAGTTTGAACCATTCCTATGCATGTTCCATGAACATTAGAGTAGAGTTGTTGTAGATGGCATGGTCTGTGAAAATACATGTACGATATAGATATGCCTTAGTTTTCTATCTATATAAATTATTGGTATTCCTTTTTGTGAATGATTATAGGGATCCCAAGGACCATCTGGATCAATAGGATAAATGTTCCTATGTATTTGGTTATTATTATCCCATAACCCATATAACCCCATAACAAGCACAAAGTGTACCTTTAACTCGATTATCTTGACTAGTTGATGAAGCCATCTAACTTTAACCTATTACTGCAGATCAAATGTGGCATGCATACAAGGCATTTACTATATTATGAAAAGGATTATAATTGAATTTTAAAAATTGAGGATATCATTCATTGGGTTATACATATAGATAAAAACAATTTATTTGCCATATTGAGGTTGATGGCTAGCACAAACTTAAACTATATATGTATTAATGGGTTTCCAAGGGATAGTAGTATTAGCCTTCTCAATTGAATCCTTGAATTCTAACTCAATCACTTTATTTATCCTTGACTAAATAGGTTGTGTTAATATATCCTCTAATAAATCCTTGAGATACACAAGGTGAGAGACTACAATATAAGGGCATCTCTTATTGATAGACATCCTAGTAGGGTGGTTATTAGGTTGTAAGTTTGTATTGAGGGCATGAGCCATGCAAGTGAGTAGTTCATGTTGAGTAGAAGAAACAATGTACAAATAAGAAGTTGATACATTTATGAGAGAATAAGAGGATAGGAATTTTAGTGCACAAGGTATATAGTAATTTTGTATTGAATTTTGTCGGCTATTTGTAGAGAGGGAGGGGGATATTCTCATATTATTTGTAGTGGTAAGGATTTAAGTTCAATAATATAAATGAGATAGTGAATTATTAGAGGGACATATACAAATGAAGGGATAATTCCGAGTAAATAGAGAATTAGAGTAATAATTCAAGGTAGGTACATCACCACCCTTCCCCCCCACCCCCCGTGCAAAAAAAAAAATTGGAAGAAAAGTGTAACTCCTCAATCATACAGAAGAAAAGGGGTTACTTTTTGTAGATGTTATGAGAGATTTCATAAATTAGTGATCACTAAAATAATCTAATAGATAAGTAAATTGCACCAAGCAAGAGGTGTCACAAACTGGAGAGGACGTGTTCCCAATATGGCCTTTTATTTTTCCTTTCTTCTCTTTGATCTTTATCCATCACCCTAAAAAGGGTCCATGCGAACTAATTTTAATATAAATCCCAATTTATAGAGTTTGAAAGCAAGGATGGATCCTTATCCTAATCAGATTTGTCATATCCATGAGATCTTTCAATTCCTCTTAGCAAGGTTGTTGGGATATTATAAACCCACTCCATACTTAGGATAACAAATATCAATCATTTTTGGTTAATTTCCTACCCACTAGCCTAGGTAGTTGGCATCCACTTGCACCACTTGGTCAACACTCGCCATATATATTCCAGGAGTGACTTTATCCCAATTCTAGGTATATTCTTCCCACTTTATTGACTACTAGAATTAGTAACTCCTCTTTCTTGCAAATTCTATCTTTATATTGTTGTTATCCTACTTTTATGTGCATTAGGTAAAGATAGTCAACTAGGAAGCTGCTATATTTTGTTTCCAACCCATCCTCCATTATTTTCTCTCCATATTCTAGGATTAGCATGTTTTTCCATCACTCGTGACAACTCACTCATGCTTTAGCTAATTTATGAGGTCCTTGACAAAGTTGGAAAGTGCTTTAGCCACCTATGGGGGTTTATCATATTTAGTAAGCCTGATTTATGAGCTAGCATGAGTTTTCTTCCACCAACTCATTTTTTTTTTATAATGATGTATTACTATTGTAATAATCAATCAATTATCCATTCCTCTTATTCTCTCCTTATGCTTATTCTCTGCAATTCCCGGTGAGGCTAATTGTGTTCTTAGATTCTTAGCTTATTTATAGAATTCCTTCTACCATCAAGGCCTTATAATTTTGACATGGTATCAGAGTGAAAGGTTTCTCAAGTTCTTCAGATTTGAGGTTGAATTTCCAGATGAGCTAGAGAAGCCTGTTGAATCCTTAGAACATTGTCATAGTGTGCAGTCCTAAGGTAATATAAACTATGCCTTGAGTTCCAGAGTTAAATAATTTCCTCATATCTCTGATCTAGATTCATTGTCTAATCTATCAAAATCATAAATCTCATAATCGTTCTTGAATCATCCACCTATCAATCTACTAGATCCATCTCCCAATGTTTGTGATTTTTCACTAGATCTTGACTTGTCTTTAAGCAGTTCTTCCTCACTTCATTCACATGATTATAATTCTGATTTAGAATCATATTTGAAGGATGAAATGCATGTTATGACACCATTCATACCACCATCCCTACCATCTACCATACCTCTGAATACTCATAATACTATACAAACCCCAAGTTCACTAGTTGATTCCTCATTGGTCTCCTATGCAGTGTTACTTATATCTAATGGTTTCAAGTCTCATCTATTTTTCACGGGTTGGTTATCCATGATCTTAGTCATCATTGGAATTATCTAGTTCACATTTTTGGACCTGTTCTAAACACTTATGGTTCAGATCTCAAGTCCATCCATCATTCATATTTTTACATCCATCAGTTTTTCCCAGTTCCTCATCCTTTTCCTATGGGTGAAAATACGAAGTTGGTATACACTTTTTGCCTATTTTTTGACAAAAAGCTGCAAAAACTTTTTTTTCAACTTAAATCCTTTAAAACTCATATCCCCCTTAGGAATTTAACCTTAACATAAACATAAGAGGTTTAGAGAATTCTATTAGCTTCGTACTCTTTTTTTTGAGATTGTTTTATGGACATATAGTAGGACAAATTTGAAGGGAACCAACGACATATACTTTAAATGTTTAGGTTTGAATAATGAGTGACCTGTGTGCCCTTATTTTTTATTAGAGATGGTTATTCATTTTATGGAAACCAAATGCATATTCATAATCTACACATATTGTACTTTGCAATGGACTATATGTTGATGATTTTCAGACCTAAACACTATTTTTTATTGTTTTTCGAAATAACATATGTTTAAAAAATGGTGCCTTCTTAACACATGTTTGTGCCCTCCCATTTTCTTTCAAATGTGACTTTTATCATACAAACTAAAACTACCTTTTTGAAGAGGACAATGCAAGGAACATCACTGTGACTTTTTACATTTTTTTGTATCATTGTGATGATCTTGAATTTTTGTGGTGACTAATTTTAGCTCACTGAATTTTGTAATGATATTGTTTAGAAAAAAATAAAAATCCTTAATGAAATTCACAAATTCTTATACTATGAAAAAGTATATTCAATGATGAATCTATTGATACAAACTATGACATGTAATTCTTATATTTGCAGTGTTTCCACAATGAGAAAGTTGGCAAATTTTAGAAAACTGCAGAAATAGTTATTGTATTGTTGACCAAAAACTCTCGGTTGAGAAACTTGCTCGCTCGAGAAATATATTAATTTCTTGGACGATAAATATTTATCCTGAAAAGTAACCCGAGCTTAAACAAAATACCCACCTGAGATGTGGGTTAAATTCTCGGCCGGAAGAATTAAACAACTCTTGAACAAGAGCTTTATTACTTAAATCCCCAAGAATCTTTTAGGGGTCGACCTATTAAATGCCTGAAATTCTCGGCAAGATTCTAAAATTTCTTGCCCAAGAGTTATATTAATACTCTCACCCGAAAGTATAGTTCCATAAAAATTCAACTCTGGGTATTTATAGTTCAGATATTTATAGTGTAGATATGTATAGTGCGGATATTTATAGTTCGAATATTACACTTCGGATAGTTATAAAGTATTTTTTTGTGGTTATAGATGTTTTAAGGTTTTTATAATAATTTTTTTTTACAAATGGTCTATTTTTTTTATATATATAAAT
Organism: Pseudotsuga menziesii; assembly: GCA_001517045.1. NCBI lineage: Eukaryota > Viridiplantae > Streptophyta > Pinopsida > Pinales > Pinaceae > Pseudotsuga > Pseudotsuga menziesii. The sequence continues at coordinate 56,180 of LPNX010906871.1, read as the reverse complement.
GAAAATAATATATACTTGGTTTTGGCATATTGTTGTTTTTTATTTTTTAGATTGTAAAATTGGTTTTGGCATATTACTGTTTTTTTTATTTTTTAGATTATAAAATTGGTTTTGGCATATTACTGTGTTTTTTATTTTTTTAGATTGTAAGATTGGTTTTGGCATATTACTATTTTATTTACTTTTTAGATTGTAATATTAGTTTTGGCATATTACTCTCTCTTTTTTTAGAATGTAAGATTGGTTTTGGCATATTACTATTTTTTTTAGATTGTGAAATTGATTTTGGCATATTAATGTTTTTTTAAATTGTAAAATTAGTTATAGCATATTAATATTATCTTTTTTAAAGGATAAAAGAAAATTTGGTTTTTGACATATTATTTTTTTTAAGTAACATATTGCATATTATGTTTTGTCATATTACATTTTGTTATACAAGGGACATGGTGAATTTGGTTTTAGTATATTACTCTTATTTTTACAAAGGGAAACATTGTAAATTTGGTTATGCTTTCATGTCATATTGTAATTGGTAGCATTAATTGTACAATTTTATATCCAACATATTAGTATGATTTCAAGTTTTTGCCATTGGAGTTTAGGTTTTCAATTCTTTCATCATGGGAAACCAAAATAAATGTGCAACAAAACATGATCGCACCAAAACTGATGGAGAGGGAAGAAAAGAAAGAAAACGTGAAAACATGAGAAAGTTAAGAGCAAAACGAGAATTGGAAAGGAATGTGGAGGCACATGGAAGTGACAAAGAAATGAAAAATGTGGAGACACATAGCGGTGATGAAGGAATGCAAAATGTTGAGGAACACATTGATGAAAGAAATGAAGAACATTGAGACGATGAGGAAATGACAAATATGGAACAAACGATGGGAAGCATTGATATTGAGACTATGATTGGTGGGTAAATAAATTTTATGTTTATAAAATTGTATTTAATACTTGAGTATATAATTGATTTGAAAGTTCACAATCTTATAAATTTGGATATTTTCATGCAGGGTCAACATCCTGCCATACAGTCTGTGAATTTACAAAGATTAATTGGAAGTTGCAACAATATCATCATTGATGACATTCTTTTGGAGAATAGGGATTCAAGTAAAATTGAAGAATTGGGACCTCTAATGCATGATCATACAACTCGATATAGAGAAAAATAGATACTCAAAAATTATCTTGAAGTTATTTATGTCATAGCACAAGATCAATTGTTACATGGATTGTTAAAGCAAAAGTGTCTAAAAGATGCAATTAAATTATTGGGCATTAAAAGTATCAAACAGGTTAAAACAAATGAGATGGTATAAAAAAATATGACCTCGACCCTTGCCACACTTGCAAGGAAACGATCTCATGATTTAACGATTTGCTCGTAAAACATTGCTAACAGGGGTTGTGGAAAAAAACACGGCAACTGATCGTTTGTTGGCCATGACTGCAAGAATGTTAAAAACATCAAGATTAAGTTTATGGAAACATAAAATCATTAGGGTTTAATTAGATGAAGATGATGAAGTTGCATGTTAGGTTGCTATCTGTAGGCAACCTTATCAAGATAGACTTCCAGATAATGTGAGGGACAAGGTGAAAGAGTTTTGGCATTTAAAATCTCGTGTCTTACCAAATGAAAAGGATGTTGTGTGGCGTCATATATCTAAAGGAAACTATGAAACTCATCCAAACAAATAACAGGGGTCACTCAAGTGGAGATGTTCAAAACTTTTATGGAGAGTACTATTGATGTGAATATTTCCCTTAGCACCTTTGTGAAGCTTAAACCATGGTATGCCAGGCTCATTTTTGTTTGCGACACATGTTGTTGTTGATACCATGTAGAATTTGAATTATATTATGAGACCTTTAATAATTTTGGCATACAGTGTTGGCCAAATGACCCCCGTCCTTCGACGGTGTTCGTGAATTTGTATCTAAAATATTATGTGCACGAGAGAATGATCAAGTATTTTATAAGAAACAATGCGTCGGTGGAAGAAAATGTAAAGAATGTTCTCATTTGTCTCTTTTTGATGTTAAATACCCCATTGATCCAAATAATCCCCAATTGTCAAATCGCATTGTGAAATGGAAGAGATATGAATATGTTGATTATACTCATGTTACAGATTCAATGACAGCATCAAGAAATATTGAATTAGTTGAAGATGGTATCTCTGTGACAAGTTTTATAGAGTCGTTCAGGGATAAAATATATAGATATATCAAACACTCTCATATAACATGATGGCAAGACTTATAGTTCAAGCAATCACAAGATGTATTTCCAAAAGGAACAATATTATCAATTGTTGATTTTGCTGAAAATTACATTTTCACTCCACAAAAGGAGATACAAAGTGAGTATTATCATTCAGACCAGGTATCTATACTTGTGCATATTTTGTACATACATGTAGAGATTCATTTCGATCGTTCTAACAGCGATGAAAATAATCGTGAAGTGATTAAAGAGTACCATTTCTACGTCAGTGATGATCGTACACATGATACATGTTTTGTTCAACATTGTTTTAATATGCTTTATAGTGATTTATCAAGATGAGGGGTCACTTTTACAGAGCATTGGGTGTGTTCATATGGTTGTGTTGGTTAGTTTAAATCGGCATGCTCATTCTTATGGTTGTCTCGCATTCATAATAAAACATATGTTTTCCACACATGGTGTTTTTTTTAAACGGGACACGGAAAAGGAGAATATGATGGTGTTGGGGCATGCATAAAATGTTCACTTAAGGTATATCAAATGAATCACTCTGCTTCTCGCCTCGCAAATTCAAACGATGGTGTTAATTAATTGGTGCAAGCAAAATTGAAGCCATGAATTAAATGAAAGCGTGGCTAATGTGAGAAAGTATGTAATTGTTTCGATGACCCTTAATGTTTTCAAATCCAGTTATTTACTATGTTTATATATACATGAGTATTTTTATTTTTAAATTATTTAAAAAAAAGTTTAATAAATTGTTTTTAAATGTGAAATTTGATTTGCACAAGTTATGGTTTTATCTTGAACATGTTCTTCTGGAATATTGTAATGGGCGATGTTGACAGATCAATGCCATATAATTGTGCTGCAATACCTAAAACAAGGGGTTTACACTCCATTAGGATTAAAAAAATGGAAAATATACACGCAATCAAGAAACAAAAATACTCTTTCTTCTATCTTGCATTTATTGATGATGTAGATTCCTTCGATGAGTGTCAAAACCAAACTAACAAATTTATCAAACCATGGATACACCAAGAATTGACACCATTGCCCCCATATGGAAATATCATAGATGAAGGGTTTGATAATGAAGTGGTTGTGATTGACAAGGATTATGATCAAGTTTCCAATTTGGTTAGAGAAGGTGATGTATTTGTTGTCATTGCACCAGTAGATAATCCAGAAAAAGTGCATTATTTTTTATTGAGATGCACTAGGTCGAAAAGCACGTTGTTGCAAGTATTTAAGAATCCGTCAAATTATACATATGCAGTGGGCTCAATGGGTTTAATGGGACATTTCTTTGCTGAAATAGAGAAATGTAATGACCATATTATTTTTCAAGACTACGAGCCAGATGTTATATGTGCTCAGTACAGTCATTTAGTCATAGCGGCATCATTGCAGTTGAAACCAGTGAAGACTAGGAAAAAGACCAAGAATCGCCAATGGAAATTTTCGATAGAACATCATAATGCCATTCTTGAAAACATTGGTCACTAGCACATTTCATATGAATCAAGACTCACATTGGTATGTGAATAAGATTGTTTTCTTTGATTCTAGGGTTAGAACATAGAACTGTTATATAAATTGGACTTTATAGCTTATGGAATTTATATTGGGCTTTATTTAAAGACAATAGGCATGTACCATTCTCCATTGTTGGTATATGATTGAATGAAAACTTTTTCTTTTGTGACATTCCTTAAGGTTGATTGACTACAATGGATACATGCTTTCTTTCTTTCCAATTTTCTCTCTTTTCTTACAATTTTTATATTAATCAATAGAAATGGTTTTGGATATGTTTTTGTTCATAGTTCGAATTTACATTGTTCTTCAAATTTTTGTTCTATGGATTTGACATGTCTTGCCAGCAAGACATTCATTTTATGCATGCAATAAATTTATGTTTTATTTTAATTTATATAATGTGCTTGGATGCAATAGTTGTATACTTGAAAGTTTATTTAAATGTCCTTGGATTTAAATCGATGTTTTTAAAGAGAGAAAATATGTTCTTAATTGTTAGGCATGTTGAATTTGTACCCTTATTGTTGATTTCCCAATATATGGATACATTGACACACTCTTTGTATGAAGATAATTGTTTATAAGTTACCTTATATTATATGGATGCATTGACACAACCTTAATGATGGACCTTATATTATAACTTACCTACCAATGCTAGCATCGTTAGGCTTTTGAAGGGCTAAGAGAATGAATATTGAATAAAATAGAACAAAAAAAAGGTTATACAGCTTGCTTTCTCTTTTATCTATGTCTAAAAAGTAAGCATATTTCTCAGTCTATGAAAATTATTGCATTGTCATTAATTGCATACATCTAATGCCTATCAAGGAAACTATATTTGAACATTAATTTAGCTTCCATTTGGGTGAGTGATTTATGCCCACTTAGGGACACCACTCTCCTTAAAATGGAAGAAACTCAACTAGTATAGACTAAACCAAGGCCATGACCAACTCTATTCTTTAATGTATATGTAAGTAGGGATGTTTCTTTATGTTATCCATCCAAACAAGATTATTTGGCAAGTGAAAAGAAACAAGATTATTTGGCAAGGTGCAAATGTAAGGTAAGAATTTGAGCATGGAAGAAACAAGATTATTTGGAAAGTGAAAAGAAACAATATCTATTGCAAGCATTCTAATAATCCTTCATAAGAATCCAAACAATTGAATTAGGACAACTAACAAATATCCTTAAATGTTTAGCCAGCATAGATCCATCTTAAACTCGGATCTCTCAAGCATCCAGACGGATCCAATTTCTCGAGGTGTAACTTTTTTTAATATTAAAGTCAAGAAATTTGATCCCTCTCTTGTTTGATAGATTCGAGTTTAAGTTAGATTTTTATTATTATTTATGTCGACATGGATTTTTAATTACTTTTCCTAATTCTTTTATTTTATGAACCGGCGTGTATTTTTTAATTATTTTTATTTTTATTTTTGGTGATATAGTGTTATGTTACTGTGTGATAACATCTCCTCTATACTAGGTTGTAGAGCACCTCGCTCTTCTCTGTGCAATAAGTAAAAAACACAAGCACCTCATTTTTATGTTCTTTGCGACAAAAGAATTAAAATAACTTATTAATAGAACACCCTATAAACCCTTTATACCCCAATGAAGATGAATTAAAAAAACATATAGTTATTATCTTATATATGAGTTGTTTGTCCAACTAAGTGTCTTTCTATTTCACCAAGCTTCCATAAGATTATTAACAACTTAGAATAATGAAAACTAAAAAACCCACTAAGTATGTAGGGAAAGGTTAGATTGCATCTTTAATTAGCCTACATTTAAAAACATTCAAGAATATCTTGATCATAATATGCAACCATGGGTAAACAATCATTTGGAATTATTATGATTGATCAAACTAAAACAACATATACAAGGCATTTTCTAAAGTTTAGAAGTTCATAATCAGGAAGGATTAACACCAATGAATGAATGTGTTATAATAAGAGGAATTATAACATTTAAAAAATGAATAAGAATGAAATCTAGATAAATGATAAAGGACTTAACATGTAAAAATATATATTTTGATCATTTTCCAAAGTGTAAATAAGTAAGAAAAGCCTTAGTGAAAATTGGTATTTATGTTCATATACTTCTTATAGGCCATAAGGACTTAACATGTAAAAATATATATTTTGAGCATCTTCCAAGGTGTAAATAAGTAAGAAAAGCATTAGTGAAAATTGGTATTTATGCTTCTGTACTTCTCATAGGTTATAGGTCATTTTTAGGTCACGGGTCATTTATAAAGACAAAATATGAGAAGTAATCAATTTCAAATAAAGAAGTAAAAGAATGAAATATATAGTTTATTAAATAATTTTAGGTATGTTTTCACAAATCTTTGACATTTGAACATATTCAAGGTGGTTCACCATCTTAACTTATAGAACTACAAGAAATATTGATATATCTTGTAAAATTCTCAAAAATCAAAGTAAAGAAGATCAATTTACCTTGTTTTCGTAACTTTTTTACATCTCATTACTAAAGACCCATGACTTGGGCTCAAGAATGACAAGGAAAAGCCCGAGTATAACTCAAGTTTGAAATAAACTTGAAAAATAAGCATATATCTTGATAGATTAATTTAAAAGAAGAAAAATTATCAAATCTCCACACGATAAGAGAGATTTTTCATTCCATAACAAATCCATTTCATAAACATTAAAATAAACAAAATAAAATCTAAAATTATTAGTATTAGTTAAGAAACAATCTATATACAATAGACAAATATTTATAGCAATGTTGAATGCACTAGTTCATGAAGAGTTTAATTTAAATTGTTCTTTTGAGAAGCCAGTGAATAGTAGTATACAAGAATATCCCACATTTAGTCAAATTCTGAAATAAATTAATTCAATCTGACAAACACTAGAGGTGTGTGCTAATCATTAACACAATGTATTCCATGAAATGGTGTACACATATATTAAACAGAGGAAACACAAACAAAGTCATGGAAAGAGAAAAGTATGCTCTATTGAAACACAACACACTTTCTAACAAAATCATTTATTTATTTCATTCCATTAAGAAAACTTAAGCACGGGGACAGAGCTCAAATAAAAAGACCATAAAACTAGCAACCAGTAATAAAATCATAGCAAGAATTGTGACTAGTGTTTATTGAAATATAGGACACTATATTGAAATTATTTCTTCACCAATAGATTCCTGACAACTTGTTGGAGGTTGCATAATTCAATGTTTTTCATCTTCAATTTACAAGATCCAGTATTAAAAAGAGCAAAAGGGCCTAGTCCTTCCACAGAAACTATGGCGTAAGGAAGTAAACAAGTAGTTTTGAACATAGCAAACAACCTCAATAACCAAGCCACTTACAAAGATCTTCTCCTAAATAATATTGTCTTTTTTCTATGCCTTGCTGACAATTCCATCTCACATACTTTTGTTGTTGTGGATGAAATAATATCAAGGACCAACTCACATAGTCCCCAGAATTGCAATGCCTAATACAATTGTAAACCCAGAAAGATTCCATTTTCAACCTCTACTACTGCTTTCTGCACTTTATCAAGCGAGACGCAAATAATGTCTTTCAATGTATCTTCATAATTCCTAAAATTTGATGTCTTGCCAATAGTTCCATCTCACATTCTTTCTTTGCTAAGGATGAAGTAATCTCAAGGTCCAACTAACTTGGGCCCCTGAATTTCCAATGCTCAATGCAATTGTAAAACGAGAAAGATTCCAATATCAACCTCAACTACTTCTTTCTGCCCTTATCAAGGGAGAGGCATTTAATGCATTCCAATATAGCTTCATTGTTCCTAGGATTCAATGTACAATGGTTAAGGACTGAGAGCTTGGAACCTTTGGAACCTACTGGATAGAATTGTTGATCTCCACAATTGCATAATGAACATGGTTTCATATCTGCAACAAGGGAGAGATGGATTGGCCTCAGTTACCACTATTTTCCTTCATGAATATGTGGTTTGACTTGATGTCCTTCTACTCTGACTAAGAGATGACAAGCATATATGTTGTGGTTTTGTGATCCCTATGCCTACCTTCAAATCCAAGTTACAATACCATTTTATTGTCATCCTCCTTTCCAATTGTTAGCAACTTTTGCACCCCTTGGTGAAAACCCACACGAGGAGATTATTGATAAAGCATTTGTACTTATTGATCTATGCAGGATAGTTTATTTTTTCAAAGATATTCTTATACATGAGGTATCAGTCCTTTCTTCTAAGGGATAGATTATTTTGTACTATTACCTACAACATACCCAAGTGTGTTCAAGCCTGCACTCTCAAGGAATCAATGAGGTATCTACTATTCTCAAAGTATTGGTTGCATTCCATAACCCTTGGAGCATTTTTTTGTATTCCTTTTGAGGGGATTTCATGGCTGATTATTTCATTCTGGGAACGTTAATTGAATTGAATTTTGGGTATGTTGTAGGTAGGATACAAATCATGTATACCTAGAAGAAAGGACCAATCCTTTTATTGAAGATATACTGGAAGAAGAAACTGTTTTGTATAGATCATTAAGTACCAATATTATATTAAATAAAGTTCCTCTTGTGGATTTGCACCAAGGGATGGAAAGGTTGCTGACAATAAGAAGATAAAGTAACTTAGTTGCACAGTGGACATCAGGAACATGGAACCATAGCAGGTGCATACTACACAGTTTCCAGCAACATGCAAGCAGTGGTAGAAGTTGACAAAGGTGGATAGCAGATTTGGATCAGCCTTGTACGACAGAGTTGGATCAACCTCAGCACCATTGCTACCTACCGCTGGATACTGTAGCTCATCTACTGGAGACGTACCCAAATGTACTTCAACCTTATTCCCAAAATATGAAACAAAGACAACCACAAAATTCCCTCAAAAGAAAAAATAGAGAAATATACACCAAGAACTACAACTTACCTAGGAAAATTGTACTTTTAACATCGACAAAGGATTTTGGAATGCAACCAATATTTTGAGAATTCAAGTGAATTATTTTTTTTCTATGATATGAAACAAACGCCATTCCACCCAAGAACCATTAAAGTGTCTCTTAGTATAAAGTATGAAATATTTTCCATAGTATTATGGTCATTTACCTAGAATCTACTTGAGAATATAGAGCTTGGTATCATACTAATTTCAAGCATTTATAATTTTTTTCCAACATGTACACATGTGGCATGTCAAGCAAATAGATGTCACTCCCTTTAACAAACCATTCAACACAGTCGGCATGAATGTAATTAGTACATCCTTTGACCTTTAACCCTAAACCGTTGTTCAATGAAAAGCACTTCCTCCATCCAAGACAAAATCATCATGCTCCCAAGATACCATTGACAACATTGGTCTCATATTTTGCAATTTCTTCTAAGACAAATAGTGTAGGTTCTCACAATTCATGGATCAAGGTAAACCATTGAAAAACCTAGAGAGCAGCATACCTACAACAAGTGCATATTGCACAGTTTCTAGCAACATGCAAGCAGTGGAGAAAGTTGACAAAGGTGGATAGCAGAGTTCGGTCAGCCTTGTACAAAATATTTGGATCAACCTCAATACCATTGTTTCATGCTACTAGAGACTGCAGCTCATCTGCAGCCTTTGCAACCTCTTGGTGAAAAACCATGAAAGGTTCTATGGAGCATAGTTTAGAGTGCATCTTATGAACAAGGAATATTGTTCCTATCTTTGAATAAATACATAATTTGTATTATAATTTCTACCTCACACATACCCAAATGCACTTCAACCTTGTTCCCAAAACATGAATCAAAGACAACCACAAAATTCCCCCAAAAGAAAAAATAGAGAAAGATACACCAAGCACTTCAACATACCTAGGAAAATTGTACTTAGTAACATCGACAAAGTATTTTGGCATACAACCAATATTTTGAGAATTGCAGTGAACTATTTTGTTTCTATGATATGCAACAAATTCCATTCCACCCAAGAACCATTAAATCGACTCTTAGTATAAAGTATGTAATATTTTCCGTAGTATTCCAGTCATTTACCTAGAATCTACTTGAGAATATAGAGCTTGGTATCAGACTAATTTCAAGAATTTATAAATTTGTTCCAACATGTGACATGTCAAGCAAATAGATGCCACGCCCTCTAACAAACCATTCAACCCCTTGAGCATGAATGCAATTAGTACATCCTTCGACCTTTAACCCTAAAACATCATTCAATGCAAAGCAATTCCTCCATCCAAGACAAAATCATCATGCTCCCTGCAAGCTACCATTGAAAACATTGGTCTCATATTTTGAAATTTATTCTAATACAAAGCGGTGTAGGTTCTCACAATTCATGGATCAAGATAAAACATTGCAAAACCTAGAGAGCAGCATACCTACAGCAGGTGCATACTACAAATTTTCCAACAACATGCAAGTAGTGGTGACAGTTAATAGAGGTGGATAGCAGAGTTGGCTCAGCCTTGTACGACAGAGTTGGATCAACCTCAATTCCACTGCTTCATGTTGCTCGAGACTACAGCTCATCTGCATCCTTTGCAACCCCTTGTTGAAAAACCATGAAAGGGTATATGCAGTATAGTTTAGAGTGCATCTTTTGAATAAGCAATATTGGTCCTATCTTCAAAGAAATACATCTTTTGTATTCTAATTTCTACCTCACACATACCCAAATGCACTTCAATATTGTTCCCAAAATATGAAACAAAGACAACCAAAAAATTCCCTCAAAAGAAAAAATAGAGAAAGATACACAAAGCACTTCAACTTATTTAAGCAAACTGTACTTTTAACATCGACAAAGGATTTTGGCATGCAACCAATATTTTGAGAATTGCAGCAAACTATTATGTTTCTATGATATGCAACAAATTCCATTCCACCCAAGAACCATTAAATCGTGTCTTAGTATAAAGTATGTAATATGTTTTGTAGTATTCCATTCATTTACCTGGAATCTACCTGAGAATATAGAGTTTGGTATCATACTAATTTCAAGCATTTATAAATTTGTCCCAACATGTACACATGTGGAATTTTGAGAAAATAGACGACACTACCTCTAACAAACCATTCAACAAAGTGAGAATGAATGCAATTAGTACATCCTTCGACCTTTAACCCTAAACCATCGTTCAATGAAAAGCACTTCCTCCATCCAAGAAAAAATCATCATGTTCCCAAGCTACCATTGAAAACATTGGTCTCATATTTTTCAATTTCTTCTAAGACAAAACAATGTAGGTTCTCACAATTCATGGATCAATATAAACCATTGCAAAACCTAGAGAGAAGCATACCTACAGCAGGTGCATTCTGCACATTGTCTAGTAACATGCAAGCAGTGGTGGCAGTTGATAGAGGTGCATAGCAGAGTTAGATCAGCCTTGTATGACAGAGTTGGATCAACCTCAGCACCATTGTTTCTTATTGTTGGAGACTGCAGCATTTGCAACCCCTTGGTGAAAAAACATGAAAGGGTCTATGCAACATAGTTTACAATGCATCTTCTGAACAAGGTGTATTGGTCCTATCTTTGAAGAATTACATTGTTTGCATTCTAATTTCTACCTCACACATACCCAAATGCACTTCCACCTTGTTCCCAAAATATGAAACAAAGACAACCACAAAATTCCCTCAAAAGAAAAAATAGAAAAAGATACACCAAGCACTTCAACTTACCTAGGAAAATTGTACTTTTAACATCGACAAAGGATTTTGGCATGAAGCCATTATTTTGAGAATTGCAGAGAACTATTTTATTTCTATGATATGCAACAAATTCCTTTCCACCCAATAACCATTAAATCATCTCTTAGTATAAATTATGTAATGTTTTTTTGTAGTATTCCAGACATTTACCTGGAATCAATTGAGAATATAGAGCTTGGTATCAGAGTAATTTCAAGAATTTATATATTTGTGCCAACATGTACACATGTAGAATGTCAAGAAAATAGTCGTCACTCCCTCTAACAAGCCATTCAACACAGTAAGCATGAATGCAATTAGTACATCCTTCAACCTTTAACCCTAAACCATCATTCATTACAAAGCACTTCCTCCATCCAAGACAAAATCATCATGATCCCAAGCTACCATTGACAACATTGGTCTCGTATTTTTCAATTTCTTCTAAGACAAAATAGTGTAGGTTCTCACAAGTCAAGGATAAAGATAAACCATTGTGAAACCTAGAGAGAAGCATACCTATATATACATAACATTTAGTCTTTGGATGCAAAAAGGAACATTTCATTTTTTAGCACCACTATATCATAAGATTAACGTAGAATTTATTGTTTATAAATTTAATCAGGAATCCAATATGGTGTATATATCATGCCCTCAAATTTGTTCTCAATTTCTACTTTTGTTCCCCTATCGCTCACCATTTCCTTCATACACGACTTCCATTCGCTCTTGGTTTTCTATGGGCTGAAAAGCCAAAATGAAACTTTATATGTGTGTGTGTGTGTGTGTACATTCAGGGACAAAATACACCAAAATTAATAAAATGTTATCAAAAATAATAATTGATAACTGTGTTTCTTCCTCGCCAACAACAGAACCATCAACATAGTCATACTCATCGACATTTAGCAATTGGGCATACTACATAAATTTCAATAAATTTATAGACATGAGATTTGGATAATAAAAACATATATATATATATATATATATATACAAAAAACATTTAATTTGTAACATGTGTACATTATATCCCATACTGTAAATGTGTATGTTGTGAGTTCAATTATTAAACCATACTTACGTACCAAATATGTGCGTCAATTTTCTTGAGCCTTGACATGCTTATACATGTCTCTACAATATGTTGCATACTGAGTCTAGCTCCGATTGACTCATAAAAATCAAGGCATAATCTGAATAGTCATCAAATGAGTTGTCATCCATATTGGTTGAAGATGCCATATTTTTTAAGTCGATTTATACCCCTTCCAATGCAGCCATAACATGCTCTTTTATCGGTTCCCTCACCCTACTTTCCACTTTGGATGTCATTATAAACTACTCTGGAAAAGAAATGACTCTAGGTTGTGGAACTACTAAGTGAGGCAACGGCTTACTATATTCAACATCTCGCAGTGAATCAAGACGTTCATATGTAAGGCCTTTTCCAACATCATAGAAAGGTGATCATGTATCAGTATAGTCAGGGTCCATGTGCAACCAAAACTCTGCAATTAGCATCTTGACAAAATATTGAGGGACCTCATCATTATTTGGGAACTTCCCACATGCATAGTGGAACCTCAAATAAATATGTGGTGCAATATTTGGATAATTGAATCTTGCAATCTTTAGATGTCTTTTGTCTTCAGGCCACAAGTCAAATAATGGAAAGACCATTTATTTTGTGACATTAGTTTTTATTTCTTCGAACTTGTGGCGACCCATCACCGCCATTTGCATCCTACGCATCATGTCATAAAAAATATGGGTTGATGGTCCAACCCCAACATAACTCTCAATCAAACTGTTCAGATTGTGCAACACAATATGGAGACTCTGTTGACAACTAGTAGAGATCATATAACTCTCAAGTTCACCATGCAATCTCTTAGAATGTTCCCTCATCTCTTCCGCAGTAATATTTGTGATCTTGTCTTCCCAATGAATATCATCGGGAACATCTTTAGGATGAGTGTAGATAGGGTCATATGTTTCATTGTGTGCATACTCATGCGCTAGACGACCTCTCCTTGTATTAAGAGATGGATTAGGAGCATGAGAAGCAAACCCTGTAAGAAGTAAAACATGTGCAAGTATTAGAATGTATATATAACTTTTCGATCAAAGTATACATATTTAAATAAAATGTGTTCATTAAAAATACTTGGTGGAGTCTCTACCTCAGCATGTACACTGTGCGTACTAGAAACTAACTCTTTTATCCCATCAATATCCTCAGAATGTGTAGAAGCCCCTGTAAAAAACAATAAATTGGAAACCACATGTAAGTTTAAGCAAAATATCATAATTTTTTGCAAATAAAACACTCATGTCCAATAAGAATTATGGTCTGAATTTACGTAAACATTCTTCTTTTGATGATGGGATCTCTACGCTAGTAGTATCTGCAGCATAAGGCACTGAATGCATGTGCACAAAAATAATTAAGTCGTATGCATGTAACGTTTTAAAGAAATCAAAGACATTTATCTTGCACTATAAAAAGATAAATAACATTAAAAATTACCTATGGGTGTCCTTCGTGCTCGTCCACTAGCCCCTGTAAAAAACAATAAATTGACAAACACTTATAAGTAAGAGAAATATCATAATTTCTCACAAATTAAACAGACGTGTCAAACAAGATGTATGAACTTAGATTTCACCTTTACCATGTATATATGTCGCTCGCTCGCTTCTGGTAGGCGTATCAACAGAGTAAGGCACTGAATGCATGTGCACAAAAATAATCAAGTCATATGCATGTAACATTTTAAAGAAATCAAAGACATTTAACTTGTACTTTAAAAATAAATAACATTAAAAATTACCTTTGCGTGTCCTTCGTGCCCATCCACTAGCCCCTGTAAACAACAATAAATTGACAAACACTTATAAGTAAGAGAAAAATCATAATTTCTCACAAATTAAGCACACATGTCAAACAAGATTTATGAACTTAGATTTCACCTTTATCATGTATATCTTGCGCTAGACTGCTTGTGGTAGGCGTATTAGCAAAGTAAGGCACTGAATGCATGTGCACAAAAATAATCGAGCCATATGTATGTAACGTTTTTAAAAATTTAACTATATTTAACTTATACTAAAAAATTATAAATATCATTAGAATGTACCTATGTGTGGCATGTATTCAATAGACCCGTCAGAAATGTGCCTGCCATGTTCAAATCCACTACATATGCACAACAAGATATTATAAAGCTGTGTAAAAGTATATTATCCACAAATTAAAAAAATATGTCAAATTTAACATAAATAACTCCATATATGTATTGACAGTAAACATTTGAAATATGTAACGTAGACTTAAACATGTTGAAGTTGACAGTCGAATGCACCTGATAGTGCACATGTGGTGCGTACAATACACCCATCTGAATGGCGTCCATGAATTTTGGTAGCACTATGAACTTGTCTAGATGTCCCCTAACGATCCATGTGTCCTTGGTAATAATAAAACAGATTAGGTTAACTCTATGAATTCATAAGACAATGATTGAGATCAACAGTAACTCTATGTATCAACAGTGTTGCTACAACAAGGTTAATGTGGGAATGAAAACAAGCAAGAAATTACCCCTTTAGTGAATGACACCCATTGTTATAGCAATAAACTAGTTGTGTGTGACTGACTATCCCTTAGGGTGACTAAGGCTATTAGGAAGGTCGAGTTATTTTGATGATTATAGGTTTGTCCTAAAGAGGACAAATTTCTGAGTAGGGCTTATTCAAGGCCGAAGTCTTAGAGGGGTCAAAACTTGGTTTTTGGGATGTCTTGGTGTGAGTTAGGAGGGTTGGTAGGAATATTTAGGATTTGGTCTTTACATATGTCCTAAGGTTATGGGAAGGCCAATGTTTTAGGACTCTTAGTTAGGATTGTTAGTTATCTCCCAGGGGGGTTGAGGGTAGTATAGGGTATTAGAGTTAGGGCTGAGGGAGAAGCTCAATAGTCTGAAGGACTGTTGTAGATGTTTAGAGAAGAGCAAATGGGAGACTGAAGTGCTTAGGTCATATTCCAAAGGATTGTTGGGAGACTGAGGGTAGACTAGAAGATAGGGCCGAGGGTTAGGATGCTAGAATAGGACTGTTAAGAGAGGAAAGAAAGGGGATTGAGGGTATTTTTAGGACTGTTAAGGGTTTAGGACAGAGGTAAGGACAAGTCCAAAGGCCTTAGATGACAATCTGTGGACTATTGGGAAGGAGAGGAGGAGAGTCGACTGCCTAGGACATAATACGATAGAACTGTGAGGGGTCTTGGAGGAGAGAGGAACTAAGGTGATCATGCTAACAATGGAGAACATAAGCTCACATGGAGACGAGGGGTTTTATAGCTAATTTTTGAAGTCTATTATAAGCCTGGTGGTGTGGACCAACCCGTGGCCACAAACTAATCCTATAGAGACCACAGGATAAACCCATTGGTGGAGAAAAAGATGGGACTAAGGATTGTGGGTAATTGTTTTTCGTCTAACTATTGGCCTCCAAGGGAGGAGAATGGAAATAATGGAAAAAACAAACAAGAATCATTTGTTTGGTAAACTGGATATGTGAGTGAAGCATTCATAGAGAAAAGGCAAGACAGTAAATTTGAGAATGATGCAAGTTAGAAGTTACATTAGTGAGCCAAGGATGCTAGAAGAAAACCCAATGGAGCATAGGAAATAATCGCTTAGACGTCTTTGAGTATTTGGCATAAAATAGAATCTCATTGAACTCTTTGTCATCTATATGCCTTAATAATTTATTCAAAAGAGAAAAGCAAGCCATTTTTGCGTTAGAGTTTTTCAATTGGTTTTCTTGAGGATAAATCTATGCTCTATTGTGTGTCAATGTTGTTTACTTGCATTAAGTTCTTTTCTTTTGAATATACAGTCACCGGTGAAACTCACAGTAGAATTAAACATAGAAAAGTAAATTCATTAATTTGATAATCAAGAATTTGTGTGGGCCATGTTGTCCATAACTGAAATTGTTACGGATCAATTTTCCTTCAAAGAGAGGTGGAGCATGTAATGTCGTTTCGGCCTTAATTAAATTTTTTGTGGGTCCTAACAACTTAGCCAACCAAATGAGCACTTAGAAAATAGTTTTCTTGGTTAAGGGAGAAGTGCAGAGAGGAGAAAGGGAATGGATTCTTATTCCAGTGAAGGGAGAAAAAAAAGAGGGGGTTCACAACATTGTTGTATCATTTGTTTCAGTAGCACTATTCTATGTTACCCTCTACCTAGCAGCCCTAATCTCTTTCGGACATCCTTTAGCATACCCTAAACAACCTACAAATTAAACACACATGTCAAACAAGATTTATGAACTTATATTTCACCTTTACCATGTATATCTTGTGTTGGCCTGCTTGTGGTAGGTGTATCAGCAGAGTAAGGAACTGAATGCATGTGCACAAAAATAATCAAGTCATATGCATGTAACATTTTTAAAAAGTTAACTACATTTAACTTGTACTAAAAATCAATAAATATCATTAGAATGTACCTATGGGTGGCATTTATCCAATAGACCCATCAAATGTGCACCTAATATGTTCAAATCCACTACCTATGCACAACAAGATCTTATAAAAGTGTGTAAAAGAATATTATACACAAACTAAAAAAATGGTCAAAATTAACATAAATAACTTCATATCTGTATTGACATTAAACATTTGAAATATGTAACCTAGACTTAAACATGTTGAAGTTAACAGTTGAATGCACCTGATAGTGGACCTGTGGTGTGTCCAATACACCCATTTGAATGGCGTCTATGAATTTCAGTACCACTACGAACTTGTCTAGATGTCCCCTGGCGATCTATGTGTCCTTATTAAGAATAAAACGGATTAGATTAACTCTATGAAATCATAAGAAAATGATTGAGATCAACAGTAACTCTATGTATCAGCAATGTTGCTACAACAAGGTTAATGTGGGAATGAAAACATGCAAGAAATGACCCCTTTAGGTAATGACACCAATTGTTATAAGAATAAACTAGTTGTGTGTGATTGACTATCCCTTAGGGTTGTTGAAATTCAAGGTTAGTTTCATATTTAACAGGAATAAATATACTTCAATGCATAAACAACACAAGGTTAAATTCAGAATAGTACCTATTTCAATAAATTTGATCTAGAATATAATTAAACATAATTTTCATGTCTTTCAACTTTAATACTTTGTTGGTCACTGCGTTAAAGTTATTCTAACTTTAACGTTGTGATGGTCACTGCATTAAAGTTGATCATTGAGATGTTTCAACAAATGCCATATCCAAAAAAATAGAAGATAACAGTACTAAAGAATCATAACCATTATTTGGATCGGGATTATACTTAGATACTTTTAAGTTTTATTGTAAGACCCCAGTTTTGACCCCGTTTGCATTAAAATGTATATGATGTCTATATTGTAATTAATCGTGGTGTGGAGCTAAAGGAAAAATCCCCACCATTGATTTAATGTTTTATGTTCTGGTGATTAAAATCGTTGCCAATGGTATATCGTGCTATCCGGCACATTATAATTTTGGCATCATGTAAATATGCATTTTAATTAAAAATACCCACAACCAGCTAAGTCAATGCAACCATAATGAAAAGGGCATGATTTTCCTAAGGAATAGGGAGGGAAATTATTTAAACCTTTGGGCCAATGGGGAAAATCCAAATGTCAAAGGGAGAACCCATTAATCAGTCAACTACCCATTTTGTCTTTTTCCCCAATCATTAAATTCTACCATAATGTAATTGAGTTAGTTATTGCATGGAGTTGGAAGAGTATGGGCAAAAATTCGAATTGGGCAAAGGACCCATTTTTGAAAAACATGTTATGACTTCCTTGGCAAGGAAAATGCCCAAAAACGTGTGTCATTTCTTCCATACACCCACGTTCTTCATTTGCTCACACAGGGAAAGCTTGGGAGTTTTTTTTTACCTCCACAATTTGGATTGTTGTATGTTTTCTTCACGATTTTGGGCCCTGGACGTTTTCCCCATCATCAGAAATCCACGTTGGGCTCTCTCTCAAACGGATGGAAGTTTGTTGTGTGTGAATTTCGATTTTTGGATTTGTTGTATGTGTGTTTTTACCTCACGTGGACAGTCGTTCTTCACTCTCCTCAGACTGATAATTTCATTTTGGGTGATGATCTGTGGTTGGGTTTCTTCCCCAACGTTTTTGTTGCATTTATCCATCGTTTGCCAAGCTGAAAATCGATTTTGGCTCTTGGGGTTGTTTTACCCACTTACCATTTCTGATTTTAGCTTATAGGACGTTTTTGGTCATACCCAAAAATTTGTAAATATTGTGTCTTGTATTCGTTTTTTGCCACGTTAGGGCCAAAACGTCCCTAGGATATGGTCTGTTGTTAGTGGTTTGTTCTTACCCTCCTTGGCAATTAATTTTGTGGCTGAATTGTTTTCCTCTACCCATAAATGGTGTATATTGTTGTGTATGCAATTAGTCTTTGAACTGTGTAGGAGTGGGAAGGAGTCTGCTTGAAAACCTAGTGTTTTGCAGGAGCCTCATAGACAGAGCTAGAGGGTTGAATCTCTTCTCTACACCCCTTGAATAGCACTAGAAGGGAAGTCATGTCCTTAGGGACTGTGCAACAAAGAAGGGAATGATTCCTTGTGTTGGGTGTGTGTGGATGTCCTAGGAGTCAAGCTAGTTCTGGTGTAGGAATCCTTAGCTCTTCAGTGAGCCCACTAGCTTAGCAGACAATGCTTCCATCTCCTGATAACCTAATAAACCCAACTTGTTGGCTTGTTTATGTGTTGTCGTATACTCTTGGTCTGATAAACCCAACTGTGTTGGCTTGACTGAGTCTTGACATATATTTGGCTATGTGTGAGCCTGCTTAGTTTCCCTTTTCCTTAGGGAAATAATGCCCATCTCGGGGGTGGTGTTGTTTCTGAGAGATTAAGGAGCACACTGTCCTATGGTTGGGTAGAACGTTGCAATGGAATAGCTGGTTGCAGGAAGATTCATTCGAAGATAAGTATTCATGTGTAATCACCCATGCAACTATATAGTTTATATGAATTCGATGAACATGTTAAAATGTGTTGAATGCTTGAATTAAATGTAATTGCTTCCTCTGAATGCTAATTCTTTATGCATCTGTGTATCTTGGTTCAATGCATTTTATTTTACGTTTTATGGGGCTAAATGTCTGGGTTGATAGTGTTATGGTAGCATCCTCTTCATCGGTCAGAGGGTTGGGGACGTTACATTGATTTTGTCATCGAAGGGACAAGTCAATATAGCTAAACGAATTGTGTACCTTGAGAGAGAGTTCAGGTAGAAGTAAACAAACCTCAGTTCTTCAATCAAATTAGCAGCACAGTTATACACATGATCACGCTGTAGATAGTGACTTACACAATGCAGTGAAGGAATATCACGTTGAGCAGGAATGAAGTCACACATGTGTAAATAAAACCACACTAGAATAGAGATCACGAGTAATAGAGATAGCATTGGTGTAAATAAACATGTGGGTTCACACTCACAACCTACAGTCACACAGATGGTGAAGTGTATGCAGGTGGAGATTACACAAATAGTCATGCAGAGGTGTTACCAAGGTAATCCATGCAAAGGAAGAACCTGCATAGCATGAGTAAGGTGAGCCACTCATAGGAAAATATTCTTACCCAGAGCGTGAGCAAGGTGAACCAATCAGAGGAAAAAAACATAGAGAGTGAGTAAGGTGAAACCCATCCCCAATCATGGTTAGCTACAACAGAAGATATGTGGGTCACAGAGAAGGAGGAAGTCAGCCATGGGTGAGAAACTAGTCACATGAGGAGTGGTCATGCAGAGAAGAGGAGGTAAGACCCAGTCATGTGGGTCATTGAGAAATCACGCAGGTGTTCACGCTGTGAAGAAACGAGGAGCTAGCCCATTCACGCAGGAAGGGTTGTGTGAGATAAAATAGAACAATCATGCACATGAAGCATGCAAACGGTTGCAAAGTCACATTGTAGGAGACAACAGTTGCGGTGGAAGATTTGGGAAAACATGTTACGCTGAAGGAGGAGTCACTATCAGTAGCATTCACACGCAGGAAGATAAAAGAAAATACAGGGGCAAAACACTTGTGGAAAAGAAGTGATACTTCACTTGATGATGATACAAATTAAGGAAAACTTAATCTTATATAAGGTAGGTAAGACAAATAAAAAATTGTCATAAAATACTTTAGGTGTAAATGTAAAACAATGAAAGGTCCAAAGGTCATTATATAAAACCATAAAATAAATGTTAATGGTTTTATAATAAGGTCAAAAGGTAAAAGGTCCAACATAAATTAAATAGTCCAAAAACCATAAGTGGGTCAAACGTCCATTAATAAAACATACAGTAACCATAACAATAATTGGTCCAATGGTCCAATGGTCCTTTAATAAAACCATAAGGTAAATACACTCAGGATAAAATCCATAAAGTAGGATTCGTCATAATCAAAGGTACACACAAATAAGAGTGCCAGGACCAAGTAATATAAAGGACCAAATGTCAACCAAGACGGTCACAACAACGACAGGATAAGGTGAACCATAAAAGGTGGAAAAATGACTCCTTTAGGGATCAACAAAACCAATAAACTTTTATCTCTCTCAAGGTACATTTGTTATATATTTTGGCATCACTGTATAAGGGAAAGATCCAAAAAAATGGTACAATCCATAGGTCCCCAACACTTCTCCTAATGATTAGGTGCTAGGGGCATCGTCAAGGGGCGCCAAGTCCCTTGAGGGTCAACCTAGCAATCACCGATTAGGAGACAGGACATCACACATCATTATCTTCCATTCTTAAAGAATTTCTTTCATCCCTAGGTTGGGTTTCAATCTCACACTGAATCATGTTGATCAACCCCTGGACCCTGATCAGGTCCTTCATTCTCTCAAAGAATGGTTCTTGGTACTAAGATGAGCTTTAGTCTCACACTAAAATTTGATCAACTACCTACATGATCTACTTGGACATCGTGTCCCCGATCCCAAACCAGGATAAATCTTTTCCGCTACCTACAGGATCTACTTGGACATTGCGTCCCTGGTCCTAGACCAGAATACCCTAGAGGAATATAGGGGCCATAGCCACATGCTAGGGGATTTTCCATGGAATCCACCTGCTTAGTATCATACCAAGAACCTCAAGAGACTACTGGGGGCCCTAGGGTACCTTCTAAGGTTTTACTCTGCCCTATTCAACTAACTAGGGTACCATCCTCTCTGAGAATGGGTCTTGCAATTGCACTAACTTTAACAAGGGTGACTAATATTGTTAGGAAGGCTGATTTATTTTGATGATTGTGGGTATTTCCTAAAGAGGACAAACTTTTGAGTAGGTCTTAGTCAAGGTCAAAGTCTTAGAGGGGTCAAAACTTGGGTTTTGGGAATGTCTTGGTGTGAGTTAGAAGGGCTGGTAGGAAGCTTTAGGATTTGGTCTTTACATCCATCCTAAGGTTTTGGGAAGGCCGAATTTTCAGGACTATTAGTTAGGATTGTTAGTTAGCTCCTAGGGAGGGCGAGGGTAGGATAGGGTATTGGAGTTAGGGTCAAGGGAGAAGCTCAATGGTCTCAAAGGATTGTTGTAGCTTCCATGGAAAACTCCTATACACATGCCAATGGGATACCACAACAAAAAATTTTGTATGAAATTGAGACAAGTGCATAGAAATTCATAACCATGTAGACATGGGCCTGTGCACTCCATGATAAAAAAATGGTCCCATATGAAGTATAAAATTGAAAAATATAAGAATGTCCTTTTGCAAGGCACATAATGATGAATCCAACAATGTAAATAGGAGGTCAGTCATAAAGAAACAAAATATGGATTTTTATATAAAAATGGGGAAAATCCCCAAATTGAAAATTCTTTATGCAATTGCATTTTGGAGAGAGGAGTGGCGTGCTAAATATTTACATGCTCATATTGTATAAATCGAATAGAGGAATTTGAATATGTCAACTCCAATTGTTATTTTTCAATAGGAAAAAACATCACAAAGAATTCATCTTTTTCACAAGAGCTTCCATGAAAAACTCCTACACACATGCCAATGGGATATACTACAATAGAAAAGTTTGTATGAAATTGAAACAAGTGCATAGAAATTCATAACCATGTAGGCATGGGCCCGTACAATCCATGCTAAAAATTGGTCCCGTATGAAGTATAAAATTGAAAAAAGATAAGAATGTCATTTTGCAGGGCACATAATGATGAATCCAACTACGTAAATAGGAGGTCATTCGTAAAGAAACAAAATATGGGTTTTTACTTAAAAATGGGGAAAATATCCAAATTGAAAATTATTTATGCAATTGCAATTTGGAGAGAAGAGTGGTGTGCTAAATATTTACATGTTCATAGTGTATAAATTGACCGGTGGAATTTGAATCTATAAACTCCATGTTGGTGGTCTATCCTTCTAAAAGATGGTTTCTGCGTAGGTATGGCATGATTTTAGGTGCTTTGTAGGGAGCGTGAATTTAAGGATATATGAAATGAAATCAATGTGGATCAAGTAGTGCGAGGGATATTAGTGCAACATGGGTTGCTCAAGTATCTTTAGAACCCATTGATTAGGGAGGGAGATTCCCTATTGTCCCATATTGTGAAATACTTGGATCCTGATGCATAGGGGTTCATGTGATTTAGTGGAGCAAACTCTCTAAGACATCTATTTAATGACTGGACTACCCATGATGGGGGTAGTCAGGGATACCTAGATAATTATTCGTCACACGAGGAATTTGGAGGAGTTTGTATAGACCCATGGCACATAGAGTGCTAGGGTAAAGGATGGTATGATCTGGATAGTGGGTCTAAGGCTTGAGATATGATCCATCGCAGTTGTAGTGGTGTAGATAGAGGGCACACATGCCCCTCACAGGATCTTAAGAGGTCTGATGTTGCTCATAGAGAGTTACTAGATAGGGCACATCATGGATGGGCCCATATGTTACTAACAACCATGTAGAGATAATTGACCAATTGTCATAGGATGATAGGAGGTAAATTTTCATTTGGGGCTCTGTTATGTGCCTTCTTATTTGATAATATTTTGACTCTATGACCACATCTATGGATTATGAATGACATACCGAGTTGAGTATGCATCGATGGGAATAGTTATTGAAGTGAGTGGGAGGTGGTGTAGTGAGCAATGTGTTCTAGCCAGAGTTATTTACTCATTGGGATGAACTACCAATTCAGATCAAGGACCACCCCTATGAGGGGATCAACTACCAGGGGGATCCCAAGAATTGATCTTGTCCTAACATGATTTAAATATTTACCTTTACTAGCGATGACTTTAAAAATCACCGATTCAAAATCAAGCGTGTACTTACTTAACGAAAAAAAAACAGGATATCATTATTCGTACTTAGAGCTCTATAAATCATCAAAATAAAAATAAAAACATGATGGAATTTTTCTAAACTGTTAAACAAGTAACTAAATGCTCCACTTTTTCAATACAATAACTCCATGCATAGTTTTTATTTAAGTTGGGTCATCATCAAGCATAACTAAAAATTTTAGAACCCCATGATACTTCATCCTATGAATCTCCTCAATTAGCTCTACATGTCATTCAGAAAAAAGAGGCTTCATTTTTTATTCTTTGGGAATATCGCGAAGTTTGGCTTCAACATTCACTACATTTAGTTTCTCAAATATCTTAACCATATCAACACCATATCCTCAACCCTAAACAATAAAATACCTCGTAAAAATTATGAATGTGTATTTGTTGTGATGTGAAGTGGAATATTTAGCTAGTCCTTTGGACTCATAAAGGACAATTCCTGGAGCCTTCGAATTTAGGTCAATAAGTGAATGGAGGGTGCATCAATTCTACAACATCTATGACACATGATTTCCAAACATCTAAGAATTTCCACCAGAATAGGACATAATATCGTAATTATGTATTCAAATCCAAATGACCTCCAAATTCCATAGCTTCATTAACATATGCAATGTGACCCCCATCTAAAATTTGATTTGCCATTTTCAAAAGACTACCAGCACATACTCAACACTTGATAATGAATATTTATGAGCTCAAAATATTTCAAGACCATTGAAGCCTGAACTTTTTAGCAGGCCAAAACCCAAACCAAAGCAGGATAAAATATTTAAGAAATAACCAATTAATAGCATGGTTTGATGGAAAACACAAGGATTTCAAACATAATGAGAACCCATATATTGATATGAGCACACTTTATACTAGAAAGTCTTGTTCTAAATATAATTTCAGCACACTTTGGTGCTATCTAGGTCTATCATGCACATTAAATGTTGAACTCCTCCATCTACATAGATTGAACACCTAACTATACCTATAGTGAAATATGGAAAGGATCCACTCTGTTTTTTTGAATTAAAGATCCTAGAGTTTCCTAAACATAATTTCAACAATCAAATAAATATATACCGCCATACAAATAACATATATTTTATTGAGGCACAAGATTGGACCTATTAAAAAAAGTGTACTCCATATTTACCTAGATATAGGAAGTCTTGATCTCGATGCATAAAATCCATACTTATATAAACACATGTTAGGTATGGAATCTACTACCTTCGAAGTCAAAATCCATCCACTTACCAGTTCATAAAAGGGAGAACGCTATGATGTGTATCCACTTGCACAACCAAATTTTCCAATGCATTTTGGTAGCAACTTGAAACTTATTCAAGATATCAAGGATACTAAAGAGGAATGGGAGTTATAGTTCAATCTAATGTTAGAGGATTGTTAGAGAATAAATCAAGATTTGGAAAAAATGGCATAACACCACAATCAAATTAGAGCAACCATTCAACAGTGAGTAGGTACTAAGGATGATTGAACAAGTCTCCAAGGCTCCAAAATTATCTAGTCTTTAGACCACTTTATGTATTGATCTCTCTCAGAAAAACTTTATTTCTGAGATTTTAACATCTTACATTTTTTTGGTATTTTCCTGTGACTGCATTTATTTCTTATTTCAAAATGTATCAACCTCTTTACAATATCTCCACTAGCATGCAATCGAAGCTGTAGATTGGATGCTTGGAAGAGAATCCACACACGGCTTGTGTGTAACTATAACAAGGATTGATAGTTATTTAAGTTCGTAAGTTTTGCAGATAGAAATCATATTTCCAAAGCTATAAACTAGAACAAATGCCTCAAAACATTAACAAGTACTAATCATGGAGTTTTCATATTAAAATTTCCCATTTTAGGAAAGATGCAATGCTTTCTCCTCACCTACATCCACAATGATTTCTCCTCACCTCCTAGGATGTAGGTTGTCTCCCAATGATAAAAGTTACTCAAAATAATAGTTCTCTCAAGTTAAGGAGGGAAGAACTATATGCTATAGTGAATGCATAAACCAAAACATGGAGAAAAAACTCCCATGTTGAAAATTCATGTAACATAATGACCTTCATGAAAGATACTTTAAAATGCTTCAGTGAGTAGCTTTGATTGGTGCAACATTTTCCAAAAAATATGTTCATTGTTAAAGGTGGATAGGTTTGTAGGTAAATCAAGGGTATTGATATTCCCTGCACTAAGGTTCAAATACCTATAGAAGCATTCTCTCCCCTTATGTCCCCTTTCACCCACACAAGAGGTTCGTTTATCTCAGTAAGGACTAAAGAATTTAGATGTAAACAACCAATATGTTTGTCATCCTCATGTCCTCATGTTCCTACACCAAAAAAACCTCATTCCTTTGTGGTAGGTAAGGTGGGTAGAAAGGTAGGTAAGGTGGGTAGAAAGGTAGGATAGAACCCACTCCTTTTCATTTCGGTCATTCAGGAGGGTCTTATTTTGTTTTGATACCGTGTCCACTATGCCCAAACTCTTTAGAGTAGTGTCTTCCTGCTCGCAAACAATGACTTTACATGTATGGATATCGATAAATGGGTGGAATTTATTAAAGATAACCCACATACCACTCAAAATTATACCAAAATTTCAATGTTCTCAAGGCATTTCAGAATATGGATTGGTTGGGTTTCTTCATCAAATTGAATGGAAATAGTGATGACATAACCCTGGAATTTTCCATGAATATGAGGAAGGTCATTGAAGAAGAATGCATGACAATGGTAAAGGGGGTGGTTATCACTCTAATTGGGGATGTTTTGATCATAATTACAAGTCTACCTTAAGTATAAAAACTAGAAAAAATATGACAGAGAGCTAGCAGTCTAGGACAAAAGGAATTTCTTTACATCTTATGAGACCTATGAAGAAAATAATATTGGTGTTAAGAGGGAAATGAAGAAATAAGAAAATAATTGAATTCAAAAAGAATAAATATGCATTAACTTTCAAATAAGATCAGTCCTGTAGCTAACTTACAGTAAATTAAGTTGTGGGTGCTTCCAAAATCAATTGAGAACTCTCTACTAATTGATGTTCGTGGGGCCCAAAATGTGCTAATGGGGTTTCAGCAGCATCGGATTGATGCCTCGTTGACTCTGTTCCATTGGCATAGGAAAAAACCCTTGGATTGTACGTATAAACTAAATTCTTTACTATTGACTTGGACTCACCTAGTATACTAAAATGGACAAGACCAATTGTGGATAAAATGGAAAATGAACTGGAGTTAAGGTTGATTTTTATGGATAGGAACTAAAATTTCAAAGTGACTGTTGTCAATATTTAGAGTTGGGTTTTGTAAGTTTGGGAAAATGGGGATCAAACCACACTTATTTGTGCGTTCCTCGACTGGAACCCGAGGCTATGGATAACAAAAAACTCATTGTCTAATGAATATCAGTTTTGAGTAAGGGTGAAATAACTAATAACATGAAGGTTTTACAGGGTTTCGTTTAGAAAGTGTGTTTGGTGTGTGCCCCACCAAGGGTTTCAACAACAACAAAAACATACTGGCGAGGTCCGTATGTGGTTTATATAAAAATTAAACTATCTGGAGAGAGATTAAAAGGAGTCTAAACTCTCGGCTGAGAGATCTGTTTGAAATTTTCATACCAACAATTTGACCATACTCTGGGACAAGAAATTTAATTATTCTAGGCCAAAAACTTGTCTAACCATACCTAACCATAGAAAATTGTGCATCTGCCGTCTCGGTGGACTATACTTTTGGATCTGATATGAACCTTATTGGATATGATATGATATTATTTGGATATTATCTTATATTTCTTAGTTCAAATTTCAGGTTCATAAACCTTCAATACTGCTTGTAGCTGTTCTCATCAACGGTGTGAAGAAACAAGTACCGCAAGTCTCCTTCGAAACTGTTGTTGAGGATTCAATTTCATTTCACAGTTTCGGATCTATTGTGAAGCTATTTAGATTTGATTTACTTTCTGATATGATATTATTTGGTTCAAATTTTAAAATCCAAGAGATTTCAGTCATGCTTGTAGTTGCTCTCACCAATTCTAGTGTGAAAAATCAAGTACCGCAATTTCTCTTCAAAATTGTTGCTGGGGATTTGGTGTTAGTTTCCTCTTATGAGGTTGCTGATATTTTATTTTGTGAATCATTAGCTATTTCTGAAGCTATATCCGATTATGGAGCTCAAGCATTCGCTCTCCAAAGTCCCAGGGCTTCTCTACCTTTGGTCACATGCTCATCTCCTCACAGAACTAGTAAAGAGGAAGACATTCTGCATCCGCTTGGACACTTGCTCCTAAGACTTGGGGCTGATTTTACCACTCATGGTTTTCTCTTCAAGGCTGCAACATATCAGTTTCTTGAGTGTTCCACACATGGTTCGAATCCTCAAGCACTTTTGCTCTCTTATCAGTTGATTTCAGTTGCTCTACATGGGTCCAATTGTCATCCTACAGCTGTCTATGTTCCTGATTCATTTGAGCACATTCTTCTTCTTCCAAAGAGGAAGATTCCTCCAGACATATTCATTTGGTTTGGATTCAGAGGTTCACATGCACAGTCTCAGGATGTTGTTGCATAGAAGAACCAAAAATTTCTTGATTTACTGCTTAGTTTGAGGGGGGGGTAATTTTCCCATGACGTTTTTTCCGTTTCCTTGGTTATATTAAGCAGCTACTTTTTGTACAGGATGACCTATGGCCTTTGTTGCCGGGGCCCTATAATTTCATGCATTTGTTTTACTCCTCCTGAGTATAGCTTAACGGGGGGTCTTAGAGTCATTTACCCAACATGCACACTTATTTGGTCAATTTTGGCCTATTTACCCACTATCCTAAGTTTAATTGACTTACTTGGCATCAAATGAGCACACTATGACATCAACATGAGCTCACCCACTCCCTCCTTCAGTCAAGGAGGCCAACCAATCCTTCTCCTTCAATCGGGGAGGCTAACTAGGCTTCCTCCTTCAAACAGGGAGCATTTCTGAGATGATCTGAGTGTCATAAATGCACCTAATTGCTAATTGATTGTTACAATCAGTTAACCTGATTTATGAAGGCACCTCCATTCATTATTTGATTATTTTTTGTCATTATTTATGAACTGGAGCTAACACATGCGCCTACAACCATGTCTGATGACATGTTTACTTTAGTTAACTCCATCAAAGCTACTTGGATTTATGGATGTGCTACCTCCTTCAGTTGGACATGCAGTTACATGTGATGAGTCACTTTCAGTTAGACTCAGTCATCTATTGCATTCAGTTAGGACTTAGTGTGAGAGTCAGTTATTGATTAGCTTGGTGGTTGACTATGTGTGCTGACTGTGGCTGACATTTAGTTAAGCTACACACATACATTCAATTCGAATGACCTCTTTGAGTATTCGAATTGTATTGGAATTCATGCACCTTGCATGACCATTGTATTGTATTACTCATTCTTTATTGAATACACAGAGCTGCTACTCCTATTGCAGCAGCATTATGTCATTTTCATGCTTAATTGTCTGAAATCTCTTATGAGACTGTGTTTTAGTCCCTGGATTACTATGACAGAATAATATGTGTAACTGTGCATACCATTGTTTTTAAGTAAGGTTATTGAACTACAACTTCAAGTAGATAAACCAATATAAAAGGAGATTGTGGTTTGTACATACAGTGCACGGTAACTTGTAAGTTCCCAACAAACTCTGGATTGACAATTAATGTACAACTTCTTAGTTGTTTTCTAAGTAATTAGAAGGAAATTAAAAATCTCGTCAAATTGAAAAATGAAAAGTAGGCCCGGATTCATCAACTCACCTCCTCGAGTGGTCCCTTCTCAAAGAGGAGTAATGACTCTTTGAATTAAATTATTATCTCCCATATCTTGTAATGATTTACTTTATTAATGAAAATACTAAAAATTATAACATTATTTACAACTCTTTACTTTTACGGATAATATGTTATATCTTCTAAAATAAGACACGTTGTAGAAATTCCTGCTTATACTAAGGGTGTTCTTGGATTCCTCAAAATAGATCCCATTAAATTCCAAGATTCCCTTCAACTATGTCCTCAATAAATGTTGAACATCTCTTGTGAATTACAACATTTATTGGTTATAGTTGTTAATTAACCATTTCATGAACCCTATGATCCTCATTCCATGTTCAAACTTATGAATCTAACTACCTTAACAAAAATTTTAAGTTGTGTTTAAGTTATGTACTTTAGTTAACATGATTTTCCCTAATAATTCAAATACTAGATCATCCACCCCATTTAAATACCACCACCATCAATACTCCACTTCTAATGCCACCACCAACACTCCACCCCCTCCCCCCTACCATTACTACCACAATCAATACCCCACTACCCCATTGCTAATGCCACCACCACCATCCCCACCATGGGCGCCAACACCCACCCACCACCACCATTTCCTCCATTTCCCCACACCCACTACCACCCCTCCCCACCATTGCTACCACACTTCCACTCCACCTTCACCACCACCATCCCCATCAACCCCATCTCTTCTACCTCTCCCTCACTATCGTCCCTGCTGCCACCCTTTAATGTCGTTACTACACACCCCACCTGCCACATTGTCCCCACACACCCTACCACCACCATCACCTGAATTAGTACCCACTATCACCACCACCATCACCTCCACTAGTACCCCATCACCACAAACCTCACCTCACCATCACTGCCACAACCACCACACGCACACGCACACACCCCACCACCTATACTAACCCCGCTCCCACCACCAACCCCCTCCATAGTTATTGTCACCACCACCCTCACTAACACCCCTTTAGTACTACCACCCACACTACCATTACCTCCATTCCCCACACACAGTACCACCCCCACCACCCACCCCGTAGTCACTTCCACTTCACTCCAAAATTGTCACCACCATTACAAAAGCACACCTACCAACCTTTCCACCCTTATCTATCGATAAAAGCATTCAACTTAAAAGAGTCAAATCATTTAAAAGATTTAACACATTAACACAAAAACATACTCATAATATATATCAGGTACACTGTATCACATTTAAATAATTTATATACATATAAATATGTAATAAAATGTAAATTCCCATAATAAACAAAATAGCATAATCATACAGAGTTGTCTAATTATTGTATCATTTGGATTCATTTGATTCTATGTTAACATTCTTTATCATGATTTAACTAATTTTTGTAATAGATAAGTCCAAATCATACTACATAAACAAATATATCCATCGCCATAAATTACATAAAAGGAAAGGTGTACTTATACTCTCTTATATTAAAAGCATTAAAAGCTTTTAGCGTTTATAAAAAATAACAATGAAGGAGAGAAATTTAAAGGATTTTTTTCTCAAATTCGAAAACTAACATTACATAGACTAATATACCCCATTCATAAGTATTTGAATGTGCACCTTGTCCACATAATGGCTCCAACCACTTAAGATAGCCCCTTTTCCAAAAGAAGGAAAATCACCTAAAAATGTATATATATATATATATATATATATATATATATATATATTAACTCAAAGATTTATTAACCACACATCATGAGATCCCTCCACAAAGTGAGGGAGTTCACGTAATCAACTCTTTTGAATAAATAAATAAATAAAATTAGCATTTACAATTATTAAAATATATAAAAATAGGCAAATACTCTATTATCTTGTGAATGGAATCATTAAAACACGGTAAGAGAAGTAAAAATAATATAAATATTAAAATCCAATTTCACATATATACTTATTATTATTATTATTATTATTATATAAAATTTGTGATGTTGATAGAGGTGTAAATTAATTTTCCAGGGGAAAATATCAGCTCCTTGCTATTTCATTGAAATCAAAGGGAACATGGATACATCATCAGCAAGTGCTAAGCTCAATATGAGTGAAATCCATAATCAAAAATACTACAGCATCAGCTTCAGCTGAGCTCATGTAGGAGACACATCAAATCCATTTTCTGTTGTCTACATTCCATGATCAGCTTAATCAATAAGCTTCATAGTGAGTTGTAAGCTAGGAGAAATACTACATCCGCTTCCATACCCTTCAATACATAGAGAGTTCATACTATTACTAGAGTAGCTAATCCAAAGAAGCATTAAACAAATAGGTGCAGAAATATATGGGGCTCATCCACCGCCATCATCCAAAGGATGTCAAAAAAAGATCAGCACATAAAGGTTTAGTGCTGAGGGCTAGAAAAGTAAGAAAGAGCCCTGATCAATACATTCACCATTGGTGAACTCTGAAAAACTGAAGCTGGCCCGAGGCCAAAGTTAATGCTTCTTTGGATAAGCTGTCAGCCTTAGTATTGTGTTCTCTATATATGTGAATGGCAGTGAGTTGGATAAAGTAAGGTTCCAGCTCCCTAATACAATGACACCATCCATCAAGAGTGAGTAATGTAAGAGCTAATCTTCGATTGAACCAGTTAATGATTACGGCAGAGTCACCATGAATATGTAAATTGGGAAGGCCCATGATTTTTGCACAGTGAAGGAGTGTCCATAAGGCCAGCAACTCAGATCTTGTATTTGTACTCAGACGTACTCCCAATTTGAAGCAGAAATAGTGGTCTTGACTGAGCAAAAGTTGTACACCTATACCACCTATTCTATTTGTTGATGCCCCATCAAAGAACCAACGAGAAAAACCAAAGTAGGTGTTGGTCCAATAGTTATCCTTATGTTTTTCAGCTGATTAATGATAGGATAGAGCTGAAGATGATTCTTAATAGAGAGAACAACAAAAAATATATCAGGTTGTTTGTCCTCAAATACACTTTTGTTCCTAGTCATCCCGATTTGCCATGAAAAAAGAAGAGGAAGATACTTCAGAGTATTTCCTATGCTGATCCAAGAAGAGACATTAAGAATAAAGTTTGTTTCCCTCCAAAAATGTGGAATGTCATGTGAGGATCTAATGCCAGAGCAATAACCTTTCTAGTAAAGCTGCAATCGTGAAATAGGTGATCAACAGATTATGAAGTTGATCTGCAAAGGCAACACCAGTTTGGTCCAATCCAACCTTTTTTAATCAAGCCGTCACAAGTATTAATCCTATTCGACAGACTGAGCCAATTGAAACAAATATTCTTAAGTGGAATGTGAAATTTCCAAATCTTGACCATGATATCATCAGGCCTGCTAGTAACAGAGATATTAGCAATTAGTTCATACATAAGGTTGGATTTTACCATGCCTGTCAACTTATTAAACATCCACACCAGAGTATCAGGTGTATTGCTGATACAGATCCCTCCATGCTGTAAACCTTTAATATAATTGGACCGGGATTCCTTCCATAGTCCACCTAGCTCAAGCTCGTGTGCTGAGATCCAGTAATCAGTAGAAGAAGTGGCAACTCCACTGTTGAGTACATCTGAGAGTGTGAGAATACCATAATATTCCAAATACAATCTAAGATCCTCTGGCAGACTATAATCAGAGGAGACCCCAGCTATGGGATCAATGCCTACTTTGATATTCTTTCCATTACCAGTCTTCCAACCAAGACATCTAGTAATCCATGACATGGCTCGGATAAAACCATTCCACATATGAGAGGTACCCTGAACTTTGAAGGAGTGATGTCTGAGACAAACATCTACAGGTAAATTCTTAAGGTATTTATGGTTGATGATTTGGGACCACAGCCCAACACCATTAAGAACAAGCCAAAAACTTTTGGTACGCAGAGCCAAACTGAACCACTCCAGATTCTTTATGTTCCAACCCCCCAGAGTATAAGGCTTGGATTGGTGTAAATTAATTTGCAAAAGAGTGAAATGATATTATAAAGAAGTCATAACTTCAATTCCAAACTATGAGATTATAATAGTAACATACGAGGGTATAATAAACTTCATCTTATTGTTGATTTTCCTAATAATAAAAAATTAATAATAATGGTTATTAAAATTTGGATTATAAAATATATAAAAGATTTCCTCCTCATTGCAATGAAGATCATTGAATAGTTGGTAAAAAACTTTGTATTTGTTTCATTGTATTACATTATTTTATATTTATTATTATTATTAAGATTAATAAAATATATATATAATTTGAGGTACCCGTTGTTGATTTGAAAACAAACGAAATTAGGGTTTTGGGCGTTTGAGGCTGAGCGAGTGCGAGTGCTTGGAGTTCGAGGGTTTCCGGCGCAGCTATGGTCGCCCCTGGGGGCAAGGATCCCCCTCCTTCCCCCCTGATTGCTGAGATGGATGCGTTCAGGAGGTTGGTCGCCAGCGGTGGGAAGAGGAAAGCTCCTCTTTTGGTCTCGAAATTCATCAAAAAACTTGCAGAAATCCCTGAAATCGCCTTGCCAGAGACGACTTAGATTAAGATTGTTATTGCTTTGTCAAAGAGAGGTCTAGTCGGCCAATTTATGGGGCTCTGGCCTTCAGCAAAGACCACCAATGACTGGATTCAAAGAAATTGGAAGCCGCATCTCAAGCAAGGAGTCACCTGCTACCCCCTGAGCAATGGTTATTTTCTTTTGGAATTCATAAACAAGGAGGATAAGGACCTCATCTTCAGAAACGGACCTTATTTTATGGGTACCCAAGGGCTGTACCTGAACCGCTGGACTCCAGACTTCGATCCCACGGTGGACCTGCCTAAGGAGGTGCCGGTCTAGGTCAGGCTTCCCAATTTTCCAGTCCACTGCTGGAACTATGAAGCGCTGCAAATGATCAGAAATGGAATAGGAAAGTCCGTTGATAAGACAGACAACAAGACCAGCTACAACTGTGCTAGGATTTGTGTCGAAGTGGGCTCTTGGTCTCACTTTCAGAAAGTAGACTACGAACACCTCCCATTTAAATGTAGACTATGTCAAGAGCACGGGCATTTTCAGAGGAACTGCCCAAAAAATCAATCTCTTGACAAGGAAGAAAATGAAGGATGGCAAAAGGTCAAGAGAAACAAACCAGCCCCTAAATCCAAAGAGATAAGACTGGAACAAACGAAGGATCAGCCTCAGGCGAACTCAAACCCATCGAAGGAGCCCTTGAACCAAGACGCAGCGCCAGCTAAGGAACCAGAGAAAGAAGTCATAGAGCTAGCTTCCCACTCTTCGTCCCCTTCAGAAAATCCAGCCAAGAACAAGAACGTCCCCCCAGCAAAAGAAGCTATGAAATCGGATGATGACAATACCACTGTAGGCACTGAAACTGAAGCTGAATCCGATGGGGGGGCCACAGAGACAAGCAGCTCAGTTGGATCGCC
Source organism: Pseudotsuga menziesii (assembly GCA_001517045.1). Taxonomy (NCBI): domain Eukaryota; kingdom Viridiplantae; phylum Streptophyta; class Pinopsida; order Pinales; family Pinaceae; genus Pseudotsuga; species Pseudotsuga menziesii. The sequence goes on along the minus strand of LPNX010906871.1, from coordinate 20,954 downwards.
TGAAAAGACTCCAAGAGGAAGGAAACCAGAACGGAAAAAAAGGGAGGATAAATCGTACAGGGATGTAACAGCAGGAGTCCAGCAAACCATCCCTGATATGATAGAAACTAGATCCTCAAAGAAAGGCAAGGCTTCGAAAGGAGCCACCCCTCCCTCCTCCGGACCTTAATGTAGTTCGTCTCCTGGAATTGCCGAGGGATGGGAAGCAAGATTAAAGAAGAAGCAATCAAAGATCTAGTTAGAATGAATTCCCCGAAGATCCTTCTGATCCAGGAAACGAAAATGGAGGAGCCTGAGACCATCCAGGCTAGCAAAAAGTTTTGGAAAAAAGGAGAAGGAAGAGCAGTCAGCTCCAGGGGAGCCTCAGGAGGGATAGCCACCTTCTGGAAATCCTCCACGCTAGATCTGCTCAAGGACTATAGCACCACCCATTGGCTATTCACGAAATTGCAGCACCGAGACACGGGGCACCAGATCAGTCTTTTCAACATCTATGCTCCAGTTCTCCTATCAGAAAAAAGAGAGTGCTGGGACTCGCTGAACTTGTTCCTGACAGCAAACCGGCATGACAACCTTGTGCTCGCTGGCGATATGAATTTCACTCTCTCCCTCTCGGAAAAGAAAGGAGGCTCTCCCGTTCGCAACCCGGCACGGGAATGGGTTGAAGATATCATATCGGACTGGGATCTGGAGGACATCAAACCCAGCAAAGGTAAATACACCTGGACAAATAAAAGAGTGGGCCCAGGACATATTGTTGCTCGCCTGGTTCGTTTCCTTGTTCACTCTTCCTTTCTAACTCTGGGTCTCTTTGCAAACTCTGAAATCCTCCAGGCCTGCACCTCTGATAACAAGCCTATCTCCCTTTCTTTGACCTCTGGAGAAAAATTGGGACCCATCCCCTTCCGCTTCAGCCCCCTCTGGGTCTCCATGGAAGGTTTCTATGAACTGGTCTCAGAAAATTGGCAAAAATCAGTCTCTAGGTCGCCTTTCTTCATATGGGAAGAGAAGTTGAGAAGGCTTAAAGCTGCCCTGAAAATCTGGGCGAAGATCCAGCCCTCCCCTATCTCTGAAAGAATGCAAGCCCAACGCGAGCTTGGAATCCACCAGCTGCTCATGAAGGATGCCACGATCACCCAGGAAATGCTCAATGTTGAGATCGACCTTCAAAAGGCCCTCCATAACGCGTTGAGAAGAGAAGAGCAGTACTGGCGAATAAAGGCGCGTTGTCTTTGGCTCAAAGATGGTGATAAAAATACTTCTTTCTTTCATAAGCAGGCAAAAGCTCGAAAGAACCATAACACCATTAGAGAAATCCACTTCCAAGAAAAAACTATCAGCAACTATGAAGAGATCAAGCTCGCAGCCCACTCCTTCTACAAAGATTTGTTCACAGAAGAAATGGATACACTTCCCATCCTGGATCGATACCCTCTGACTGAGATCCCCACGCTAATTAATGAGGAAGACAACAGCAAAATGACTGCCCCTATCACGACTGAGGAGATAAGCAAAGCTCTCCACGGAATGAATCCTAATAAAGTGCCAGGTCCTGATGGGTTCACGGCTAGATTTTACACAGCCTGTTGGGACATCATCCAGAAGGATCTAATCAAAATGGTTAGGAAATCCCAGAACTACAGCAAAATTGGAGGGAGCACAAACTCCTCATTTCTGGAATTAATTCTGAAAGAAAAAGGTGCCCAAAACTTTTCCAGATTCCGCCCTATCTCGCTCTGCAACATGGGGTATAAAATCATCACTAAAGTTATGGCAAACCGAACAAAAAAAATTCTCCCAAGGATCATCCCAGAGAACCAGGGGGGCTTCATCCAGGGCAGACAAATTCAAAATAACATCATCCTGGTCCAAGAGGCACTGCAATCAAGCTGCCTGCAGAAAGAGAAAGGTATGATTGTCAAACTAGACATTGCCAATGCATTTGATAGAGTTCGGATAAACTTTATGTTTGCTGTAATGCACAAACTGGGTTTCCATCCCCAGATCATCAATTGGATCAAAGCCTGCATCTCGGGTCCCTGGATCGCCCCTTTGGTGAACGGGAGACCGGCAAATTTCTTCCAAGCCTCGAGGGTTCTTAGGCAGGGCTGCCCCCTATCCCCCCTGCTCTATGTCATTCAAGCTTCGATCCTCAGCTTTCAGCTAGACAAGAGAGTCCAGCAGCATTCTCTAATGGGGCTCTCAATCTCCCCTAGAGTGAAGAGAATGAACCATGCCCAATTTGCTGACGATACCCTGCTCTTGGGTCAGGCTAATCTAGCCACGGCCAAATCCTTCAAGAAAGAGCTGGATGCCTACACAGAGGTCTCAGGTAGCGAAATCAGTTTGAGGAAAAGCAAAATCTATAGGTGGAACTACCCTCCCATTGAGATGACAGAGATCTCTAGGACGTTGGAAATGGAAGGAACATCCAGGTGGGACTCCATAAAGTACCTCGGAATCCCTCTAGTGAAAGCTGCCCCCAGAAAGAGCCTTTGGATGCCCCTGTTGGACAAACTCAAGAGAAAAATAATGTCTTGGGGGGCTTCCTGGCTGAACAAAGCAGGTAAAATTGTTCTTATCAACTCTGTCCTAACCTCCCTTCCAGTCTACCAAGCCTCGATCATTTTAGCCCCAAAAGGAATCGTGCAAGAGATGGACAAGCTTATGAGAAAATTCCTTTGGGAAGGGGGTAGGAATGAAGGAAGAAAAATTCATTTAGTAAGCTGGAACAAAATCAAAGCTCCAAAATGGGAAGGAGGGCTGCAAATCAGAGATGTGGCCACTTAGAACCTAGCCATGGGAGGAAAGATTCTTTGGAAAATTATAAGGGGTAAAACCACCTAGAGCTCCAAATCTCTAAGAACAAATACTTCAGAGGGCATAAAGAAAGGTGCCTAGACCGCCCCCCAAGGACTAGGAAAGGCTCTCCTATCCTCACTCTCTGTCTTAAGTCTCTAAATATGTTCTCTTCCAACCTCACGTGGATTCCGGGAAATGGCTTTAAAATCAAATTCTGGGAAGATTCAATTCTTGGGCAGTCTCCCTTAAAATCCTTGGAGGGAATGGAGAACATTAAAAATTGGCTGCACTCGAATAGCAAATTCACCCTTTGGGATCTTTCAAGTTGGGGCTCGGATGACTCTTGGACCATCTGGGATTTGGGGGATGTCCCGCAAGCTCTTGAAAAGGAAGCACGCTCCCTCTTAGATGCCCTTCAAGGTCTCTCCCCCATTTCTTCTAAGTTGAAGGACAAAAGAGGTTGGGGCTCCTCCTCTGGGCTGTACTCCGCTGCTGCTGGATATGCAGCCCTAAAAGCCATCCCTTGGGCTGCCCCGGATCCCTCGATCTGGAAGAACCTTTGGCTCCATCCCTCTCTTCCCAAAATTGATCTGTTTTGTTGGTCCCTCCTGCATGATAGTATTTTAACCTGGGACAATCTCCTTAAAAGAGGTTGGGAAGGGCCCTCTAGATGCCCTCTTTGTGCCAGCCATGAGGAAAAATCGACCCATCTGTTTCTTCAGTGTCCCTTTGCTATTGAACTCTGGAATATTCTTCTTGCTTAGCCGAACCTGTCTCTCCCCCCTTCCATCAACTCCTTGTTTGCCTTCTGGCCCGACTTAGCCCCCTTTTCCCTCTCCAATTTGAAGCTGTTAAAGATGTGCTGGATGTGGCTTCGAAAAATCCTCTGCTGGAAAGTGTGGTTGGAACGAAACAATAGAATTTTTAGGGATAAAGCAGGTATGCCGGCCCAAGCTGCATCCAAAGTAAAGGCCTTGATTGGGGAGATGGTTGCCTCAAACCCAAGAATTTCTAATGAAACCACCCCAGATAATAAGGAGCACAGCTGGTTCCATGAGCTAGACCCCTCTCTTCTCTCCAGAATCAAGCTCTCTATGAAGCATCAGACTCCGTGGGAAATCAGGTTAGAAGAGCAGGAGTTTATAAAATGAAGATCCTCTCTGAATGAGCACATTCTGCAGGTGGATGGGGCCTCGAAAGGGAATCCCGGGCCTGCGGGAAGTGGAGGAGTTCTGATAGATATCTCCGGGAAAATTATCCTCAACTTCTCCTGGGGGCTGGGAAAAAAAACTAACAATACTGCTGAAATCCTCGCCATTTGGCAGGGCCTAAGTCAGGCTAGAAGGCTCTCCATCAAGAAACTGATTATCATTGGTGATTCCCGAATTATCATTCAGGCTCTCAATCTGAAGAAGGCCCCCAATAACATGGAGCTGGCTCACTACTACAGGAAAGTCATATCTCAGATGAACACTTTCAAGGAGGTCAAGTTCTACCATGTCCTCCGCAATCTCAACCAAAACGCAGATCATGAAGCTAATAGGGGAGTCGCCTTGAGCAAGGGAGACCTTTGTATTAATGGAATCAATAATTACGTGCCCATCCCTTAGTGCCTTTGGAGTGATTGCTTTTGATTTTTCCAGGATAGGCAATGAGGAAAACGTTTTCAAAATGCAAATATTCCCCATTGCAGGCGTGCAGGCTTAGGAAATCGAGGATCTTAACGTACAGGAGTAAGACAAACATTGATCAGAGCTCGTCTCATGATCCTGGATCTCCAAGTACCGAGCCTGATTCCTTCAGGAGCTGTCTCCAATCGGCGTCCTCCAGCGAGGCTCTCTTCCTGCAAGGTAAATCTCCTTTCCAGCAAGGGAAATCTCAGGTTATTGATGAGAAACATTTTAAAAATCCTTTGAAAACAAAAAATCGTGCCTATATCAGAAAGCATTCTCCCAATGCTTTCATCAACCAGCTCTGTAAATCGCTGAAGGACTCGCTGAGCAAATCTCAGACCACGCCCAGGGGAACTGGAGGGAAGCAGATCGAGCCTAGCCATGGCAACAAGCTTGTCCTCCACTGTTGAAGCTCGTCTCACTCAAATTCAGGTCGACCTGAACGCACTAAAGTCTGCAGTCCATAAGATGGAGAACAAGTAGACCAGGTTGCAAAAAATTGGAACCAGTCGATGGGAGTCCATGAATCTGGAGTTCAAAGAGCTGAGAGAGGAAATTTTTGAGGATAAGTTGTTAAGCTTGAAGGATTTGGAAAATGCTGCAGTTAGTCTTGGAAATCGGCTGACAGAGCTGGAAAAAAAGATTGAAGAAATGCTCAAGGAGAATGGAAAGACTCCAAAAACAGAACATTGAATTCCATCCTCTCTGTTCAGTGTATTCTCTGTTTTCTGGTTGCTCTTATATGTTTATGCTTTTACGAATCTTATGTCTATAACGCACATTCCAGATCTTTTGTAATGGGTGCAAATATTTTTGCCCGTATCTCTGGAAATTATGCTTATATTGGACTAGCATCACTGGATGTAAAGCTACTGGCAGCTTTTAGCCAGCTGATAAATAAAATAGTCCCATAACCGTTTTAGTAAATATATATATATATATATATATATATATATATATATAATTTTTAAATTTTTTTTTTATTTTGTTAATTTAAAAAATATATATAATATAAATTTGTTTTTCAGATTTAATTTTTTTATCTTAATTTAAAATTCTACATATTTAAATATAATCAAATTATATATATATATATATATATAACATTTTTAAGATTTTGTTTTGTCTTTGGGTTAGTGTACTCTATATCATGGAGGCATGGAAGGAAACAAAAGAGGAGGATGCATTTATGATTTTTCTCTCAATGTTAATGACAACCTTCCCAAAGATGGAAGCCATTATGTCTTATAAAATGGAGAGAATCGTGTCTACTGGGGAGGTCTCTACACCCAACCTACAACCAAATGTTTATTAAATAAAAAATGTTGTGCTATAATGAATTAAGATTAAAGTTATGATTAATGTGATTGATTATGTAATAATGTGATTGATAATGTAATAATTGATTGATTATGAATGGTTTATGGTTTTTACAAGGGAGCATGTTGACATGAATGTTTTTCAAGGGACCATGTTGACATGAAAATAACTTGAGTGTTTTTTTTATGATGTCAATATCTTGGATGGGGCCTCACCCTTTTTAATCCATACCATTTAGGTGTGATAGACTGTGAGATTAATGGATCCTTAGCATATAACTTGGTGCTTCCTCGACTTCACTATTTAACCAACAACCCATTCACTAAGGATATGATTTTATTTAGCATTGGCACATGGTGCTGAGTGTTTTAGATTTAGTTTATGATAGCTAGGAGAGTTTTATTCAATGGAAAATGTTGTTCATTGGATAGCATGTTTTGTAAGACTCGTACAATAGACATTAGGAACTATTTAGCATAATGAGTGATTTCTCCAACCAATGAAAAAGTTTCCAAGTGAGGTGAGGGAGTTTGTTCAAGGCCAAGGAAAGTCAAATGGATTTAATCAAGCATTAGAAAAAGTAGATGTTTTAGTAAACAAATACTAAGGATTCTATGCTCTTCTTTTAGAGAGATTTAGACAACAACGGGGACAGATATGTAGTGTAGGTACTAAATCCAATGTGCATTGTCTTTTGTGTTATGTCTTATGATATGCACTGGTTGGAATATGGCAGAGGAACATGTCATTTCATGTTATATTTCATTTTTATACCATAACACACAACAAACTTGACATCTAGAAGGGGAAATTGAAATTACAATCACTAATGACAAATTTGCATCAAACCAAATTAAATAGGTATTAGAAATAGTAAACAAACAAACACAGAGTTGGGGAAATTTATGATAGGTTCCACTAATTGAATTTGGATTCCTAACAATCGCTAAGAAAGGGCTTGAGATTGATGGTATGGGATGGACTCGATGAAAATGATCATATGGGAAGGGCTCAATTTTTTTAGATAGATAGGTAATCTAAGATCTAACTATAAAAGTAAGGAGTTAAGATTGAGATTCAACTTGATAGACCATAAAAGATATTAGAGTTATTGATTTGGGAAGATAATAGGGCTAAGGTAGATTATTCAATTTGAAACAACCTTCTAATGATTACCAAAATCATGATGACCTTTTAACTTTATGAAGAACAACCTAACACAATCCAATATCCATATCCATGGATAAGGATGAACTAGTACAAATTCAAACAATAAAATAAATAAAATTATTGATAAAAGAAATGTAATCTAAAATATTAGAAATATAGCCCAAGTGTAGCTCGGCAAACGATTCGCGTGTAAATAAGACGTTATGTTGTAATAGAAGTCACGTGTTCAAAACACCATGTCTTACCAGTGCCCCATTCTTGCGGGCTATGTGGTACATCTAAGGGTATAGTTGTAGCAAATAGGATTGGACCCCTAAACCGTGTGTCACATGAGTACCAACCCCATCCCGATTACCTAGTGTGTATATATATAATATGATTGAAACATCTAAAAAAAATATTTTATTTATTTTAGAAGCACACCAAAAAACATGATAAAAATATTTAATAAAATAAAAACAAATAAATAACACTAATAACTTAGGGAAAAACCTTATGACCCTACACGATTGAATGCTATTATATCAACCAAGAACCAAATAACTCAAAGCTCAAGATAGATTTTTAAAATTATAACTTAACCAATTTAATGGATTCCAAAAATTATAACTTGACTAGTTTACTGTTAACTACCAACTGAAGCATTAACAACAACAAAAAAAGGAAATGTTAATACTTTTGCTTTTGTAGTGTTTTACCTATTCAAATATTGTAGTGGTTACACTTTCATTTGTAAGTGAACAAATAAAAACATTTACATATAAAGTGAGTATTATATATTTATATATAAGAAATAATTAGAAAACAAAATGTATTTCATTTAGTAAATTTGTTCATAATTTTTTTGAAAAAAAAATAATAAATATGATTCTAGAGATTTGCAAAGACATATGTGTAGATAAGGTCTTCAAAAACCAAACACACATAAAGCTACTATTGTTCATAAAAATAAAAACAATAAATCATTGAGAATATTCCTCAACATTAAGACATTTTCTATGAGAAATAAAGTGGTAGTAGAAGTTCTTACATCAATGATGGCACACAAAACAACCCACCAAAAATGGAGATATGATTGGGTACCAAACAATCAGAGAGGCAACTAATAATTGGAAGGTAGAATGACACAAAATGAAGGAGAACATTGCACTCATAATGCTCAAAGAAGAATATTGATGTTGCAACGGTGGTGAAGAAAATAAAGATAAAGAAACTCAACTAAGTGAAATGTGATGGAGGAAGAAAACCAACTATTACTAATATCTCTCAAGAAATATTATCTCTTAGAGAAACACAAGTCCTAGATTATAAAATCAACTTAAAATTAGTACCAAGGAAACACCAAATATCTATTAAAATTAGTACCAAGGAAACAACAAAGAAAAATGAAACTTCCTATAAACAGTACAAGTTATTAAGACATTCTCCTATACTATAGGAGAGAGTCAGACAACAACAACATATGTAATACAGGAACCAAGTATTTTTGAAGAGCAAAGATGATTTTAGTGCTTTAATGTTATCCATAGATTAAAACAAACAAAAATGAAGAGCAACATGGAACTTAGACTAGTCAAGCATGAAAAAAAAATATGAAGGAAGAGCCATTTCAATATTTACAATTGATTTCCTTTGATGAGAACCAAAAAGATCTGGCCAACAAAGAAACAAAATGAAGATATTATATTTAAAAAGCAGAATGAAGATATTATATTTGAAGAGCATAAATTTACTAAGCATGTGTGCACAAAATTAGTGGCAAAAAGGTGGAGAGAGACAACTACAAATGTGATGAATAAAGAAACTTGACTTTCATTAAGTTATGGCAACCATTTCTAGGTCATACAACAACCTAAAAGCACATGTCCATTCACTATCTGACTTAGGGCTATTATTATTGTGATTTATAGAATAAATGGTTTATAGTTTATTTCACGAACACGCTAACATGAATGGTTTGTCAAGGGAGCATGTAGACATAAAAATAGCTTGAAAGTTTTATTCCAAAATTCTTGATTTTTTTAAAATAAAGTTTATATTTATCTTTCAAGGTTCTGAAGGTTCGTATAAGGACCAAGATATATTTCAATAAATCTATCAAAAGAATCTTTGAATACAAGGACTCATTTTTTTTGGAAGTGTTGAAAATTTCTTTAGCGATATCACATCAAGAGAATACCTACAACCAAAGCAATGCAAAATTATGAGTTTCAAAATTATTGCGTCGAT
>LPNX010906871.1:0-11571 GCA_001517045.1 Pseudotsuga menziesii | reverse complement strand
ATGTGGGTGAACAATATTTTACATGAAGTAGGTTATTAAATGTTGTAACTGCAGGACTGTAAGCTATTAGATCTCAAATAAGTTGAGATTTAAAAACTCATAGTGTTGCAGCCCCGGCATTTAATAACTTGCTGTATGTTAAATATTATTTATCAAATATGTGGGTGAAATGTTCCCACCTTTGACTTTGGGATCGTTGCTAAGAGCTGAAGCAAGAGTGGTTTTGCCACTTCCGCCCATACCTGTGACTCCAACGATGTGGACATCATCTCGCAATAGAATTTGTCTGACTTCATCAATAGGATTATTCGAACCCACAGGATTATCCGAACCCACAGGATTATCCAGGACTTGGAATGTGTAGCCATGGGACTGTTGAGTAGCTGCAGGCTCATCCACGCCATCGTTGAAGGTCTGAGATAGCTGAATTGTGTTGTTTTGTTGAAGGATGGGAGTATTGGATTTGGGATTATCGTTCAATCTGGGAACAACATCCTTTAAGATTAGACGTTCAAGATCCCTAATAGCTTCAGTTACTTTCTCCTCATCATCCAATTTTGGACGTTCAAGATTCCTGACAGCTCCAGTTAAATTCTGCACTTCATGGACGACATAGGGCGAGCTTTGAATATGAATGAAACCCTTGATTTTCTTACGATAGTCTATGAGTTTATTTCCGTATCGAAACCTGTGTAAAATATCTAATTTGTGTCTCTTCTCTAATTTGTCGACTAGGCGAAGGGCATCATTCAGTTCGACCTGAAAGTATTCGTACAGCTTAACTCTGTTAGATGATGAATCTGAGTCGGAAATTTTCTTAGAAATTTCCTTGGAAACTTCATAAATGGCGTCCTTTAGAGGCAACAGCTTTTTCTTCAACTCTATGCCCTCAGATTTGCTGGAAAAGATGATTTTAGCGACTTCTAACAGCCCATCTAAGGCTTTCTCTGCAGCGAAATCAATGGCAGAATCCATACTCAATTCCAGAAATGGATGATCGACAACATAACTCAACACTTCAGGTACAATGCATTTATTGGTGCAATTTCATCCAAATTTTCCCCAGACTGAAAGGCCAGGCCGACTTGAAAGCCTTTGAACTCTCAATATATCAAAGCAGCTGCTCATTTTCTTTAATTTTTCCACAGGGTGAAAGATCGTCTCTTTGCAGGCCAGGCCGACTTGAAAGCCTTGGAACTCTTCAATTTATCAAAGCCGCTGCGCATTTTGTCTAATTTTTCCACAGGGAGAAATTCCGTCTCAGAAAGACTCTGTGCGGACCTACTTGACAATCTTTGAACTTTTCAGCAAGAATTTTGTTGGACATTTACCGTTGGAATATCCAATATAAATTACAAAATAACTAGCAAGTGTACTTAGGGGTGCAATAAAATAAATTACAAAATAATTAGCAATTGGGTAAAAGCATGGTAATGTGTCTCACTTTTTCTCCTTTTGCGGCGATGAAATTTTATAAAAATAAATGAACTAAAAATATATGTTCATATATCTACAAATCCATCAACAATTAGATAATGGTGTAAGGAAACAAAAGTTTTCAATTTGGATTAACTTTTATATCGTATTTTTTTCAAATTAAAAAAAATATCTTTTGTCTTATTTATCTCATTTTTCTTTAATGCCATTTATTATTATTTCACACATTCATAAGTAGTCATAAAAGCGAGACCCCCCATATCTATATTTATTTTTATTTTTTATTCCAATTTTTTTTAACAAGGTTTGTATAGACACTTTTAAGATTGTTGTACAATTTTTAAAATTTTATTTTATGATATATTTAAATTATTATTAAGATATTAATATAAATAATAATTTATAAGTATATGTAAAACCGCGACCCAAAAATCTATTATGTGAAAAACTTAAATAGACTACTTTTTTTTATGAATCTAAAAATAATATTCAAGAGAATGTTAAAATGATTTAAAAAAAAATTTAAACATTACTTTTCATTTTTATAATTAACATTTTCAATACATTTACAATAACCTATTTTATGTTATTATATAAAAAAAATTATATATAATTATATAATAGAAAAAACCAAAACAAAATTACATATTTAAAATCACCACATTTAAATCTATTTTATTACAAATTTTTAACAAAATATATGGAAAATTAATATGTTTTCTATAGCTGTAAAGGTGAAGATCTCCATTAAAAGTTGTATTATAAAGGTTTAACAGTCCCAACCCATATACCAAAGCAACCCAAGCCTAAAACTTAGCTACGGTATTGGAGGTCATGTCGTTAGCCATGAAAATAAGAAAAATATTATTTCGTACCTAAAATATATACTTTCCTTGTTAGCTACTTGAAAATCTCTTACTTTCCTTATTGGAGAGATAAATGAAATAGAATGTATGTAAACACATAATAAAAAATATTATTTTCCTTACAAAATATATATACTTTCCTTCCTATATACTTTCTTGGCTAGGGGTGAAAATTTATTACTTTCCTTATTGAATAGATAAATGGAGTAGAATGTTATGTGTAAAAATTAAAAAACAAAAATATTATTTTTTCATAAATATATATAATTTTTGTTTTATTACTGATATCAAAATATATTTATTACTTGTATTTAAAATTATATTTTTTTTCGATTAATTATCATAAAAATATACTTTTTAGTTTCTTTTAAAATTATACAATGTTTTGTGTTTCCGTAATTTAAGATGGCTTAAAAAAAATATTTGTAAAAACATTATTATTTTGTTAAAAAAAATCTTTTATATAATTTTTTGTAAAAACATGATTATTTTGTTAAAAAATTTTTTATCTTATGGTACTCCTTCATGTGTCCGTGTTGTAGCTGGCTTTCTGGTTGCACTATTATTGAAAGGTTTTATTTACGGTTTGATTAGGACAATATTGGTGGTTACTCACTATTTTTGTTCAGTCGTGTTGTCTTGCCACTAACGGATTGGATGGGTTCCAACCAATGCTTTGCAGATTTATCTTTGTCCTTCCAGCCGATTTGACCTCAACCTTTCTGGTGCGAATTTTAGAAAGCTTTGTAGGCTTTGCCTTAATTAAGAAAAAAATATATAATATATAATGATTTAATTATATTTTAAACTATATTTCTATATATATTTTTGGACTATATTATTGTATAATTTTTTACATTTAATTAAATTAAATTAAATTATATATATAATTAATGTTTATTTTTTTATACACTATATACATTATAATGATTTATAATATTATTTGAATTATTAAATATAATAATAATTTTTATTATATTATATTATATATATAATGTTTAATTTTTTATGAGTATATATATTATTATAATGATTTATAATAAAATCAAATATAATAATATTTAAAGAATAATGTACAAAGTTTATAGTCTTAAGAAGTTATAATTAATGTTTTAATAAACTCTTTATGTTATAAAATGTTATATAGCTACAATTACTTTGTAAACATAGGATGTAGCTAATGGAAATGGAAGTAGTTATAAGTGAAAAATATTTATTTTAAATGTTAAATTTAGTAGGTTGTAAATGGATAAGGAAAAGTTTTCAAAGTATGATAATTATGGATTTATCAATAAAAATGGTAATTGTTAATTTTGTGAAGAATAATATGTGAGAGAGAAAGCACAAGTTGCATGGCCAAGCAAAAGCTGCCTAGTATGATAAAGAAGTTGTTACTAATGCAGGAAATGATTATTGATGTTTCTAAGTAATCATGTTGTTACATGTGGAGAAAAATACATTCATTCTTTTTTTTCTTGTTCATGAAAAATCACATGAAATTGGAAAGATTATTGATGTTTCTAAATAATCATGCTATTACATGTGGAGAAAAAATTATTCATTTTTTTTCTTGTTCATGAAAAATCATATGAAAGTGGAAGAGATTATTGATGTTTCTAAATAATCATGTTGTTACATGTGGTGAAAAAAAATATTCATTCTTTTTTTCTTGTTCATGAAAAAACACATGAAATTGGAATTTGAATGTGCTACAATTGATAGTAAAAAGAAACCATTCACAACATTCTAATTTTTTGAGTGTTTATACAAAAAATGTTTAATATTGGCAATGTTGGGGAAGAGGGAGAATCAAGTAATAGACAAAATTTACCGAGCCATATACCAACAACCCTTCCTTCATCTCTTCATAGTAGAATTGATGTTGGGGAGAAGATAGCTGACTGCACTATTCGAGACCATACAAGTAAATTGTATCAATAATATTTTTCTCCCAAGTCTTTACTTGCTCAAGCCCAACTTCTCACATGCTTATTGTAGCGAAAGGAGATGAGACCTATATTATATTTGCTTGGTGTCAACCAGAATGATAACATAAAGGTATTGGATATAGTGGTTAGTAATGTCAGGTCATCATATGACTTGATTGACAGTAAAACACGCACAAAGGACCATAGAGCTACTAGAAGATCTATTATGACAGCAATTGTCAGTAAAATGACATCTAATAAAAGGTTGGTTACTGCAACATCAAAGGTACTTAATATTAGCAGAAGAACATTGGCAAGAAGAATTTCTACAAGAGAACAACTGGAAACCATAAACCCTAACCAATGTTGGGCAATAGTATGTAGGTGTCCTAGAAATGACAAAGTTTCAAATGAATGGCACAACATAGTAGTTAATTTCTGGACTGAAAATTCTAGAGTTTCCTCAAACAGAAAGGATGTTTTGACACATAGAATATCACGTGGTGTTAGGGAGGAGCACCAAAAACACTTACTAGACATTTCACAAACAGCTTATTTAATATTAGAAGTTATGTTATGAGCTTATTTAATATTATTAAATTTTAAATTTAAATTGGCATATGTAATATTTAATTAAAATGAAAATTAAAAATTCTATATAATAAAATATGTTTGTGATCATTTTTAAAGGAGTTATTTTTACATATTTCTTAATTTTTAAAGTTTGTGTAACTTGTAAAATATTATGTATTTTAATATAGTTTTGTATACTTTCATGTGAAATCTCATATATACTTTAAACAAGAGTAGTAAGGTAGGAAAATAACAAATAACTACTAGCTCTTATATGCAATGAAATTTCAAGCTCATGGATGCATATTAAGTATCATGTTATAGAAATATACAATGCAAATTTGTGTGATACCACAAGGGTATTTAGACTTTATCCTCAACCTGCAATTGATCATGTCCTCAAATGAATTAATTTACTATTTGTATGGAGCATGTCCTCAAATTAATTAATTTATGTTTTGTATGGATTTTTTTTCACTACCATTTTATTATTATCCAGTATAGATCCATCTTAACTTTGGTCCTATGAATCCCCTGGAGATATCAAATCCATTGAGGTGTAAACATTTCTTCAAGGCTAGCACTCTAAAGGGGGTTTAGACATGAAGGGATTTGATTCCTCAGGATTTAATCCCTCTTGGTTCCTGGTAGAGCCAGATTTAATATGAATATATCTTTCTATCTAAATATACTCCTATGAGTGTTAAAATAATGATTAATTACTCTTACCAAGTTGTCACTCTCAAATTATAATGATTCATACTTAAAGGCTAAAGTTTCTAATTTTATTTCTTATTTTTTAGGGGTGATACCCAATAGTTTTTAAAAATAAGTTGAATCCCTTTTTATAATAAAAAATTCAATATGAATACTAAATTTATGATTTTACAATGCCAATTCCAACCTCAAATTGAATTTTAACAATTAAAATGTTCATAACTTGAAACAACGGTTTATATATCCACTCTTAAGATATCTATCTGACTAATTATATCCTCAAATAATCACTATTAAGCTTATAATGTTCCTTGAATATTGAATATGTTAACTCAAAGTTAATTTTAAAAATTATATAAAATAAATGACAATTTATTTGTTTAAAAGGTTTTTTTTAATGTTTTGTATATACTTCCAATATAATTCAATTTTATTTTAAAAAATGAAACTATAAAATATGAAATACATTATTTGTTGATAATAATTTCAAATAAAAAATAAAATTTACATATATTTTCAAATATATCTCCAATTTTAAAATTATAAAATACAAAATATTCTTTTATATAATAATTTTAAATAATAAATATAGTTTACATATTCATGAATGGCTAATGTTGACATTCTATTAATAACTACCATCCGTTCAAATAAAAAAAAGTATATTTTAGTATTTGAAAAGATATTTCTGGTAATATAAATAACAAATTAGTTTAATTGCTTAGTTAAGAGAAAAAGTATCACTGTAAATGATCTCATCATTATGCATTTTGACAAATCACAGAATAATCACTAATAATGTTTTCCATGTTAAACAAATTTTATGATTATGAAAATCATATACGAATGTTTGTTTTGATTAAATAGAAAAAAAACATAAAGGAATTTAAATAGATACTTCATCATCCTAAATAGATTCAAAATGCCCTAATCATGAAACAATGAATGATTGATGTTCAGTCAATTAAGACCATTTGGCTAAGTGGGACTGACTTATGCCTAGAACTGTCAAGCTAATAATTAATATGAAATAGATAACTCTATTATATAAACCCAATCCCTTATATTAATAATAATAATAGATAACTCTATTATGTAAACCCAATCCCTTATAAACTCTATTAAATTAATAATGTGAAATAGATATTTTAGACCTGCAAAAATAGATATTTTATGTCTGAAAGGGATAACCGCTAAGCACAATGAAAAGTTTAAATTATAATATTAATGTATTTTTTTGAATTTATGATGGCCCATAATAAAAGTGAAAATTAATAAACAATATTTTTCTCTCATATCACTCTAGATTAGTCTCAATATTGTACATTTGATATGATTTATTGTATATTTAGCACGAATAATCTGAAAATTATTGTATATTTAGCACGAATAATCTGAAAATTATTGTATATTTAGCACGAATAATCTGAAAATTTATAACATAGATTTCTTTATTTTAAAGTTTGTTTTCATTATTGCCTAAGAAACTAAAAAATACAACATAAAAGCAACAACAAATCCCTCTTTGATTTAATCTATCTTTGTTTTTTAAGTGGAAAGTCACATTGGAAACTATATAAAGTACAAAGAAATAGAAATAGAAAATATCTCTCTTACAATAAAAGATAAAATAAATGAAAAATCTATCTAAAAAACTGAAAACCGAAAAACTGCAACTAAGACAAATTAAAAATGAAAATTCAATCTAAAAAAACTGAAAACCGAAAAACTGCAACTAAGACAAATTAAAAATAATGAACGATATCATTATTGAAAGATTAGAAATAAAATGAAAAAAGAACAGATTATGATTGTTTCAAAAAAAATCAGTGTCATTATTTTTATAGTATTATGTGCTTTCTTCCAACAACTAAATTGTCAAAATATAAACTATTACCAAAATATTAGAGTAACGGCATATTTTGTTTTAAACCACGGTCCATAGATTGTAACTTTATAATTTGAAAACTCAAAATTAGATTCTTTTACATTGTAATGTGAAATAGATAACTCTATTTATAAATTCTTATACATTAGAAAATTTATTATATAAAAAATAGATCTGAACTTTATTATATAAAACCGGAATTTGACTTTACATTGTTTTTGTCAATCTTCTATTGTAACCTTATATAAACCCAGAAATAGATTCTAATACATTAGAAAACTTCTCATATAAAAAATAGATCTGAAATTTATTATATAAGACCGGAATTCTCTGAACTTTATTAAATAAAAACCAGAATTTGACTTTTTTGTCAATCTTCTATTGTATCCTTATATAAACCCAGAAAAAGATTCTAATACATTAGAAAACTTCTCATATAAAAAATAGATCTGAAATTTATTATATAAAACCAGAATATTCTGAACTTTATTAAATAAAAACCAGAATTTGACTCTACATTGCCTTCCTAACCTTCTACTATTATCAGAAAACAACCCTCTATTATCCGAAAACAAAACCTTGCAGTAAAATTAGTCTCATATACAACTAGGCCCAGTGATTGGTTATTTGGTTAAGTTTTAACGGCCTGTGATCTATATCAAACAAATACCCTTGGTAAAATTTGTGGTATATACTTTCAGACCAATACTTTTTGCAATGGATGACAATATAAACTGGAATATTTGAGAGAGCTAGCCATGACTGGAACAAGGCACAAAAAAACAGCCAAAACAACCTTCAGCTGAAGCGCCCAGTGAGGATCACATGGTCCTCCTTCCTCCTCCTCCCTTTTTGACTGAAAATCACCCCGGGAAATAATGGGATGGATATTTGAGAGAGCTAGCCATGACTAGAACAAGGCACAAAAAAGAGCCAAAAAAAAGCTCGGATGAAGCGCCCAGTGAGGATCATCACGTACAGAGCATGTGTCTATGGTCCTCCTCCCTCCTACTCCCTTTTCGGCTAAAAATCGCACCTAGCGTTAATGGGATAGTCTAAATATATGGTAATAATGGGATAGTCTAGATCTGGCAATCGGAATATAAAAACTTCATCTCATCTTTTTAGAGTTAAATCTCTCTGTTTCATTGTTTTTTTATCAAGCTCTCACCACATTTCTATTTCCTCATCATTTGTAGAGTGACAGAAAAATCAACCATTAATTTTTAATTATGCAACTTAACACTTGATTTGTATTGAATACTATCCTCAGACTAAATATTTTTAGAAATTTTAATATTACAATTAAAAAGAATAATATATTTAGAAACATTTTTTAAACTTATTTAGTAATTTATTACCATAAGTGTAATATATATATTTGGAAACATTGTTTTTAATATTCAATATATATATTTAAATAAAATCTATAAATATATTTTTTTACTATATACCAAAATATGATGAAGACAGCTTTTACTAAAAACTTAAAACTTATAGTATAGAAACTTACTACTTTTAATTTATTTATAATAGTAAAGTTGCAAAATAATTTAATATTTGTTATTAATATTTTATGAAATTATTATTTAAATTTTTGTTATATATAATTTACCTTTTATTTATTACTTATATAAAGCTCGAAAATTATTTAATAAAAACCAATTAATTTTAAATAAATAAAAAAAACATTATTAATTATATAAATTAATTTATAATGATCCGAACATAATAAATTATAATAAATTATATAATATAACTATCGCATTCAAATCACTATTTAAAAACATTAAAATATAAATAATATTATATTATGATATATAAAATGTTTAATTTGAATTACAATGTTAAAATTATATTATATTATAATATTTATATAAAAGATATTATAATATATATTCATATAAAAAATATTATAATAGATATACATATTTAATTTACGTTATAATATATTATAATTTATTTATAATATATAAAAAATACTATAAAATGTGTAGATTCACCATTTTTGTTGGATAAGCTCTTAAAAAAAAATGTTTATACAAATATAAATTAACATTAATATATAATAGAAAACATTCTATTAAAAATAATCTTTCAAAATATCTCAACTCAATATTTAATATAAAGAAACATTCTATTAAAAAAATTGCTAACTTTAAGCATGAGCATATATTAAGAAACCTTCTATTCAAAAATTTGTTACAAAATACCTCCACTCAAACTCCCATTACTATGTTTAATTTAACTTTTTTGCTTCGGTAAATATATTAATATTCTTCCCGAAGCTAATTTCTTATGAGTTTTCAAATTGAAAGTTTTTCCTTTTGCCTCAAAGTGAGACACATTAACATGCTTTTACCCAATTGTATTTATGGGTGTAATAAAAAAATGTCGTGTTGCAAACTAAGCAAGGAGAGGTGGACATCTACGTCGACATCTATAACAAGAAAGACAATTTAAAGTGTTGATACAATATTTTAAAGACATTATATTCTTGACATAATTGGCCATTACATTATAGGCATTTCAAAAGTAATCATGAAAATTATTCCCACGTGAAGAACATAAAAAACACACAACAACAAGAAAATCACATTTATTTACCAGCCTGGGAGAAAAGTGCAAAGTGTTAAAATCAATATTACTTTATTCTAAATAAAATTCGAGCCAAAACTAAATAACAAAAAAAAACCTTTAATATCAAAACATTAACATGAAATGGAAATACGTGCAAAGTAGAAAGAATCCCTTCACGCAACCGAGGAAAAACAAGTTTGCGAGTCAAATTTATAAATTGTTCAAGCAAGTTCAAGTAACTGCCACATCAAAGTAAAACTCATGTAGAGCAGACGCATTCATTTTCTTGTGTATTTTTTGTATTCTCCACTTGAGAAACCCCACAGTCAGTGAATAGTGCTGCTATTTGGCATGATTTTGTCTCGAGCTATGTCGATTGGAGATCCTACACATTACGCATTGTCCGTTTGCTTTTGCGTCAGCATCAATATGTGTAGAGAAAAAACAGTTTGCGTTTGCACCATAAATACTTCCCCTCCTCCAGCTATCAAGGATCAGAACTTACTATCAGTAGCAGTAGCCTACGTAAATACTTATAATTTCAATATTTATAGCCAGGGTAAGACTTATATCACTCAATTATACATCAATTAAGGCAAACTCAGTCAACTATAATTTACACAGTATTAGTTTTTAGAATGGCTCTAAACGTTGAATGCCGGAATTTACACAATATCAGTTTTCAAAATGGTTCTCAAAGATGAATGTTGGAATTTACACAGTATTAGTAGTGTCTTCAAGGTTGTTGATAGAACATATGCACCATGGATGTGATTGTATTTAACCATTCTCAAACTCAAATTCTTTGTTTTCTTTCGCTGGCGATTTGTTGTTTTCTTTGGCTGGCGATTTGCAGAGAATTGTTGTCCCCGCTGAGTGCATCCAAATATATATATACATATTTTAAATATATATTTTAATTTTAAATTAAATTAAAATGTAATTTTAACTTTAATTTATATTTCAAATTTAAATTAATATTTATATTAAATTTAAAATAAAGTTTTATATTAATTTTTTTTTCTAAATTTAAAATATTCAATATTATAGTTAATTATATCTCCTATAAATTAAATTTAAATATAATTTTAAATTAAATTTTAAAAGAAATAAATATTAATATATATTTCAATATATGTTTGTTTTAAATATTACCTAAGAGAAGAAGCTTGCCATGAAAATAATATGTAAATCTTATTATAGTATGTTCAATGAATGAGTGCAAATTAATGATGATTTTTCATTAAAGAGATGAAAAGCAACCTGCCATGAAAATGAAAAGAGAGGCATTGAAAAAAATAATTGCACATTTCACTCTTGAGAATGATTGGTAGGGGAATCCCTCTAATTCTTGAGTAGATTTACATAAACATTGAAAACAATTACTTACACATTTCACTCTTAAGAATGATTGGTAGGCGAATCCTTCTAATTACAGAGTGGATTTGATCCCTCTAATAAAAAATAATAATTACACTTTTCACTCTTGAGAATGATTGGTAGGCAAATCCCTCTAATGACAGTAGCTAATTATTTTAATTGATTATCATGTTATTTACTTCAGAGTTTGCTAATTATGCCG
>LPNX010906858.1:607698-632733 GCA_001517045.1 Pseudotsuga menziesii | reverse complement strand
ACATGAAGGGGTCTACAAAGGATGTGTGAAAGGAAAGAATACAAAGAAGACATTTCCAAGTAGCGAGAGCAAGGAAAAAGGAATCTTGGAAATCATCCACTTGGATGTATGCGGACCAATGTCATCAAGTTCACTAAGCAGGTATGTATACTATGTTTCTTTCATTGATGACTTTTCTAGGGAGACATGGATTTACTTCATGAAGAAAAAAGATGAAGTTTTCAACAAGTTCAAGGAATTCAAAGCCTTGATCGAGAACCACACAGAAAAGAAGATCAAGACCTTTCAATCAGATAATGGCGGAGAATTCACATCAAATGAATTCAAATACTTATGCAAAGAATTAGGGATTAAGAGGGAGTTATCCACTCCATATAATCCACAATAGAATGCGGTTGCAGAAAGGAAGAATAGAACTATCATGGAAGTTGCAAGAGCAATGCTTCCTGATCAGGATCTTCCCATGCGTCTATGGGCATAAGCTACTAGAATAGTGGTGTATGTACAGAACCACACTCCACACAGAGTACTCGAGAACAAGACACCTGAAGAAGTATTTTCCAGCAAGAAACCAGAAGTCATCCATCTCAGAATATTCGACTGTCCAGTGTACATACACATTCCAAAAGAGAAGAGAACAAAATTAGATCCTTCAGGAAAGAAGGGTATATTTGTGGGATACTCTGAAAGCTCAAATGCTTATAGAATATACTTCCCAGGATTCAAGAAGATCGACATCAGCAGGGATGTAACATTTGATGAAGACACAACTTACAACAAATCCAGAAAGAGACCCGCTGAAGAACCTGAAGAAGCAGAAGCACCCAGAATTCATGATACAACCATGAATGAAGAAACTCAAGAAGAAGATCAAGAATTTGAAGAACCACAAAGACTTGTAGATCCACCTTAGGAGAAGAATCCTCACAAGAGGAAACCTGCCTGGGTACAAGAAATTATCCAAGGTGTGGAAAGATATGGGGCTCCAGAAGAGAATCACCGAGAAAGAAAGAGAACCAAATCCTTCTCCAGATATGTAGCTTTACTATGTGACTTTATCAATGAAGAACCTTCCAATTATGAAGAAGCGGCAGAACAGAAAGAGTGGAAGGATGCTATGATCGAAGAGTATCAATCGATCATGAAGAATGATGTTTGGGATGTTGTCCCAATACCAGAAGGGAATTCAGCTGTAACTTCCAAATGGATCTACAAGATCAAGCATGCTGCAGATGGTAGCATAGATAAATATAAGGCAAGATTCGTGGCTCGTGGTTTATCACAGAAAGAAGGAATAGACTATGAAGAAACCTTTGCACCTGTAGCTAGATACACTTCCATCAGATCAGTACTTGCTCTGGCTGCAGTGATGAAATGGAAGATACACCAAATCGATGTCAAGACTGCTTTCTTGAATGGTGTAGTGGAAGAGGAAGTGCATGTAGAACATCCACTCGGTTTTGAGACACATGACAGGGAGTCTCATGTGTGCAGATTGAAGAAGATGTGAGTGATGGGCGTGCCTTTCTGATATGATTATAGGATTGGTTCTTACATGATCTGATGTAAGTGTTGGGTGAGCCATTCTGACTTAGGGTCAGATATAAGTGTTGGAAGAAGACCTACATGGAGGCTAGGCCTACAACCAGCATGAAAAAGGGCTGGCTCTGTAGAACTTCCTGTGACTAGAAGAATCATGAGATAGCACCCGTGAAGATCCATGGTGATGATCCAACAGAGATGATCTAGATCGAGGGCTGATCCAGATCCAGTGATGATGCTCCAGAGATGATCCAAATCAAGGGATGATCCAGATCAAGTGATGATCCAGATCCAGATGAAGATGAATTGAAGATAGAGATGACTTGAAGGTGAAGATGATGAGGACTCGATGATGATCCAGATGATACAAAGAAGAAGACTTGTGCTGATAAATTGTGTCGAGAGAATACCTTCCTAGTTAAGAGGGAGTGTTGATGTAATTGTAAATTTAGAATGTATTCACTTGTATTTCTTATGTATTGTAACCCAATGTTTATTCCGTGATGTATTTGTAATGTACTTGAGTCATGTCATGCCTCGAGGTTCCTATCGGGAGTTTCTATAATGTAAACAAGTCATGTCAAGTCAAGGTGGGTAACCCTCCTATTGTTTAAGGGTTAAAGTCTCCGCAGTTCTGGGGCACTAGGGTTATTAGACTCACCTAGTGAAATCGGCCCTAGTAGGGTTTAGTCAAGTCGGGAATTACTATAAATATAGAGCTAGCCTCTTTATTTATCACACACTCACTCACATTCAATTGTAGCGCATAGTTGAGGAAGAGAAAGACACTGGAGCAAGGAAGAAAGAGGTTACTGTTGTCGGGAGATCATCTTACTGTTTTTGGGTTTCACTTTTGGTGTTGATTCTATCTCTGAGGAAGTTGCGAGGTTTTCTCCATTTATGGTTTCCCCGACGAAAAACACTATGTTCATTGTCTCTTGTGTTTGATTGCTGTGCTTGTTGTTCTCTTAGTTAAATATCCTAATGTTATGCTAGCTTAATGTTAAAAATCTAACACTTAGAAGCTTCGTTCAGATAATTTTCGGGAAAGGAATTAGTCATAGTTGCTGAAAGAAGAATTCAATAAAAAATACCTTTGTTTTGAAAAATATCTTAATTCTCCGGTGACTTTGAAAAATACCTCTTCTTAATTGAGAAAGGATTTGTTGAGAATATACTTCATGATGCACCAACCAAATCTTTTTGAAGGGGAAAAAGAACAAGATTGAAAACGAATCTGTAGCTCTTCCTCTAGCACCGGACAATGATTGAAAATGAATCTGCAGCTCTTCCTCCAGCAATGCGACGACTCTTCCTCCAGCACCAGACAATGATTATCTGCAGCTCTTAGCTTGCTCCAATTCACCACGCAGAATCTCTCACAGCCCAGCACTTCACACGGGCTCGATGGAAGCGATTCCTATCAGCTGGCTCTCCACTCCATCACGTTGCAACTCTCACAACCCAGCACTCCGCGACTCAGGAGCTCTCCAAATTCACCAGTAGTGATAAGCTCTGTTCATAACTTACCATAATGAATTCACCTGGGCTCTGATACCAAAATAACAAACAACTCAAATGCAGAATAGAACTCAACTTGATTGATTATTATGAAATGCGGTTACATTATATAAGTTCATGAGAGCTATTAACAAACTGTTAGAAAAGTGGATCTTAACAGATCTCATCCTACACGTATCCTAATTAATCTAACAGAATCTATTCTAAGCATTTCTACATTATTATCTAACAGAAATTAGTCAGAATCCTACAAATCCAGAGGATGTCATTGTGACAAACCATCTGGATCATAGTACATTGGGAGGGAAGGCCAGAAATGCTGAGAGATCCGAGGAAAAGAAAGAAAAACTAGAGGATTCTGAGAAGGTTAATAGTGTGTAGAAGCAATTAAATAAAAGAACAGAGCAGGACACCAATAATGGAAAAGAGAATATTGGAGGTGAACCAAAAAGGACACTAAGAAGATAACGCAAGCCGAAACCCTTCCAAATGTAACAGAAGCCCAAACACAAGAAATCCAGAACACGAGAAATTTTGCAAACACTGGAATCAAGAATTCTGAAAGAAATGAAGCTGAAACACTCCTGAATTCAGTAGAAATTGAAGGCATTGGATTAGGAACGGTTGCAAATTCTATAGGCACGGGAATGCAGAAAATTGAAAGCGTCGAAGCCAAAAACCTGATAGGTTCAGCAAATCTTCAAATACAAAATACTACAGATGAAGTACAGAAAGAGGAAGGGATCGAAGTTAAGGCCATTATGAATTCCTCTATCAATAAAATGGAGCGGATGGAAAACATAGACATCAAAATATTGATGAATTCCTTAGATGCCGAAATGATAGAAAATGAAGAAACTATAACAAGTGTTGCAGAAAATGATACAAGCAGATACAAATCATAGAGGCTGACAGATCCGCGAATTATACGGACGCAGAAAATGAGAAGAGAGAAAGCTCTGAAGCCCTCTCGAATTCTACAGAAAAGGATATACAAGAAAGACTAGAAAATGTTATAGAGAAAGAAGGGAGTGCATAATCTGAAATGCTGGAAAACCCTGAATTCAACGGAACAAAGCAAGCCGAAAGCTCAGAAGATTCTTCTGAATGGAAATGAGAAATAGATCAAAGATTGCAAGAAGCAGCTACGTGAAGAATTCAAGATGAAATATCTTGGATTGATGCATTATTTCCTAGGGTTGCAAGTGTGGTAGAGCTCACAAGGAATATTTTTGAATCAAGTCAAGTATGCACTAGAAATATTGAAAAGATTTGATATGTTGGATTGTAAATCCATGGCTACACCCATGGGCACCAACCTGAAGATGTTGTCTAATGAGACATCAGAGTTACTAGATGTGACTCAGTACAGACAGATTATTGGGTCATTAATGTATATGACAAATGCAAGGCTAGATATATGCTTTGGTGTGAACACCTTGAGTCAGTATCTAGTTAAACCTAGATGGGGTCACATGCTAGTTGCAAAGCATGTGATGAGGTACCTTAACGTATGATAGATTTGGGACTTAACTATGGGAGAGATCATGACTACATATTGTATGGATATATGGATTTAGATTGGGAAGGAAGTGTCGCAGAAAGGAAGAGCACCTCATGAGGATGTTATTGTCTGGGATCCGCCATGATCTCATTGTTTAGTAAGAAATAGTCCAGTGTTGCTCTTAGTACAGCTGAAGCATAGTACATTGCATCTTACTTCGCTTGTTGTGAAGCGATATGGCTTCAGAAGATTACGTCTGGATTATTTGACATGGAGTAGGACACCACATTGATTCTATTTGACAACCAAAATTGTATAAAGATGACAGGGAACTCGGTGTTCCATGAAAAATCAAAGAATATAGAAATACGATATTTTTATATAAGGGATATGGTACAAAAGGGAGCTATAAAGCTTGAGTATGTGAGTATCGATGAGCAAGTTGTTGATGTACTGACCAAGCCTCTATCTCGAGTAATTTCGTGACAAGATTGGTGTAGTTCAAAAAGACATTCCTCATAAGGAGGAACAATGACGGGACTATAGATGATGAAGATATGGATCTTCTTCGAAAAGTAGGAACAAGTCAAAGATATGGACTCTCCTCGGAAAGGAAGAACAGGTCGAAGACATGAACCCTCCTCGGACAAAGGGGGAGCAGGTTGATAATATGGATCCTCCCAGGAAAGAGGGAGTGATGATAAGATTGACATCGATGATGGGATGATAGTGATGCTCCAGCATGAAAGAGGCCAAGTGCGCCTGAATATGTTGACAAGGTCTAACATTCGCTTGTGGATGATAGTATCCTCTCTTGAGCATGGTATGTATAACACTCTATGCATGAGAGTGGTCCTTTCTAGATAAGGATGGCCATGCAAATGTTACTCTCGCACGGAGAGTACCCACATTTAGTTGTGGATATCGTAGAAATTTTTTTGCTCAGGAGTGGTCCTAACCTTAGTGGTGTGGATTCTCTACGACGATTCCTCATGAATGACAGGGCCGACATTTTGTATGCAGTCAAGATTTGCTCTACAGACAACACTCTTGTATGGAGAGTATGCCTACATTCATATGTAGATGCCAGAACATAACACTTGCTTGGGAGTGGTACTAATCTTAGTGGTATGGATGCTCTATGATGAGTCCTCACGGACATCGTAGTATAACACTCACTTAGGAGTGGTACTAACCTCAATGGTATGGATGTTCTACGATGAGGACTGACATTTTGTAAGTGGTTGAGATCTACTCTCTAGACAATACTCTTGCATGGAAGAGTATACCTACAAGTGAGTGTAGATACCATAGTATAACACTCACTTGGGAGTGGTCCTAACCTCAGTGGTATGGATGGTATACAATGAGTCATCACGAATGATAGGGCCTGCACTGAGTGTGGTCGAGATCTACATTTAGTTGTGGATGCTTTAGCTGGTTGATATCATGGATTGGGTTGATGGAGGATTGCATAATCCTTGGACTTATGTCCTAAAGTGATAGGGATTGATCATCCCGCAAAGAGATCATGTGTACTGTAGGTAGTGTGGCGGAAAAGGATCAAGTAGATCAAAGTACGGTGGAAAAGTATCAAGTAGATTGAAGTGTGGGTGCAAAGGATCATGAAGGATCGAAGTGCTACTGCAAAGGATCAAAAATATCGAAGCATTTCTCCAAAGGATCGAAGCGCTACTACAAAGGATCGAGAAGATCGAAGTGTTGTTGCAGAGGATCAAAGTGTTGCTACAAAGGATCAAGAAGATTGAAGTGTTGCTACAAAGGATCAAAGTATTGATGCAAAGGATCAGAAGGTCGAAGTGCTGCTACGAAGGATCGAAAGGTCGAAGCGTTGCTGCAAAAGGATCAAGTGATTGTGTGATGTAGAATATGAAGACATTGAAGAGTAACTGTTCCAGTTACTGATTGTGAAAACTTCCTATGACGTATAGATGTATTACCTCGATACTGCTGAAGATATTGTCTATTTGTGCTCCTATAGTCTATGATGATGTTTTCAATACAATAACCTTCTCGTTAAGGGGGAGTGTTGAATATTGTAACTTCAAAGGATACTCTAAATATATTTTACTGATGTAACCCAAGGGAGATGTTATTATTCCTCTGACGGGGTGTTACTATTGTATTTGGTCATCATAGAGTCATGAGGTAAAGCCTCAATTGTAATTCGGGTTATTAGTACCCTAATGAATAATATAAAATATTGTTTTCAGTCTTCCTAGGTGAAGTCATCCCAGACAATTTAGTGGGGCCAACTTGTTTAGGGTAAAAGTCAGTTGGCTCATTCTATATAAATAGAAGTGTTGTGCTTCTTATATGAACACACATGCACTCACTTGTGTAGTGCATAGGAGAGAGAGAGTGAAAGAGAACAACAATGAGGAGAATAATTGTTTTGGGGTTATATCTTATATAGAGGAAGTTTTGCTGGGTTTTCTTCCCCTTGAGGGTTTCCTAAGATAAATATTGTGTTTATCTTATGACTCTGTTTCTATCAGTGATTCTAGATATGCTACTACTGTGAATTTGAAATTAACAGTAATGATATCTAATCTAGCACATGAAATATTAACACATGCAAAAACCTTATGAAGCACATTGATATGTTGCAAAGAGAGTTCTAAGATACTTGAAGAGGACTCAAGACTTTGGACTCAAACTTTAAGGTGGAGGCTTCAAATTAGTTAAATGTCCATATTCAGACTTTGATGACAATAAATAGAATGGATTTTCCACCTCATAAATCTAGGATCACACAAACAATATATTCTAGAAGATTCCATTACATATGTAGAATATGTGGTTGTTGCAGAGGAAACAAAAGAGATTCTACAACTTAAGAAGATATATCTAGAGGATTTGTAAGAGAAACAAGTGAATGCTACTCCACTTCTTATTGGCAACACTTTTGTAATTAAGTTGGCCAAGAATCCTAGATATCTTAATCAAACAAAGTACATCAACACGAAGTACCATTTAATTCAACATCATGTAGAGGCCAAGGAAAATCATTTGATGCATTGTTACACAAATGAGCAAACTACAGACATCTCCATCAAAGCACTTAGAAGAGAAAAGCTCGAAAAGTTAAAAAATATGCTTACACTCACAAACACCCCATTAAATTAAAGAAAAATAGGTTAAATGCACTTAATCCTTATGGTACAATTTAAATATTAAAATAATGTACAAAAGTAGATTATATTTTTTGTTACCTAAAATAAACGGAAGTCACCGTGAAATCCAAGGAACTCTTGGTAGATGAAAACCAAAGGTCACTCGACACTTAATTCACATTAATACGAAAACCATCTAACATTGGAGTTATATAGACCTAACACTAACCAATTTCTTACAACTCAAACCTAAATAAGCTTATTGGTATGTCTTCTTTCTAAATTGTTTATGGACATAATCCTAAATGAGTTATTTTACTTTCCTAAAGGAATTATGTGTGGATCACATTCATGAGGTGCAACAAGTAAAGAAAAATCTACAAATTATAAGTTTAAGAGTAAGGAAGAACTTCGTTGAAAAGAAAAGAAGTTTAATCATGTGATAGAATTGTGAGAGGATTCGAACATTAATCCCATCTTTAATGTGGTAGACATTTATACTTATCATTGAGGTTCAAATGATGATCAAAGTGTAAATGTGTTGGGGACAATGACTTAATTCTTCATGGTGAACTATATTAAGGTTGTAATTTCACCATTAAGGTTGTAATTTTTACTTCAATGGTGTTGTAAGTCCTAAGATGTAAGAGGGAAATAAATATCTTGAACCTAAATTGTCTTTTAAATATCATATAAGCGAAAATGAATGACATCTAAAATGAGGCACCATGAGGTGTAAGAGGATATGTAAGAAAACCTCTTAAGGTGTTTTTTTTCTCAATTATCCTTATTATATTGGAATATGGTTGAGAATCATTCCAACACAAAGTTACCAAGGAACAAGCTAGAAAATTATATATATATATATATTCAACAAGTTGTTAACACCAAAATTACTATTACATAATGAAGGTGTCTTAAAAAGTATTGAGTAAAATGGAATGGGCTACATGAATGAGATAATACTTAAATGAACCTATTAAATATACATTAAAAAGCATATCTCCAGGCGGAGCACAATATCCTTATGCATCCATTCCACATGTTGGGTGTAGCTGGCATATTCGGTGGCTCTCTATTCAGTGCTATGCATGGTTCTTTGGTAAATTCCAGTTCAATCAGGGAAACTACTGATAATCAGTCTGCAAATGCAGGTTACAAATTTGGTCAGGAGAAAGAAACCTACAATATTGTAGCTTATCATGGTTATTTTGGCCGATTGATATTCCAGTATGCTAGTTTCAACAACTCCCGTTCTTTACATTTCTTCTTAGCTACTTGTTTTGTGGCAGGTATCTGGTTTACCGCTCTAGGCATAAGCACTATGGCTTTCAACTTAAATGGATTTAATTTCAACCATTATGTAGTTGAAAGTCAAGGTCGTGTAATTAACACTTGGGCCGATATCATTAATCGTGCTAACCTAGGTATGGAAGTTATGCATGAACGTAATGCTCACAAATTTACTATGGATCTAGCTATTGTTGAATCTATTTCAATAGGCAGCTAATACTTTGATGGATTTTTATCGTGTATTGATTAACTGAACAGTACCAAGCCTTTCAATAAAATGAAAGGTTTGGTATTCTTCAAATGTTTGTTGTTATCCTTCATACTTTTTCCATTCCATAAAGAATGAATATGTGCAGTTCCCCTGCATCCAGCAGGAATTGAACCCGCGAGTTCGCCAATTATGAGTTGGGTGCTTTAACCATTTAGCCATGGATGTTGGATAAAGATCATCAACATATTCATTCTATAATATGAGATAGACTCAGATCTTAAATTGGGTAGTTCGGGACCCAATCACATTCTTTCTCACATACTTGATTAATACAAAATTTTATTAATAGACATTCAACAGAGTTCCATGACTGAACAACTTGTTCGAGAGTTGGTTGGGAGTTAGTCTTCGATCTTGCTTCGATCCCCTGTCAGAGGTCGCCGACCCATAGACAAACGTTAGCTCGTTGTCGGGATATATCTATCATGGAAGAACTGTAGATAGATCAAATTTGTTTGTTTTTACGGGGTGGACATAGCCAAGTGGGAAAGGTAGTGGATTGTGAATCCACCACACGTGGGTTCAATCCCTGTCGTTCGCCCATAAAATAAGAGAAAAAAATGGACTAGATTTGATCCTTTTTTTAGTTAAAAATTTGTTATCCATGTAGTATAATAGTATTGGCTGGTTGACACGAGCTTTCCAATTCTATTAAATCAATAATATATTATATATTCTATTCATTGGGATGAATAAAAACAAGGGGGAGGGGGGGGTAAAAAGGAAATGAAAAAAAGAAGATACTGGATAATGAAATTGGAAGAGATACAAAGTTACCAATTTCTATGCAATCCATGGGCCGAATCCAATTTGGCGAGATTGTTAATTCAAATCCTTTCGCATCAGGAGTGCCTTATAAAGCTCTTTGACCTTAGAATTCTTAGTACGTTAATTTTACACTATCTACGTAAAAGCAATCCATATTTTGTGATAAAAGGTGTAGTAGTACTTACATTATTGGTTCTCACATATCACTTCAATCATATAAGTAGTATGATCAAGAGAAAAAATTTCTCTTTGACGAAACTATTTCCTATACAGATCAACTTTATCGAACTCAGAACTAAAAAATCGGAAGAATATTTAAAACCTTTTACCAAAAATTGGTTTATATTTCCGCATATTTTCCTATCTTTCCAAGTGAAAAGATCTTACAATCGATCCATAAAGCATCCCGATCCCATTAGTGTCAATTCAGGATATGACAGGAATAGGAACAAGAAGGATGATATGATCATGGAGAATCAAGGATCGCATGAAACTTATTTGAAGAAGCATGAGAAAGATATCAATTCGAAGATCGATTTGACTCTCAGTTCAACCGAAAATGAGTATTGGGAACCTGAAAAAAATCTTTGTGAAGATCCATTCAAAATAAATAAAATAGAGATTGAGCAACGAAGAGAAATATCAATTCTTTGGGATCTTTCTTCTATTGAATGAGAACAAAGAAAAATAAAATCAGATTTGTACTCAACGTGTTTATCAGAATATTCTCCAATCTCTTGGGAGAAAGAATTATTTACAGAAGAACAAAGATATATGGAAGATAATTCCTTTCTGAAGGAAAGGAAAATATTCATTGAGAATTTTACAAAATAAATTCATTCTTTTTATTATTATTATATATATTGCCAATAGATGAACCGTGTATGGGGGGTCCTAGTGCTACTAAGAATTCCATTGAAAATTTCAACTCATTGAAAAGATTATTGAAAAGCAAACAAGATGTTTTTTTCCAAGATTTAAGGAATTCAAAATCCTATTCATTAATGAATAGGATAGTTGATCTATGGAAGATCCAAACATAATTTGAAATTGAAAATCCTTCCTCGAATTTTTCTATTTCATAAAATCCCGGATGTACCATTCTTAGAAAGCCAAGTTATATGAACCAATCTGACTATATTCAATCTATAAAGCGGAATTTGACTCTGCCTTGGAATCCATCTTCTGCATTCTGTGATCAAAGCAAAGGACAATACATATTACACAACAATTTTAGATTGAAAACAAAAAAAATTGTTCTTAAAATAACAGATCAATTAACTCTATTAATAACTAAGCCTAGTCAAGTTCATTATCAAATTTATTTTGAGATTGATTATAACATGAATCCATTAAATGAACTCAACAAGAATGGATCATTGAGATCGAATCGGATCTTCAACCACAGAGAGAAATTTGATAATAAATTTTTATGGGTCCTCCTTAATATTACTGATAAAGAGGATGAATATTTAGAGAAAATAATCGACAAAGAATTAAGCCAAATAAATTGAAAAAATTGCTCGGAGATAGGAATCCCTCAACGATTATAGAACTGAAGCTTTCAATTGGTATGAATCGATTCGGTATAATATTTCTGGGTATTCAGAAAATGCATTCAATATATTCTATTTAATTAGCAGGTTCAGTCGCAATTTCAAGGATCAAATTCGAACAAATTGGATAGAAAATGAAAGTTTGAATAATGTAACGAAAGATACAATTGACCGTCATTCATCCATTTGGATAAAAAGTCAGAGAGAATGGTTCAAACATTCTATTATTCGAATGGATAAACATATCAATCAAAATTTGAATGTGTACAAATGGTCCAATCAGATCGAATACTTTATGAAATGTTTTAAACATGTTTTCTCTAAAAAAAACTATTTTCAAATAGTTTTCGATCCAAATGAATCATGTACTAATACTCATCAAGATTCCATTGGTTGGTCTGTAAGTCCCAAAAAAAAATATTATTCAAAGTTTTCTTCCCTTTTTGAAAGTACTGTGAATATCTTAAATTCAAAGTTCGATATCATTTCCAAGTTGAATTCTCAGTTCGATATTTTCATTTCAATTTTGGATTTTTGCTTTCATGAGCTAAAAAGTCTTAATTATCGACGATTAAATAAGTTGTTGGATCCAATTGGTGCTCTAATCGTTCATTTTAAAACATTCAAACCCTTTCTTTTGGATAACCATAATCTTTCATAAAGATCGAAATTATTGATCAATGAAGGAACAATTGCACCATTTGTTCCGAATGAGATACCGATTAATCCATGGATTATTGACTTATTCGATCACGAATAGAATTGCATGGAATTGTTCGATAACACTAATTTTTTGACGATATCCAACGATCAAGACAATTGGTTGAATCCTGTGAAACTATCTGATCAGAGCTCATTGAGAGCTTCTTTTCACGGAGCAAATATGCTCCAATTTTTTGATTATTTGCATCATCCTCGGTCAAATTATAGGAAGAGATTACCTTCTTGTATGGAAATAATTCATATAAAAAGGAAGAATCTTACATATGGACAATTATTCAATCTTTTTCCCATCCACAACAATATCTCTTCTTAAAAAGAGTTTCAGTTCAAACATCGGTCTTATTCAAACTCAATCTTATCAAGACGATTTACTATCCGAAATCTTTCCCATAAAGAACCAGGAAATGTTTCAATATTGGTTTTGAACCGAAAGTTTCAAAAACATAATTGGAAAGAATGGCATATCCAATTCATCTAAAAAGGAACGGAAGATTCTACCATCATTGCGTTTTAATGAACATGTTAAGAAATAGGAGATGTATAGGATCTATCGAATAGATAGTATTTTTTCAAAATGGGATTTGTTAAAAACATATATGCCATGGTTTTTTACTTTTGCATGGTGTAAAGATATTAAAAATATTCTTTTATATAATCTTCTGAAGATATTACTACATGGCAGTAATCAATTTGTATCGATTTTGTGAGATATTAAGCATAATATTAAGCTTCAATTGAATATCTTGTGGGAACCTATACAATGGAAATTGAGAACAATTCTTTTCAAATTCAATTGGATATTCAGAACGCATATTCTGAATAAGTTTTTGTTTCTAAAGAATCCTTTGAATAATTTTTTATCTTCATGCGAGGATTGTTTCATAGAAGAAACTAGTGATCGAGAAAAGTCATCAGTTCCATTCATATGGGCACATCTAAGATTACCAAATGCTCAAGGGTATGAATATTGGATTCTTATCTCTTTATTCGTCTTTGAGTATTCTGTTCTTCAATATTTTCAAGTGATTTCCTTAACCTTTATCGAATTAAAGATATACTTTGAACTCATCAAGTATTTAAAGGATTCGTCGTATGTGATAGAGTTGCAAAAACTGAACATTAAATAAGATATGAACATGGGTATTTATTATAAGTTCAAACGATAATCATAATCATAATCATTCATATATATATATATATATATATAATATTCATATAATTAACTAAATACAAATTTTCATAAACATTTTAGAATATCATGAAATTCTTTCTCAATATGCACTTTACTTCATTTTCTTCACATCAAAACATAAATTTAAAAATATATATAAAAATTTACATTAAATATAAATTTTTTATTTCAAATTTTTTATATAAAATAATAATATTTTAAAATTAGATTGAAAAAAATAAAAATAAAACAAGAGACACAAGGTGGCAATGTCCCCAACATTGCATCCATGATAGCTAGTGGTTTGCAATTACCTATGCAAAAATTTAAAACTCAATAAAAATAGATTAAATTTTGTTATATCCTACTTAAAACTCAATAAAAATATAATAAATGTTGTTATAGACTACTTAGGCATCCTTTTGAGGATGGTAGAGATTTGACTACTTAGAAAACTCTAGACTCAAGTTCTATTTCAATGGATCCAAAGTGAGGATGAGCTTTACCAGCTTTGTGAGAACGACTACTACATCTCAAATAGGCCATGAAGGACATAAAGGAAAGCCTAAATATAGAGTAGGGATGAACTATTTTTTATAAGCTAGATGATAAATCGCTGATGCTTGTTGGGTGGTTAAGTTAATTCCTTTAGTATCAGATTTGGAAACCAACTTTTCCTTGTAAAATCGTACCCACATCTCTCTTGGAGTTGTACATTTGAGCTTGAAAAGTAGATTATCCTCTAAAGGAAGGGTAGAAAGGAAATGAAAATGAGGGCACGACTCCATATTTGATTAATGCTAAGACAATATAAGAAAAAGAAGAAATTGAAAGAAAGCAAAACCTTCCTCATTGAAGGAAAACTCAGCACCCACCCTTCAATCAAATAGAAAAGTTTTAGTAAAGTAAGACAACAATTTCCATTATTACATATATCATAATAACCACAAATGTAAGTATACATCTATCTTAAATAAACCTATTCATAAAAATTAATAACGTTTCGAATTTTTTTTTATCATGAAAATAAGTTCTAGTGAATTATTTGCCCATTCTTTGAAACAATTTCTTAAGATTTTCAATAGTATTTTGACAGGAGGGCATATGCCCATCAAATTCCAATCCTTCCTCAATAACTTCAGTTAAAATGAAAAATTCATTACATGAAAAAGACATTACATAGATTATTTTAACACACTTATCAAATATAAAAACCATATGGACTTTATGTAACAATTTTATACATATATATTTAAAAAACACACACATGTATAATAAAAATATGTAAATTAAAAATAATTTTACCTCTTACTCAAATATACTATGATAAAAATAGTTATATTATGAAATTTCAAAATAAAAATAAATATCATTCTAATATATTTACACATTGCAAGATATTTTATCCTTTCCTAAAATTTTGTTAAACATTTTACTATACGATTAAGCAACCAAAATTAACATAAAACTATAAAAATTTCAAAAAAAAATCGGTGGCTGTTTTTTATGTGTCATTCATGACAGTTGAGGGTAGATTGCCAATATGAGCATAAACCAGTGAAAATGAAATCGTCGTTAAAGCTAGGAGAGAATTTGTGTCGACCCAATCTCACTCAACCTAATCAATTTGGAAAAATAAAAAAATATAAGTGAAGGTGTTACAAACAAAGCCAGTGTTGACCCCATCTCACTCAACCTAATCAATTTGGAAAAATAAAAAAATATAATTGAAGGTGTTACAAACAATGCCAATGTTACACCTGCATGACATTAAAACAAATGTCATAGCAATGCCAATGTTACAACTGCATGGCATTAAAACAAATGGCATGACATTGAAACAAATGGCGTGAGGAAGAAATTCATAGTAAGAAGTCAATATATAGAGAGATTATGTACAAATACTCTGCTTTGTCACTGTTACAGTGGCAATTGCTTCGATACAACACAATTGCATAAGTTCCTACTTTGGAATTTGTGAGTTCTAGTCTGCAAATTATATCAAATGGCAAGCCCAACCATGGTTCAAGAGTCTGCAGACATTACAGACCTAAGGCCTTCTGTTTCTTCCTCCAACAAATTGCAGTTGGGCTTCTCCAAGCATACAGTAGGTAAGCTCAAGGCCCATTTTAAACTAATTTATAGAGTACAAATTACAGTTGGGCATCTCCAAGGGAAGCTGCTAAAGGCAGCAAGTCCCTACCTTATGTAATTGACTTCTTAGTCCTTGGTTCTAAGTTCTTTGAACACATTGTTGTCTATGGAATTTGCATGTTCCATGCACATATTAACCGTAATTTGCATGTTGCATGCTTCTTGTTTTGTTGCTATTGATGCTCATACCCTTGCTTATGCAGGCACTGGTTCTATATTTAAAATATTTGGGAAGGCAATGATAGATGACAACCCTATGCGACTGATGCAGATGTGCTTGCATGTTTTAATCTCACAGATCGCATAGGGTTACTAATAATACAAATAGAAACATATAATTATAACAGATACAAGAGACAGAATGGTAAGGTAGAATAACAGTTGTATTAATAAGTCACATGAGGGTCCATACATACATAAAACTGAACCAAGTTCTCATCTGGCTCAACAGCCTAATATATATGATTACAAATGGTTACAAGTAACTACATGTCGGTTTGGTCAACCGACACGACTTTACGCAGCCGACCTAATCTCTGATTAGTCGGCTATTCGACTAGTTAGCTCACCGACTAGCTCCTCCAACATCTCCCCTAGGAACAAAATCTTTCTTCGTCTCGAAGAAATAGGGGAGGCACTCAATCATTGCGCTTGTCTGAGGCCGTTACTTCTACTTTGGTTTTGCTTCATGGACTGTGTAGTCGGATGGTTGGTCGTTTTTGCACACATACTTCCACAATGGCTTCTACTATAATGGCAAGTTGGCAAGTTGGTGTCAGCCTCTAATGGTCCCGGTATGACTATTTGAATTAAATTTCTGCAATTTGACAGAAATTCAATTTTCTCTTTCTTAGTGCTATCGAGCTACTCTCGTCTAGTGTGGCTTCTTGTTGTTGCATCTGTGGCAAGGGTCTCTAAGAGCTGTCCCAACTCTCCATCTCTCAATTTCGTTGTGTGGACTGCAGTAGTCGATCCTAGTTAGTTAAGGTGGATCATTATCGTTCTTTGTCCTTTGTGGTGTTCCTTTTTCTTTTTATCTTTTCTCTTCCTTTTGTGTCTATGTTGGTCAGCCTGTTATTTTTCCTGTGTTTCTGCAAGTGGTTGATTTTCAGGTGGCTGACTTCCCAGCTGATGATCTTCATTGGGATTAAATTCATTAGTTGGGGGAATTTCTGGTTGAGCCTCTTGGGCATAGCTTGCAGCTCGGTGTGTATCTGGCGGGTTTGAAACGGTTGGTTCAGGGTTTGGAAGAGGTTCTAGATTCGGGGGTGGTGATGGAGATGGTGTGTGGTCTGGTGTAAGTGGTGTGGTTGGGATGTGTTTAGTTGACCGGGGATCTTTGACTTCTGGTGGTGAGTTGGCTGGGTCTTCTGGGTCGAAAGAGAGTATGTTGTCGATCTCCTAATTGATTGCTAAAGTCTCTTCTTGGTCATTCTCTTCTAAGTCTCCTACTGGTTTATTGGTTGGTAAAGGATGGGTAATACTTGATGGTGTAAAGGATGAAGTGCGGCTTGCGACAATTTGAGAAGTTTTGTCGAGGTTCCTTAAGAATGTGTTACCACTGCAATTGTTTTCCCCAAATTTCTTAAATTTTGGTCCCCTCCTCATGATTTAGCGTTGTCTTTAATCGTTTGGATCCTTGAACCTTTTGGTAATGCTTTAATTTTGGATGGTTTTTGAAGATTACCTTTCGTCCTGGTTTTCAAAAATCGCTCGTGTTTGGGAATGTTGTAGATCGCAGATTTTAGAGTTTGTTTTGCTAAGTTGAAAGTGGAACAAGCCTTTTTGTCCTTTGCAAAACACCGTTTCAGAGGAGGAATAGTTTTAATCGTTGCTGAATTTCAGAGTTTTTAAGCACTTAGCATTTTTTTATTTTTGATTGGAGCTTTTTTCAATTTAATCGGAGGCTATAGCCTTTTTGCTTCTGCCATTGCAGCTCCCGAACCAGCTAAGCACCCGAAGTGTAAAGTGCTCCGCCCACTGATGCGTCAGTCTTTTAGTTGCTTGTTCGTAGTCTTTTCTCTTCTGTCGTTGCGGCTGTGCAAAGCTTTCATCTTCCGATGTCGACATCCTTCCAACTTCTGATTGAGGACTTTCCCACCCGCATCTTAGGTCTTATCTTTCCCGACTCCGATAGGCTTAAGTGGTTTCGCAGTGCCCGTCACTTTTTGTGAATGAATCTACCCTTCCGGTGTAAGTATTTTTAGCCACCGATGAGTTTTGTATTCTCCGTCGTGAATTATGTATGTCGAGCCTGTAGGTGGATGAGGTAGTGGTGTCGGCGTTTGTTAAAATTCTCAGATCAAGTGGTGCACCTGGCCATTTCTTGTGGATTAGTCGTTTTAGTTGGTTTAATTTGGCGTTTTGTTTTAGAATGCAATCCTGGTGAATGATGCACATTGATTAACTGCAGGAAGATCCAAAATACTTTTCATATTTCCACGGCGCGAAGGTACAGATAGGATCCAGGATCTCAAGGGGCACGGGCAAAGTAAAAAAAAAAAAAAATTTGAAAGAAACAAAGGTGCAGGGCTGAAAGGTCTGTGAGTTACTCAGCTGATCATGAGCATGCGCAGAAAAGATGAAAAGAGGGATATGAAAATTCCGAAGAACCGAAAAGTCACACGTTTGGGGGGAACCCAAGCAGTCTACTGTTTTGTTTAAATATTTGAAAGCTAGAACTTACAAAGGGCTTTTTCCCTGGAAAAACTTGTAACTTAATGCTTGAAGGAGGAACTATTTCATTTTACAACCAGAGACTGCAAATTTTTCCCGTTGGAGGAAGTGCTATGTGGAATGTGTCAATGTGATTAAATGAGCGAGGTTGAATGTGAACTATTTCATTTTCAGCTGTGTCTCATCAGCTGTAAGAGCGTTCTAATTTCCTGAACCTATGTTCTTGTCTGAATGTTCTTCAGTACCTTTATGATGTTTTTCCACTATGAGTAATGGGAGTTTTAACTGTTGATGAGCTATCTTATCATACATACTTTTATTCATGTTTATATGTTTGGTTATAAGAACAACTATCTGTGATTCGCCATAACACATGAAAAGGGGCACAATACTCATGAATGGATGCCCAGCTCTCTAGAGATAGTTTAGTTAGTTTATTTTCTCGCATGATTTGGATGCTTGTGAGTTCTAAGATGAGAGGTAAGAACCTGTGCATCACATTGTGACTACTCTTTGCATCTTTATCACCCTGCATTGTTAATTAGGCACGTGCATATCATACTTTAAGTCAAAATTACAAAAAAAAAAACATACGGTGGACCGGGCCGCAACCGGTAGACCCCTTTGTTACTTGACCTACGGTAGTCGGACCGCAAACCAGACAGATTCCCTACACCAAACAGTCACGGGCTAGTTGGGAACGCTAACTGGGGAGAATCCCTTACTGTTGTTGCCTGCGAATTTCCAGGCCTCAACAGTTTTTTGGCGCTAGAAGGAGGGCCACCAGTGAATGTCTGGCCGAGGAAACCCATTTTCCTGAGATTATTCCACCGGTAACAGTTCTGAAAGCAGTGGGCTTCATAATCCAATTCCAAAAGAAAGGAGTAGAGAACATTTGTTTTCTGTTGACAACGAGGTTGTTAATAACTTGAGAAGACACACCAGGGCATATGTGAAGAAGATTGGAGGATTTCTGATCATCCCTTAATTGCCCAAAAGAGAATATAAAAGAAAATATCGTCCTATATTGGAAGACTCAGTGCTGGTTGGGGATTGGGAAGAACTTGTGGAAATAGCCTTACAGGAAGTTGTACTACCTTTGAATCAAGAAGGCCCAGATACTCCTCACAGTTCTCCTGTTCACACTCCTGTTTTATCACCTCCTCACACTCCACCCAGACTCATGGCAGGCGTTAACGCCAATCCACCACCAAACCCACCGAATCCACCACCTGCCTGGAGAGCCAGATCACCTTTAAATCTAACACCTCCATTACATAATTTACCTCAAGCCTTTGAGAAGATGCTGCCCAAATTCGACCCAAGTGAGAAGATACTAGTAGATGACCACCTGCAAAGTTTTTACTTGGCCATAGAAGGGTTAAGGGCAGGGGAGCATGAGGATGTAGTTTGCAGACTTTTTCCGCACACCCTTAAAGGAGCTGCAGCATCATGGTATTTTGGGTTGCCTGCAAACTCTATCCTTGATTGGGATACCTTCGAGAGAATTTTCAGAAGTAAGTATGCGACTCAAAAGACTCATGCAGCCCTCATGAAAGGAGTATGCGCCTTGAAGAAAGAGAGAAAGGAGAAGGTGCACAGCTTTACTCAAAGATTTGCAGCATACCTCAAGAATTTTTCTGAAGCTGACAAACCTTCGAACAAGGTCCTGATTGAATATTATACTTTGGCTTTAGGCCCTGAGTTGGCCATGTTTTCCAAAATAAGGGCCAAGCCTACTTTGGTGGAAACCTATGAAGAGGTGGAAATAGTGGAGGCTTAAAGAGAAAGCATTGAAGATTATCCCGAACAGTCAGGAGAGAAAGGTGTGGGACGGAAAGCCTTATTTTTTACTAATCCTCAGGAAGAGAAATCACCAGATTTTGAGAGTATGGAAAAAATGATGCAGAAGCTTTCTAACAAAATCATAGACTTAGAGAAAGAGAAGGAAACTCAAAAGTTCTACAAACCCTATTACAAGAAAAGAGAGGATAACAATCAGTCCCAACCTCCTCCACACAATTCTGCATCTATGAATTTAACAGAGGTAGGCATGGACAATTTTTGCACTTTCCATCAGCAACCACACTTTGAAAAGAATTGTCCTCAATGGATAAACTTGGTGACGTTGGTCATGAATCAGCTGTTGGATTCTAGATTAACAGAAGATGGAGATGAAGAAAGAAAAGAGAGTACCACTTCAACGAAGGAGCAAGAAGAGGAAACCATGGTTCTGTGGAATTCTGTTTCGTTATTTGATGCTGAAAAGGAAAAGAATCAGGGCTACAAGGACATCATGGAAACCAACGTTACAACAAGGAGCCAAGGGTCAGTTAAAGAAGACAGTCTCATACTCCCAAAAATCAAAAGGCTGCAGAAAAATGTTAAGAAATTTCAAAATAATTCTGCAGCTGATAAAATTCCCGAATTCACCATTACCAGCCAAGATCCTAGGCAGAATGGTGCACTGGCCAAGCCCAATGAAGAAAAGATGAATGTTGGTAAACCGCACCCCATTGAACCGCAGATGGATTATGACATCGTGGAGGACATAGAGAAGATAAAGGCAAACGTTTTGCTATTTGAAATGTGTAAAGTGCCGCAGCAAAAGGAAAGATTATTGAAAGCGCTTGAAGCATTGGATGAGAGGCTTCCTACTGACAATCGGCTTGAAGAGGAAGAAGAAATCGGAGAAACCAGCATTGGAGGTAAGTCTAAAATAAAACATCCACCTTTCCTCCTCACTTTCGAAATTTTTAATCACAATGTACATAATTTCCTGGTAGACTCAGGGGCTTTGGTTAACGTCATGCCAATATCTGTCTGTAAAAACATAAATGGGAAGCCTAAGCCATCCATGTGGAGGGTTGTTCAGTTGGACAGGACGGATGTAAAGGTAACTGGTGAGATGGAGGATGTCCTAGTCTGCCTGGCATCAAATGATAAAGTGTGCCAAGTCATTAATATTGTGGTGGCTGATATACCAGACACTTACGGTCTTGTTCTGAGCAGAGATTGGTCGGCCAAACTCAATGGATATTTTGCCTCGGATTGGTCGCATCTATGGTTTCCATATAAAGGAAGCCTGAACCAAATTAAAATTTTGAGAGAGCCTCACATGAAATACAATGTTACTCAACTCGAGGAGGAGAATGAACCAGTGGATTCTGTATTGGGAAATTATTTTATCGAATTGGAACCAGGAAATTACCAAGCAGAAGAAGCCAGCAACACATCAGACACCCAGCCTGATCTCCTTCGATTCTCACAGGCTGATGAGATTGACTGTAACATAGTAAACTTAGCAATAGGAGTAGATTCACCTATAGTAGTTAGAGAGTTTTGGACATTGTTTTTTGATGGCTCTAAGACATTAGAAGGGTCAGGGGCCGGCTGTGTCCTAATTGACCCCAAGAATAATAAACATTTTCTCTCATGTAGATTAGAGTTCGAGTGTACAAATAACATGGCCAAGTATGAAGCGCTGGTGCAGGGTTTAAGGAAATCAATCGAGTTAAAGGTAAGTAATCTAAAAGTTTTTGGAGATTCTGAAATAATTGTTAAATAGATCCGGAATCAAATACATTGTGTTTCCCCTCACGTGAAAGCTTATCAAAATGAGGTATGGGATCTGCTCAAATGCTTTAACTCATTTAATATTGTTTCAATTCCAAGACTTAAAAACGCAGCAGCTGACTTGTTAGCCACATCAGCCGCTAGGCTCGTACCTACTAATAATCGATGCTCTGTTGAATTGCTTTT
Organism: Pseudotsuga menziesii; assembly: GCA_001517045.1. Taxonomy (NCBI): domain Eukaryota; kingdom Viridiplantae; phylum Streptophyta; class Pinopsida; order Pinales; family Pinaceae; genus Pseudotsuga; species Pseudotsuga menziesii. The sequence continues at coordinate 610,655 of LPNX010906858.1, read as the reverse complement.
TAGGCCCTTGGTACCTGATATGATCACCAACCTACGAGTATTCGATGACGATCAGCAGATTATAGAGTGCTTAACAAATGATGAGATATTTAAAGGAGCAATTGTCGACGACGAAGAACATCAAGCCAAGCTGAAGTATGATAATTTCATCCCTAAAGGAGTCAGAACGTTAGAAAGAATGTTCGATTTAAATGAAAAGTTCAGAAGACCAGCCAACATGAAGACTCATAGCTCATCTCTATAGTTCAAGCTGATAAATTTAGGGACTGAAACGAATCCTAAATATGTGAATCTTGGAAAATGTTGTTCACCAGCAGAAAGAGATAAGTTTGTCAGTCTGTTTAAATAATATAAAGATGTTTTCACCTGGACATACGAAGATTTGAAGACATATGATACCAACATCATCAAGCATGTTATTCCCATCAAAGCTGGCATCAAACTGTATCAGCAACCTTTGAGAAAAATGCACCCAAAATTGGAACCGCTGATCCAGAGTGAAGTTAAGAAATTATTGGATGCTAGAATCATTTTTAAGGTCAGACACTCTGAGTGGGTCTCAAATCTGGTTCCAAATAAGGAAAAAATCTGGTTCCAAATAAGGAAAAAATCTAGAGAAATTAGGGTCTGCATGGATTTCAGGAATTTAAACCGTGCTTTAGACAAAGATAACTATCCTGTTCCACCCATGGAGCAGCTGCTACAAATGGGCTTAGGATCTGAACTATTTTCTTTACTAGACGGATTCTCAGGCTACAATCAGGTATTAGTAGCTGAAGAAGACAGGTTGAAGACAACATTCAGGACCAAATGGGGAACTTTCACTTACAAAAGAATTCCCTTTGGGCTTATAAACGCTGGAGCCACATTCCAGAGGGCTATGGACATAGCCTTCCAAGGTTTTATTGGACGTAGTGTGGTGATATACCTCGATGATATTACAATATTCTCAAAGAAGAGAGGAGAACACGCGTTCCATCTAAGGCATATTTTTGAACGCTGTCGGAAATATGGCATCTCACTCAATCCCAAAAAATGTGTGTTTGCTGTTATGGAGGGTAAGCTGCTTGGTCACATAGTTTCAAAGAAGGGAATTTCTATTGATCTGGAAAGGATCAAGGCCATTGAACAGATTCCCTTGCCCCATAATAAAAAAGGGATGCAATCATTTATGGGAACAATTAACTTCGTGCGAATATTTGTGCCTGATTTTGCTGAGATTGTCAAGCCTTTGCAGTAGATGATGAAGCAAAATGCACAATTCAAGTGGACTGAGATTGAGAAGAACACATTCAAAAAAATTAAAACTGTTGTTGCGCACGCACCCTCCCTGAAGAGCCCAGATTTCGACAAATATTTTATTCTGTATACCTTTGCATCCGATGATTCACTAGCAGCTGTGCTTACCCAAAAGGAAGATGGGGGGGATGAATTCCCAATATCTTTCATGAGCACTGGTCTACAAGGGGCTGAATTAAATTACCCAGTAATTGATAAACAAGCTTATGCAGTATTCAAAGCAGTGAAACAATTCAGGCCTTATATATTAAAAAATCGAACTAAGGTGATCGTCCCATACCCAGCTGTAAGGTCCCTTTTTGTATAGAAGGAGTTAGGAAAAAGAAGGGGCAATTGGGTAATGGCTCTTCAAGAGTATGACCTCGAGTTCAAACCAGCCTCTATAGTCAAATGGCAGGGGTTGTGCAAACTGATGACTGAAAATGGGAACAATGACGAACACGCCTGGGAAGACAAGGCTGAATTACCTTTGATGGATGTATGTTCTTTGTTCACAGCCCCCGATTCTTGGTATAGGGACCTCGTGCATTACCTGAAGGTAGGACTGTTGCCAGAACATTGGAATTCTAAGCAAAGAAGAGCGTTGCGTCTTAAATCAGCTTCCTATCAAATTGTTGAAGGAATATTATTTAGGAAAAATTATGATGGAGTTCTGCTTAGATTCTTAGAGAAAGAAGATGCGAAGAAATTCATGACAGATTTGCATGACAGGCCTGCTGGGGGACATTATTCAGGAGATACTACAGCCCACAAAATCCTCAGAGCTGGTTACTATTGGCCTACGCTCTTCAAAGATGCACACGCACATGTCAGGAAGTGTGATATTTTCCAAAGGTGTAGTGGGAGACAACCTAAAGCAGCAGCACCCCTAAAGCCGGTGATGATCACAGAGCCGTTCGAGCAATGGGGGTTGGATATTATTGGAGAAATAAAACCAAATTCCTCCCTACAACACAAGTACATTCTAACCGTGACTGATTATTTCACTCACTGGGTCGAAGCTGTCCCGCTACGCAAAATAAATGAAGACGCGGTCATCAGCTTCCTACAAGATCATATCATGACCAGGTTTGGAGTTCCAGTTTCGTTAGTCTTTGATAATGCTACTTACTTTTCATCAATTAAATTAACTGCTTTCGCTCATGATAAAGGGATAAAATTGCATTATTCTGCTAATTACTATCCACAAGGAAATCGCTTGGCTGAATCCTCTAACAAAAATCTGATTAGAATTTTAAAGAAGATTGTAATAGAAAACCAGAGGAGTTGGCACTCAACGCTACCAAACGCCCTTTGGGCTGATAGAGTCACCCCCAAGTCTTCGATAGTAGTGTCTCCATATACCCTTGTGTATGGTAAAGAAGCCATTCTTCCTCCCATTATCATGCTACCTTCTTCCATAATAGCTCAAGAGTCTAGAGGGTCGGATGATGAATTTTTGCAAATAAGGATCTATAATCTCCTGAAAGCAGAAGAAGCTCGATCTAAATCCAGAGAGTGCTTTAAGCAACAGCAAGAGGTGATAAAGAGATGGTTCGACAAACATAAGGCAGAAACCAAAGACTTTGAGGTAGGAGATTTGGTTCTCAAATGGGATCACCCCCATGATGAGAAAGGGAAACATACGAAGTTCCAACAGTTGTGGGTAGGTCCTTTTT
>LPNX010906858.1:595218-607584 GCA_001517045.1 Pseudotsuga menziesii | reverse complement strand
GGCAAAGCTTGGCCCTTCTACTTATAAGTTGCAAGATCTACAAGGGTGGGAAGAGAACTTACCAGTAAATGGTTTGGTTCTCAAGCCTTATTTTTCCTAAGTTTTGTTTGAGTTCTACTGTCTTGTATATAAATAATCTGGCTTGGTCGTCTTTTTGAGTCTTTGAGTCATGAAGTTTAGTTTTGTTTTAGTTTAAATTTTCTGTTTGGGTTTAATAAAAAGAAGAAAGTTTTGGATGCATGGAGAGCACTAGAATTTTGGACTAACTAAAATCCTTGATTATAAGACTGTGTATTATGGTTTTATCTGATAGAATTTCTTCTAGTTTAGCAGTTTTCCTAAAATGGCTATGAACGCATTAAAGTCCTACTTAATCCCTGTAAAGTAACTCAAGATTAAAGGGTCTAGAATACTATTTCGAGGCTCCATCCATCTCACACTTAAAAAATGTCCTAGGGGGTGACAGCAAAAGACCCATGGAACGGAAGCAGGGTAAACAATATATTATATATAAATGATCCCATGCCAAGAATTGAAATCCAAAAGGCTAGAAAGAGTCAAAACTCCTAAGAAAGCAATATGTATCAAAGCAAAGTACTAAATAATATGAGTATAAAATTGCCAAAAGTTCCTCTCCGTCTGTGAGCTGAAAATTAAATACATCTCTCACACAAAAGGACACCATGGATAGAGGAGCCTGAATAAAAAATTCAGAAAGAAAGGCATGAGGAGGACTCAAAAGGACAAAAGTCCAAAAGCACAAAAAGTGCAAAATAGCATGGGAATGAGGAACAAATGAATATTCTTGTTTACCAGATGTTACGATCCTGTGGTGTCCAAGCTGGAAGCTACCCGAAGACAGAGGTAAAAATAAAAATGAAACTCATACTCCTGGCCTCGAAAGAGTTATCTTGACTTTGAAATCTTGGTTTCCATTTTCCTAAATTGGACTACCCTCAATGATTAAAAGTTCATATATTTTCCATTTGGGAAATCCATATATCTAGAAGAATTCAACATGGTGTTTTTATTGTTAAATAGTCTGCTACTTGAGGAAGAAATTGTCTAGAGATCTAGGTTCACCAGGTAGTCGCCAATTGTTGCCGCTGCAACTGTTTTCCCCAAATTTCTTAAATTTTGGTCCCCTCCTCATGATTTAGCGTTGTCTTTAATCGTTTGGATCCTTGAACCTTTTGGTCATGCTTTAATTTTGGATGGTTTTTTGAAGATTACCTTTCGTCCTGGTTTTCAGAAATCGCTCGTGTTTGGGATTGTTGTAGATCGTAGATTTTAGAGTTTGTTTTGCTAAGTTGAAATTGGATCAGGCCTTTTTGTCCTTTGCAAAACGTCGTTTCAGAGGAGGAACAGTTTTAACCGTTGCTAAATTTCAGAGTCTTTAAGCACTTAGCGTTTTTTATTTTTGATCGGAGCTTTTTTAGTTTAATCAAAGGCTGTAGCCTTTTTTCTTCCACTGTTGCAGCTCCCGAACCAGCTAAGCACCCGAAGTGTACAGTGCTCCACCCGCCAATGCATCAGTCTTTTAGTCGCTTGTCCGTAGTCTTTTCTCTTCCGCCATTGTGGCTGTGCAAAGCTTTCATCTTCCGATGTCGACGTCCTTTCAACTTCTGATTGAGAACTTTCTCACCCGCATCTTAGGTCTTATCTTTCCCGAATCCGATAGGCTTAAGTGGTTTCGTAGTGCCCATCACTTTTTGTGAATGAATCTACCCTTTCGGTGTAAGTATTTTTAGCCGCCGATGAGTTTTATGTTCTCTGTCGTGGATGATGTCTGTCGAGCCTGTAGGTGGATGAGGTAGTGGTGTCGGCGTTTGTTAAAATTCTCAGATCAAGTGGTGCACCTGGCCATTTCTTGTGGATTAGTCGTTTTAGTTGGTTTAATTTGACATTTTGTTTTAGAATGCAATCCTGATGAATGATGCACATTGATTAACTGCAGGAATATCCAAAAGACTTTTCATATTGCCGTGGCACAAACGTATAGATAGGAGGCAGTATCTCAAGGGGCACGGGCAAAGTAAAAAAAAACAAAATTGAAAGCAACAAAGGTGCAGCACTGAAAGGTCTGTCAGTTACTCAGCTGATCATGAGCATGCGCAGAAAAGATGAAAAGAGGGATATGAAACATTCGAAGAACCGAAAAGTCACACGTTTGGGGGGAACCCAAGCAGTCTACTGTTTTGTTTAAATATTTGAAAGCTAGAACTTACAAAGGGATTTTTCCCTGGAAAAGCTTGTAACTTAATGCTTGTAAGAGGAACTATTTCGTTTTACAACCAGAGACTGCAAATTTTTCCTGTTGGAGGAAGTGCTATGTGGAATGTGTCAATGTGATTAAATGAGCAAGGTTGAATGTGAACTATTTCGTTTTCAGCTGTGTCTCATTAGCTGTAACAGCGTTCTAATTTCCTGAACCTATGTTATTGTCTGAATGTTCTTCAGTACCTTTATGATGTTTTTCCACTATGAGTAATGGGAGTTTTAACTGTTGATGAGCTATCTTATCATACATACTTTTATTCATGTTTATATGTTTGGTTATAAGAACAACTATCTGTGATTTGCCATAACACATGAACAGGGGCGCATTACTCATGAATTGATGCCCAGCTCTCTAGAGATAGTTTAGTTAGTTTATTTTCTCGCATGATTTGGATGCTTGTGAGTTCTAAGACGAGAGGTAAGAACCTGTGCATCACATTGTGACTACTCTTTGCATCTTTATCACCCTGCATTGTTAATTAGGCATGTGCATATCATACTTTAAGTCAAAATTACAAAAAAAAACATACGGTGGACCGGGCCGCAACCGGTAGACCCCTTTGTTACTTGACCTACGGTAGTCGGACCGCAAACCGGACGGATTCCCTACACCAAACAGTCATGGGCTAGGTGGGAATGCTAACTGGGGAGAATCCCTTGCTGTTGTTGCCTACTAATTTCCAGGCCTCAACAGAATGTAGATTTGATATTTCCAACAGATCTCAGTTTCTAAGGTATTTGGCCGATTTTCTGAGATAGGGTCTGGCATCCTGAGATAGACTCGGTTAACATGTGTTTGGTGGTAATTTTTTGAGTAGATGTGAATAATTTGGGGAGTTTTTCAATAAATGCCTAGAAGTCACCATCATGGTCAAATCGTTCTTTTAATGTCGATGGCATAGCATTTTTACAAATATCGACAGGACTGATGGTAAGTGGTTGTGGGATATCTTCTTATGTGATCTAGGTTGGGGATGGGAGTGGGGGGGTGGAAACTAAATCAACAATCTCTTCATCGAATGGAGGATTTGTAGTTTTTACCTTTTTTGGTCTTACTTGTTTCGCTTCTGAGTCAATGAACCGCTTGAATTGTGTTTTAACTGATATTTTATTTGCTGCAACATCTTCTATGATGTCGAGAGCAATAGCCAACATTTCTTCTTCATATTCTGACTCTGATAGGATAAGTTTACGCTTCCCCTTCCCTTTTTCTTGATTTGGTTTTTTCCTTGAGGATGCTATTTTCTTTAAATTTTATTTCGTCATAGCATACTTTGGATTATTTGATTCAATATCTTCTTCTATCTGCTCTTTTCCTCCCTCCTGCTGATGAGTTAGGATGATACTTTGTTATGTCGGTATGGTCACTTGATGTTCAGTCGGTGCACTTTAAATTTGGAGGGTTTGTGGAACAGTCATCAGTTGGAGCTTGTTGGTATCCTCTGTCAGTATATCCTCCGACATGAATGTGCTGATATATAGATGGAGTTCATAATCCTCCTCTTTTTTCTGGTCGGTCAAGGGTTCCTCAATAGGATGATTTGTTTCTTTGGCCCTTGCTGGTACCAATAGCTTGGTATTGGATTGTCGAGATAGCTCTTGGAAAATTTCATCGACTGAAGGATAATAGTCAAGAGGTTTTGATTTTTCTTTCACCCCCTACATATACCAGACTGCAGTGCGGTCGAGCTCTAGTTAAATGTGTGCTGTTTTTGGTAGACTTCTTCGGATGTTATGAGGCACCCTCCATCTATTTGTCTGGACTTTTAGAGTCTGAAACCAATTTTCCAACAATAATTTTCCATTTGCTAGTTCTTTCAGAGTTCCATTTTCTGAAAATGGTTTTAAACGCCACATGTGACCTTTGCATGGTTCTTGGAATTGCTTATCTCCAACTGGACATAAGTGGTACATGGCTATCCAAATTATTAGTGATGGGAACCTGATAATTCCAACCGACTCTTGGAATTTTTTACATATAGTCTTGAGCATGTCGGTGACATATTGGGCCCAGCGGTAAATTTTCCCTGAGTCTGCTATTGTCTCAACGGCTTCCAACATTTCTAGATTCAAATCACTCACTCAGCCTGTGGGAGTGAGTCCTATCGCTATGTTTTTGGAAACTATTTGCGGTGTACGGGCTTGTATTTGACTTATCATTAGCCCTTTTGAGTTCTTCCCTGATGATATCCCTGCTAGTTGTTATACTAATATGTATTTTATGCTGATAGGAACAGGTTCGCCGTGGTTTCAAAGTCCGGTAAGATTGTATATGACCTCGCCAAAAATTTCCACTGGTTTGTCAAAGTAGAATTTTCCATTGTGGTATCAGCTGATGATAAATTTTACAGTGGTTTCTTTTGTCTCCCCAAAACTCACCATGAAAGGTGTATTCATGTAACTCATAATGGTATTGCGGCTTATTTTCTCTGCTTCCTGTGTCATTTTCTTGTCTACATATGCCCATTCTTTGATTTTTGCCCAGATCTTTGCCCATGAATTTTCCTGTACCTTTACATTTTCAATATTTCTTAATCTCCTTACGAGTGGGGTTTCGACGGATTCTAGCTCTTTTGTTTTGGCAGTTGCGGCTTTGGTTTGATTTGGGGCCATTTTGTCAGTATCTTGGTCGACTTTCTTCACAGGGTTTTTGCTCTCAAATTTCTAAACACTTGGTTGCTCTATTTCTTCAAAACGCGGTAAGAAATATTTTTTTGACGTAGTATTTATAGGTGGAGTGGATGGTGTTTTTGTCGATGAAGGTATTAATGGCAGAAATGATGGTCCAGGATGGCCGATTGATGTCGCGTTTAATGCATTCTAGTTTTGGCGTTGCTTTTGACTGTAGTCATGAAGGCATGATTTGATTTGGAGTTGTCGGTCGATGTCGATCATGAGGTTGGTCGATGATGGCATGTCGATGGTAGGGATGTCGGTTGTCGAAGTGCGGTTTACTCCGTCTTTCAAAATTTCTTGTCATTCTGGCTTATTAGTGATGGCTCTTTTTGTTGTTTTTGGTGTTTTTTTTATAGATTTTTATAGGTTTTTCTGAACAGTTATTTTTGTTATTTTTTAAATTTTTTTTTACAAATTACTTAGTTTTGGTGCCATTTTAGTTGGACAACATAAAAAAGTTTTCGAAATACTATGTCTTGTAACATCCTTAGTCGGACTGATCTGTTGGCATGAATTTCTTCGACAATGTAAGGTCCCATCCATTATGTGTGTATATTTTTAGGTTTTCCTTTCGCTCGACTATCATATAACATAGCAAGATCTTCAAATGACAAATTTTTGTTTTTAATGTTCCGATCATGCCAAGCCTTCTGCTGTTGTTTTTGAATTTCTTGATGTTGTATAGCGAGTAGCCTATTCTTCTAGTTTGCCTAGTTGCATCAGTTGGTCCTTCCTACCTTCTTCGACATCGATGTGTAGGATATTAGCTATCACAGGTGTTTGTTGTCAGAAATGTAGGGGAATGACTGCTTCTTGGCTGTAGACTAGTCGGAACAGTGTTTGGTCTGTCGATCGTTTGTATGCTGTCCTATAAGCCCGTAGAACTGCAGGGAGTTTCTTGTCCCAATCGTTCTTGTTGGTTTTGTAGATTTTTGTTAGACCCTTTGTTAGTGTTTTGTTAAATGCCTCTATTGCTCCGTTCGACCGATGGTGATAAGATGTACTTCATCGGTGGTCAATTTTGAATTGGTCTGTCAGTGCTTTGATGGTTTTGTTAATGAAGTGTGACCCTTGGTCACTGATTAAGTTTATTGGGAATCCAAATCTAGTAATTATGTTTTCATAAATAAACTTAGCAGCTACCTCACTGGAGTAGGTTTCAACAGGTTCTGCTTCTGCCCATTTGGTTACATATTCTACTGCAGATATTATGTACCTCGCACCTGTTCTTTTTGATGGTATCGAGAATGCTCCTATGAATTTGATGGCCCAAATTTCAAATGTCAGACTTGGGTTTAATGATATCAAGGGAATTTATGTACTAGGCAGAGGTCAACCCAGTCATTGGCATCGGTCACATTGGCTAACAAACTTCTTGTAGTCCTTGTACAGGGTCAACCGCCATAGCCCCAACGGTTGGATTTTCTTGGCAGTTGTATCTGCTTGGAAATGTCCTCCCGCTGGTCCATAGTGTGCCTCATGCATAATCTCTTCTCTTTCATGTTCTAACACACATCATCAGAGGATGTCGTCCAAGCCCATTTTATATAAAATATGTTTATGAGGCTGTATGGTGTAGCCTTCATAGCTAAGATTTGTTTCTTTTTCGTGCTCATGCCCTCTAGTGCTTGACCATTCTCTAAAAAATATGCTATTTCCTCTAATTATATCGGTAAAAATTCTATTTGGAATAAGTGTGCATCCATCAGGTCATCCTCGACTCCTGTCGGCTCCTCCCCTGTGTCGATCCTTGACAAGTGGCCAGGTACGACATTTAGTTTTCCTGGTCTAACGACGACTTCGAATTCGAATTCCTGGAATAGTAATAACCATTGACAAATTATCCCATGATGAAAAGGTTTGTTTGCGAGGTATTTCAATGCCTGGTGGTCAGTATAGAAGATAAAAGGGTTGGCTAGTAGGTAATGTCGGTACTTTTGTAGTGCAAAGACCATACATAATGCTTCCCTCTCTATGTTGAATAGTTGTGTTATACTTTGTTTAGTTTTCTGTTGTTGTATACTATTGGATAGTCCATTACATCGTCCCATGGTTGCATTAGAATCACGCCTATTTCTAGGCCTAATGCGTCGATATGCACATGGAATTTGATCGACTAATTCAAGAATCTGAGGATAGGTGCCTCGACTAGTTTCCCTTTTAATGTATTGAATGATATATTGCATTCCTTTGTCCAGTCAAACTCCTGATCTTCTCTTAATAGTTCTTCCGGATAGGTCATATCTTAATAGTATCTAATAAATTTTCTGTAGTATCCAGTATGTCCCAGCAGTACCCTGACCTGTTTTGGATTCACTGATGGTTTCAAGTCGAGGATAATCTTTATTTTAGCAAAGTCGACCTTGATGCCTTCTTTGCATACAATGTGCCCTAGTAGTATTCCTATAGGATTTAGGAAGATGCATTTCCTTATGTTAAGAGATAACTGGATTTGTCGGCATCATTCCAGCATGAGCCTTAGCCATTTGCAATGATCTTTCAACATGGATTAGATCGTCCAATCGTTGAAATATACTGCCATTGTTTTGTAGATGTATTCCTGAAATGTTTTGACAATAGTTCTCGAAAATAATACAGGTGCATTTTTGAGACCAAAAGGAATAACTTTGTAGGCGAATGAGCCGAATTCACATACGAATGTGGTATTTTTCTGATCCTCTTTGGCTATTGGTACTTGGTTATACCCTGAGAATCCATCTATAAACGAGTAGCATTCATGTCCTTCAACTTCATTTAAGATTTCGTCTGCGTATGGTGTTGGGAATGGGTCTGTTAGAGTGACTTTGTTTAGTTCTCTGAAATCGACACAAATCCTCAGTTTTATCGGGTCATGTTTCTTTGGCTAGACGACCATCAGGATTGCCCATTCTAACTGGTCTATAGGGTAGATAATTCCTACTGCAAGCATATTATTGATCTCTTTCTTGACTATCTCTTTGTATTTATGAGCTAATTTGTATGGACTTTTCTTTACTGGTCTGGAATCAGGTTTGATGTCGATCTTCATTTCTCCCATTTCATGGACTAGCCCTTTGATATCGTTATAGTCTCAAGAAAATACATCCCGGAATTCTTTCAATAGGTTTATTATTTCAGTTGTTTTCTCTTCACTCTAGTAATCGCCAATTCTTGCCATTTTTGGTCGTTCATCATTTGATATGTCAAACTCTTTAGTTTTAACTTTGCCATCCATCCATTCTGGTGCCTTGGCTTCGTTGATTGGTGGAATCCCTTCTTTGAACTGTGAGAATTTAGAAGGGAAGTCTGCTACAATCATTCGGTCGGTGTCTTCTTTGTTGGTTGTGTTGATTTTAAGTATTGTTCGAATTGGTTTTGTTGTTTCTGAGTGATATGATTTCCATCGAAACCTTTTTCCTTCCGTATTTTCATTTTCCATTTGCATTCTTGTCGATTGTGGTATTATGTTGGTTTGAATGCTATCGCATGATATTTTCAGTTGATCATGGTTTGGTATCAGACTGTTGTTTCTAGTTGGTTCTATGAATGCTTTTATTTGCTTTGCAGTTTAGACTAGCTTTTCGTTTTGTGGTATAAAACTGAAGTCCTTGATGAATTTTTCTCTAAGTTCATTCCATTGGAATGGTTCACCTCATGCTTCTTCCATTTTGTACCATTTATTTGGTAAGTCAGCTAGCATCGAGGGGAATAAGTGTGGCCATGCATGTTCGTCTTTGTAACCAAGTCTTCTCCATTCTCTTTTGCATGTTCTTATGTGTTCGTCTAGGTATTTCCCTTGGATGAAGATAGGTATTTGCGCCTATTTAGTCATCTTCATTCCTCTGAATCTTTCTACAAATTAAGTCAAAGCGGTTTTCCAAGTCTACAGTCTCAATTGATGGGTGTCCCATCATCGAGCAGCTTGTCCTGTAAAGGATTCTACTATGCTTTGTAGTCGGCCATGTTCACCTAGGTTCTTAGAGACTTGTTCTATATGCAAAATTGGGGACTCTCTTTCTTTATACCTTGGCTTTTGTCTGACTCTTGTATTTGTTGGGATTAAGGTAGGGTATTCCCTAGTTTTCGTTTCGAATATTTTTTGGATGATGGAGACTGAGAAGCATTGATGGGTTGGTTTCTTCTGTATAGCCTGAATGGTCCAACAACCCTTTGCTTGAGTTTCATAGTTTTTGACTTCCCAATCATATAATTCTGCGTCTGAATTATATCCTACCGAGTCTTGGTTTCCTTAGTGAAGCTTAGCATAGATATTGGGTTTAGTGTAGTCTTTGTTATTTTGAATTTGATATAATTGTCGAATGTCAACTTCTTCATTGATGGGTTCAATCCAAGTTTCACCTTGGGAAGGATAAATAGGGATGATAACTTTATGTCCATTCCCTTTTAATTTTATCATTTCTTTGTCTAAAGATTGATGCTTTCATTTTTCTTCCCCATGGTTGGCCTACCAAGGCTAGGAAGGAGCTGGATTCTTCTTTAGGGTCGATGATTTCAAAGTCGACTTTGGTCGATATTCCTTTTATTGTTGTATTGACATTTCTCCAGACCCCAATGGGTTCGATTAGCCCTTGGTTGACTAACTTGAGGTATATACCTGACTCATATAGTCCAAGTCTACCTAATTGTTCCCATGTATCTCAATTCATAATATTTACTTGTGAACCAAAGTCGAGTACAACTTGTCAAACGTGGTATCCTTTGATTTCTAGATTGAAAAGTGGGTCGGCATTGCTCTTGTCTTTTTGGTTCAGACTGCATATATTTTTGGTTTTTTTTCCTGTATTATTACTGTGCTTAATATTGTTAGAATATAATCCGTTAGGGATTATAATATTGTAAATAAATAAATAGGAATAGTTGGAAGCCGAAAAGGCTGGACGGAAGGTTAAACAAACCGTCATATGAATGTATAAATGAATGCTTAGCCATGAATAGAACAATCAATCGGGAGTTATACCTAACAACTGGTATCAAACCAAGTTCCTGCCATAACTCCTGCTGTTAACATTTCAGTTCTGGCAGCCTGTATGCTCGCCAGTCTGCCCTCTGCTCTTCCCTCCTGCTAGTGCATGCATTGCATGCGTTACAATCCCTTCTCGACTAAGTTTTGTGTACTGCCATTCTGTAGAGGAAACCCTAATCCCTACCAGCGTTTCGTATGTGTAGTATTTTGTGTGAGCACCATTAATTCTGTGTGATACCTATCAGTGGTATCATAAACCCTAACTTCCGTTGAGAAGGCTTAGGAAATCTCCTCCATGTGTGCTGCGTTTTGTGTTGTGAAGTACTGTGAATTCAAGGAGCTGCGTGGAATTTCAAGGAGCTGTGAATTCAACGAATTTCATATGTTGTACAGTGTTATTTCCTGCAAACCCATACTCTCAACATTGTTGACTGCATTATCATGCCTTGGTATACATTGTTGACTGCATTATCGTGCCTTATTGTTGACTGCATTATCATGCATTATCGTGCCTTGGTATACTTGGTATACAGCGCTGAGCCTGAACCCTAACTTCCGTTGAGAAGGCTTAGGAAATCTCCTCCCGCGTGGACTGTGTGTATTCATATATAATGCGTAGACTGTAGACTGCGTGATGCATGGTGCGTGGTGTTGAGAGTCTATATGCCACTGAAGATATATGCTGCGTTTTTGCTGTACGTGACTATACTAAGGCTGCATGGAGAGATTGTGCAGTGGGAGACTGCCTGTGTGAAGCCTGAAGAGCCCGAGCGGTAATGCTGGTGATTATTTTTGAAGGCTGCGACCTATCTTGTGACTACGTGTGACTGCGATGATATAATGCATGCTGTTGATATAATACATGCTGTTGATGGTTGATATTTGCTGTTGATGGTTGATATAATACATGCTGTTGATATTTCCATTTTGAGAGCTCTTCAGTCCAGAATTGTATGCTGCCTGAAAACTGGTATATAATACATTGGTATTTGCTTGCTATATAAGAATTGTATGCTGCCTGTTTCAATTTAGTCACGTTGAAGGCCTGTTGAAGACTTTCTGGGAGTTATACCCAAGGCTACAAAGGTCTGTTGCTGTAACAATGGTCTATTTGATTTCTGCGTGGACTAAAGACTGCTAAAGACTGAGCGTGGACTGCATTCTGCGACTGCATGGAGGTAAAGAGTCCTCCTGGAAGTAGAGCTGCGACCTGTGCTGCAGGCCTTAAAAGATAATATGCATTGATTATATATATATATGCGTTGATCATATATATCCTACAGTGAACCCTAATTTTTTTTTTGAAGTAAACCCTATTCGGCCTTTTCGGCTTCCAACTATTCCTATTTATTTATTTACAATATTATAATCCCTAACGGATTATATTCTAACAATCCCCCTCTTAATCCGAAGGGGTGTTCGTAAGTCCGAGCATGTTTCTGAACCTTTCAAACTTTTCTCGTCCAAGCGCTTTGGTGAAGATGTCTGCAACTTGATCATTTGTGGAACAATGTCGAAGATGGACTGTCTTGGCCTCTACATGATGTCGAATCAAATGATACTTTGTGTTGATGTGTTTGGTTCGATCATGGAATCTAGGATTCTTAGCCAGCTTGATTGCAGAAGTATTGTCGACCAACAATGGAGTGGAGTTCTCTTGTTTTTCTTGCAAATCTTCAAGTATCTTCCTGAGCCATACTATTTCTTTCGTTGCTTCAACTGCAGCCACATATTCTGCTTCTGTTGTTGAATCTGCTGGAATTGACTGTTTGCGAGATCTCCATGAAACAGCTGCTGATCCAAGACCCATAGTGTATCCAGAAGTTGATACTCCTGTCTCCTTATCGCCATCAAAGTCTGAGTCTGAGTACCCAATAAGTTTGAAGTCATCCACTTTAGAGTACTTGAGTCCTACATCTTGAGTCCCCTTCAAGTATCTTAGAACCCTCTTTGCAGCTGACCAGTGTCCTTCACAAGGTTTATGCATGAACCTTGAAAGTATGCCAACAACATAAGAAATATCTGGTCTAGTTGTTGTTAGGTAGATAAGACTTCCTACAAGTTGTCGATACTTGGTCGCATCTTCAAATTCTTTTCCTTCGCTTGATGTGAGCTTCATTTTCTGTTCCATTGGAGTAGATATAGGATTGCAATCTGTCATGCAAAATCTGTTTAGTAGTTCTCCAACATATTTTTCTGAGACAGGAATATGTACTTAGGATGTTGAGTGACTTCAATTCCTAAGTAATAGTGGAGATGTCCCATATCTGTCATTTCAAAGATCTTTTTCAAATCTTTCTTTATGGATGATATATAGCTCTCATTGTTCCCTGTCATCAAAAGATCATCTACATACACCACAAGATACACAACAGATCTTCCAACTTTCTTTATAAACAGTGTTGCATCATCAAGATCAAAATGTTCGAAATTTAACTTCAAAAGAC
>LPNX010906858.1:579752-593055 GCA_001517045.1 Pseudotsuga menziesii | reverse complement strand
AATGTTTTTAATGCTTCAAAACATGATTTTGCAGGCAATATGTGCTGGCTCACCTCTTCACTGACAGTGGCAGTGATTACAGCTAAGGCTTTCTTGTCTTTCGTTCTCCAAATGGCTTTCTCTTTCTCTGATTCTGGAGGTCGAGGGTCTGTGGTTATGGTCTTTTTGTCTACTGTATCTATTGTGGTGCCTTCACAAATGCCGTCCCAAAGGTCATTGTAGATGAAGGCAGATTTGATCTTCCTCCACCATTCTGAATAGGTGTCTTTCCCAGTGAGGTTGGCACCGACTATAGATGCTATAGATTGCATTATTACAACTGTCAGTGTAATTTTCGAAGAGAAATAAAAAAAATAATAACCTTGCAGGTCTACAGTCTCTTCCAAGGTGAATACAATGCAGGTTTATAGCAAATATATGAGTAGATACAAAATATATCACTGTCAGTTATACAGCATTCAACATTTTCACATATTAGTCTGAGATCCGTCTGCAATCTATCAATCTCAGTCTTATCTCAGTCTGCAATATATTACTGTCAGTCATACATAGCCTTATATTGGTCTGCAATATCAATCTCAGCCCCCATCCAGACTTTGCAAGAAAAAACAAGAGAACTCCACTCCATTGTTGGTCGACAATACTTCTGCAATCAAGCTGGCTAAGAATCCTAGATTCCATGATCGAACCAAACACATCAACACAAAGTATCATTTGATTCGACATCATGTAGAGGCCAAGACAGTCCATCTTCGACATTGTTCCACAAATGATCAAGTTGCAGACATCTTCACCAAAGCGCTTGGACGAGAAAAGTTTGAAAGGTTCAGAAACATGCTCGAACTTACGAACACCCCTTCGGATTAAGAGGGGGATTGTTAGAATATAATCCGTTAGGGATTATAATATTGTAAATAAATAAATAGGAATAGTTGGAAGCCGAAAAGGCTAGACGGAAGGTTAAACAAACCGTCACATGAATGTATAAATGAATGCTTAGCCATGAATAGAACAATCAATCGGGAGTTATACCTAACAAATATTATACAACAAGCCAATGAATTGAGACACCCATTTATCATTTTGTACTAAACATATTAGTTCTTTAACTGTGTTTTGTCGACTGTCATCAAATGCTTCCTTCCTAGAAAATTCTTTAAACATGTCTGATGCGTCGTTATATAGTTGTTTTTGTTTTGTCGAGTTAGGATAATCATTCTTTTATTTGATTTTACTTATACATGGATTATCATTTCCAATTTTTGTTCCTTGTTGGGTTACTATGTGCAGGCTCTTTGTATTCATTACATCATGTTTTTGAACACACAACAAGACATTAACATTTTTATTTTTATTAATCTTTTCGAGCATGGTGGGGCAATCCTCTAATGAGTGAGCGCCCACGCCATAGCTAGTACAAAACTTCAGATCAATTCTATCCTTGTATGGGTAGTCTGTGTAGCGGTGGCCTTCTTTATAACATGTAAAGCACTGGATGGGTCGTCGTGGTCGATTGTCGCGATTTCCAGAAAATCATCCTTGACCTCCATATCCTCCACGACGGTTGTTGAACTGGCGCTCATATCGACGGCTTTCATATCTTTGATTATTTGATAGAATTTGTTCATTGTTCCTTGAAGCGCTATCATTGTTCTGTGCAACTGCATTCATTTGGTAGACTGCTTGATAGTTTTGTCAATTCTTCAAGTTTAAGTGGTAGTCGGCAGTTGCGTGACTTTTTACCTCAGAGATTGCGCACCATGATGCTTTGCCATTTTTCATGTTATATGGGGAATCTTTCGTTGTATGTTCTCAATGTTCTTGGCAAATGTCGCATAAGCATTTCATCTGAACAAAATGAACGTCTTGTCGACTTATGTCTTCTTGACAGTTATTTTTAGTGTGTATGACCATGTAGCATTTTGTACACCAGACATCCTAATTCTTGAGATTCATCTCTTTCAAATATTTCTGCATGATTTCTAGTTGTTCTTCTAGCTTAGCATCGACAGGATATGCTGGGAAATATTCATCCATATCTACTTGTAGAGATTTGGTAAGTGCCTACCAAGATTATGTGCCTCCATATTTTCTATGATAGACCTACCAAAAAACACTGAATTAATAATTGTTCATCAACAACATATTCTAGTTGACTGAGGAGGTCTTTCCATCGCTTATCATATTTCCGAATAGACTTTGCTGGTTTCTGAGATGTTGTTTTCATCTTTTTGGCTGCCATATGTTTTGCATCTGGTGTTTTAAAGAAATATAAGAATTGTGCATTAATGTCAGGTTTGGATGCTTGGGGAGTTCTCTCGATATAAGTCATATACCAAGTGAGTGCTCTTTTTCATAAAGCACCAGCGAACTGTGCCATCTGTCATTCTTCGACTGTAAATTGATTTTCCTCCCATATTGATTCACAGACGAACCAGTGTCGTATAGGGTCTTCGTCACCCTCATAGAGGGGAATATGTGCTGATCTGTGACCCATGTCGGTGTCGATGTCTCCTTCAGGAGGTGGGGGTGGTGGTGGGGGTGGTAGTGGGATATTCTGCGTATCTCTTTCTTCATAGCTGCTGTCGACGGAACTTCCATTCTCGTCAGTCGTTTTGTTTGTTGTTTTTTCTCCGACAAGCAGTCGGTTCAGATCGACTTCTTCTATTGATGTCCAGTTGCACTGATGTGTTTGCAAGTCCGACTGTTATGTTTCTTGTAAAGCTGTGTTTGGAAGGGGGCGGTGCTCCTTCATGTGTCAGGTAGACCAAGTGAATACTTCGGTTGGAAGGGTATTCCTGAAGTGTTACCCAATTTCCTTCCTCTAGTTGATGGATTACTAAATGATTATCCTCATTTACTTTGTCGTCTAGTTGGATCCATATACCAAACTCACCAACTCTTAGTCGCAGGTCCTCTTCGACAATGGCCTGAATTCGGGTACTCGAATTCGTCGGAGACAAAGGTCTTACCTCCTGGGGAATTTCTAGATGGAGAGCTTCTCATTGCTCTATCCACAAGTCTTATTCCATGGGTGATGCTTCCTCATCCATGCCTTCTTCCTGTTGGTCATGACCCGAAACTGGCAGATTTCCATATTCTGACACCTTGGTGGCCATTCCTCTTTGCAACGCTCTATATTGCTCCCTTATTTTCTGCCTCTTCTCTCTTTCTAACTTCTGCAAGTCTGACGTACCTTTATGTGTCACTTTCTAGTTGATGAGGTTTGTATAAAACCTTTTATTAATGATTTCGACTGAAACTCTTTCCTCCATGACTTGTTCTTCGCAGAATTCATCTATGATCTTTTCAAACCACTCCGACAAGTTTGTTCGTCTGCCTCGAATCATTTTCTCCAGTAACTCTTGGCCTTTAGTTGCTTTCGGATTTTTCATCCAAAAGTTTTTTCAAAAGCTGAGGTACCGACTCTACAAACTTCTCATGTGTTTCAGTGAAAAATTTCTCCTTTGCCTAAGCAATGGTCAATCTATTTCTCCTTGTGTAGTTCTGCAAATAATTTGCTATCTTATGCTCCTACCAATTCTTAAGCTCTTGCTCTGATATCATCTACTTATGGCCATTACATCTGTATATGTACTATTGGAAATGGAACCAATGTTGTAATCTCACAGATCACATAGGGTTACCAATAATACACATAGAAATATATAATCATAATAGATACAAGAGACAAAATGGTAAGGTAGAATAACAGTTGTATTAATAAGTCACATGAGGGTCCATACATACATAAAACTGAACCAAGTTCTCATCTGGCTCAACAGCCTAATATATATGATTACAAATGGTTCCAATTAACTACCTTTTGGTTCGGTCAACCGACACAACTTTACGTGGCTGACCTAATCTCCGATTAGTCGTCTCATTGACTAGCTCCTCCAACAATGCACCATGTCCATTGATGTTCGTTTTATGGATTGATTCACATGCCTAGTGAACTACCGGCCGAACAGAGGAACGAAAGCTAGAACTTCATAGACACAGCTGGATGAGGTGATCGATAGAGAATATAAAACTCTTTTCATTAGTATTGAAAGCTAAAATATACTCAACAAGATGAACTAGTGTTAAATTTTATTTTTCAATAATGTTTTACACTATAAACGATAATGCCACCCATTGGATTCAAGGTAAATAATTATACTTTAGTGGTATTTGTTATTGAATAATGTGAGCATTCGCATTATGAAAAGTCCCCAATTTACTTAACACTTACCCTTAAATATATTCAAAAACTTCATTATGCAAGTTTTGTTCACTTTTCACATATGAAATAGAAAAAGAACCAATAGAGATATGACAAACTATTACAACTCTACATTGGCGTGTAACATCTATTAACTATGACATATATTGTTTGGTCGGTGACAGTATTGTATTTTAGTTTCAGCATATATATAAATTGAAAAGGATTTTGTCGGTGGTGTTAGTGTATTTTAGTTTTAAAATATATCATAATTGAAAAATCTGAGTAACTCCAACATTTGGATTCAAGCCAACCAATTTTATTTGATTATTGGAAATTTTAATTAGCAATTATATATACTATGTCCTTTTAAAAAAAAACTGTGATTGCAGAAATTTTTTTTGTGGTGTTTATTGTTCCTTTGACATTAATTATAATAGGAAAGTGTAAGTGAAGAGCACATCTTTGGCACCAATATCCTAATATCTATGTCCTTTTTAAAAAAAAACTGTGATTGCAGAAAAATATTTTTTTGTGGTGTTTATTGTTTCGTTGATGTTAATTATAATAGGAAAGTGTAAGTGTAGAGAACATCTTTGGCACCAATATCCCAATATGAGCTACCTCTTAAAACACGAGAAAATAATTCTACTAAAATTATTAGACTCGTGATACTAAAGACGGGAAAAGTAACAAAACCTGATACGGTTTCACTTACTTCAAATTGTCCCAAAAATACTTGAAAACCATCTAAACCAACAAAGTAAATTTATAATGAACAAGTGCATAGTAATATTGTACTCCATGCCAATACTAAACAATCCCATTCAATCCAATAAAATCCAAGGGATTTGGCAAGGATTTTAACTGCAGTCCTTGAATCCCATTCTTGTTTATGGAGTTTTCCAAACTCCACAAACTGCAAGAACATCGATTAGATTCTTTCAACTTCACTCGAAGTTGTATTAAGCAAAGATACAAACCTTGGCTAGAATCTTGCTACTTCAGTCTAATTTGTATTATGCAAAGACGCTAAGTTATATGTATACAAAAGCTGGGCATAAAAATCAAGTTTCTACTTGTTATTCCACTTTCCAATAAATCTTTTCCATGCCTTCGTTCAGTCAAAGAATAAGAAAAAGAAAGAGAGATTAAACACGTTACTTCTCCAAAAATCAAACAACTTTACGCCTTCCAGCTATATATATAGAGCTATATGCCTTCAACATGTTACGTTAGATATATTCCTTCTAGCTAGATATATAGAGCTATGAAATTTTGTATCTCAAAATTTTCAACTACCTGGAGAAAAGTGGGACATATCGGGAGCCAAACACAAAGGAAACATAATCCTACAGAAATCATCTGGATTTATGACGAATAAGACAAGAAGATGTTTGCATGCATAATAAATCGTGGATACTAGCTAATATGACATGTGGACGTTTTTTAGAATATGCTCAAATTTCTTAGAATTTGCCATCACCGCTGTTTGAATGCTCCATCGGGATTCTTTGAGTATTTATCCATACCATTCAAAAAGGTGGCCTTCGTTTTTTAATGCAAACAAAAACCTCATCGCCAGATATGATCTCTGGCTGAAAACAAGCTTCAGATAAGATATAATTCTACAGGAAACACAAATCATGAGTAGCAGCAGACCAAATACAAAAAGCAAGAAAGCAACATCAGGAAGACAAAGGATCTCTATGGAAATTGTAGAATATTTGGCATGAAGGGGCTTGGTGAACCAGTCTGCGATTGTAAAGCATCACTGCGTGCAAAGATATTTGCAGGAGGTATGTCCCAATTTGGCAGCCTGTGCTTGAACGAAGTTCCATAACTTCATTTAATTTCACAATTTCTCCTATCCATACTGAAATTTGCATGTGGTGGTTCAGTTAATCAAATATATGTCTATGTTTTGATTACATTAGAATGATAAAATGGAAAGTAAAGTTCCATAGTAAAGCATGCTAAAGGTCCATAAAAGAAAGTCCAATATGCCTGGATCCGGTTTTATATCCATATATAGTCTAAGGGGCAAAGGCAGGTTACCCAGTCTTATCAATTTCATAATAGTAAGAAAAGAAAAGAAAAAACTCGGCTCTTTACAGGCATAAGGCCTTCCATTTCTTCCTACAACAAATTACAGGTGGGATTCCCCAAGCATCCAACAGGTAAGCTCAAGGTCCATTTTAAACTAATTTACAGAGTTTAAATTATGGTTGGGCTTCTCCAAGCATCCCGCAGGTAAGCTCAAGGTCCATTTTAAACTAGTTTACAGAGTAAACTTCAGTAGTAAGTAAAGTGTTGTTTTCCTATGGAGAACCAATTTAACTTAAACAATGTTGTTTTTGAAGAGGGATGGTTCAACTCGGAACTAAATCCTATCCATTTAGTTAACATAAAACATTTATTTTCATAATTTTATTTTATGCATCCATTGATCCCTAACTCTATCAATTTAAAAGCGAATCAACCAAGGAGAAAGAAGAAGAATTTAGATCAGAATATAATCAACTCCCATTAATGTTTGTTATTATCTAGAATAACCAAGGAATGTAATATAATATCAATAAAACTGGAGCATGCTGAATCATTCTAGAACACTTGCACTTCTAATAAAAGTAAAAGTTCATAATTTATTGTTCTCAAGAACTTTAAGGCCTCTGGGGAATTTTAGATGACAGATAAAGCATTGTGACAATAATTAAACTCAGCCTTAACCTATCCCTTGACTGATGCCCTGTCTAATTTGCACAACTCACGAACAATATCCTATCTATAAAGGAAAACATCTGAACCTCGACAACCTGATTGACATAGGTCCCAACACACTAAAATCCACTTAGAATTCCACGGACAAACCTAAACGTATGCCAACCTAGAACATGATTTCAAAAAAAAATATTCGGATATGAATAGGGTATCCTGGACAGTAGAAGAAATAAGAAATGAACTTTACAGAAAAATTAGAAAATAATGGGAATACAACAAACTTAAAAGCACTTTATCCATTTGAGGACTAAGCCAAGGGAAAAAATCCTGTCATTCATTAAAAAAACTACCAATTTCCATGAAGTGAAAGAAGAGAAGTAATGTGCATACCTTGGAAGCTTCAACCCATTTGTTATATATGAATTCGAGATGGGGGTGCAGTTTGGCATGATTAAATATCATCTCTTCTTTGGTCTGCAAGAATTATATTATATACTTGTGATTGTTAAGGACCTTCGTGGCCACACCCATTATTCTCATAAGCATCAATTTCCTCATATAGAATAAATTGATCTTTACTCTGCTCCAGAGAGCTTGGCCTTATGTGAGACTCATCCACTATCTCCCTCATTTATTTTGTGTTATCCTCATCCTTCACAAGGTCTATATACTCCACCAAGTACCCTTCCCCCTTTTTTTAACAAGTCGTGCACAGAACCAGGCCCCTCTAAACCCCTCTTCATTGCTGGACACCTCCACTAGGTCACCATTGCTCAAATTCAATTTCTCCTCCTCACTCAACACTACAAAATCAAGGTATGTTCCCACTCTTACACACATTTCTCACTCAAACCTTCACTATCTTACAAGACCCATGTCTACTCTGATCAAATACTAGTGTTCCATTCCTCCATGCAAAACTGAATTAAGCCATCATTCACTAAAACACGGCTAAAACAACAATAATTCAATGATGGGTATCATGATACGATGAGTAGAATTCATGGAGGAAGAAAGAAAAGTCTTTTCGATCATTAGGCTGCGTTGTGTAACATTAATTACCCATGTTAGGGCATGTGGTACATTTCACACAGTAATGAAATGGTTAAAATGCATATTTTCGGACATGAACAATTGTGTAAAAGGGATTGCACAGAATGGAGGCAGGAGGGGCATCTAAGGCTAGCAGTACAAGCACTGAAATTCGGTACGTGTGTGAGATTTTGGCCTAATACACCGTCAACCCACCCAATGTCCACGTTCCAACACATCGAAGATGGAGGGTTGCATAATGCCATCATTTCCATCCCTTCCAGAATTAATGGAGTATTAAAACCTGCTTCCGTCATCTTCGCCGCCAACGCCTGAGGCCTAGATTCCAAAGCTGATGTCATCCACCCAGCCACCAATCAATTTTTTCTTAAATTAATGAATTTTTTTTTAACTCCTGTAAAGTTAAACATCTGTTTGTTATAATCAAATCAACTCCCATTAATGTTTGTTATTATCTAGAATAACCAAGGAATGTAATATAATATCAATAAAACTGGAGCATGCTCAGTCATTCTAGAACACTTGCACTTCTAATAAAAGTAAAAAATCATCATTTAGTGTTCTCAAGAACTTTAAGGCCTTCGGGGAATTTAAGATGATAGATAAAGCATTGTGACAATCATTAAACTCAGCCTTAACCCGTCCCTTGACTGATTCCCTATCTAATATGCACAACTCACGAACAATATCCTATCTATAAAGAAAAACATCTGAACCTCAGCGTCTTGATTGACATAGGTCCCAACACACTAAAATCCACTTAGAAGTCCACGGACAAACCTAAAAGTATGTCAATCTAGAACAGGATTTCAAAAAAAAAATCTTCGGACATGAATAGGGTATCCTAGACAGCTAAAGAAATAAGAAATGAACATTACATAAAAATTAGAAAATAATGGGAAAACAATAAACTTAAAAGCACTTTATCCATTTGAGGACTAAGCCAAGGGAAAAAATCTTGTCATTCATTAAAAAAAACTACCAATTTCCGTGAAGTGAAAGAAGAAAAGTAATGTGCATACCTTGGAAGCTTCAACCCATTTGTTATCTATGAATTCGAGATGGGGGCACAATTTGGCATGATTAAATATCATCTCTTCTTTTGTATGCAAGAAGTATATTATATACTCATGATTGTTAAGGAGCTTCATGACCACACCCATTATTTTCATAAGCATCAACTTCCTCATACAGAATAAATGGATCTTTACTCTGCTCCGGAGAGCTTGGCCTTATGTGAAACTCATATACTCTCTCCCTCGGTTGTCTTGTGTCATCCTCATCATTCAAAATGTCTATGTACTCCACCAAGTACCTTGCCTCCTTCTTTTTAACAAGTTGTGCATAGAACCAGGCCCCTCTGAACCCCTCTTCATCGGTGGACACCTCCACCAAGTCACCATTGCTCAAATTCAATTTCTCCTCCTCGCTCAACACTACAAAATCAAGACTCAACACTACAAAATCAAGGTATGTTCCCACTCTTGCACAACTTTCTCATTCAAACCTTCACCATCTTACAAGACCCATGTCTACTCTGATCAAATACTAGTCTTCCATTCCTCCATGCAAAACTAAATTAAGCCATCATTGGCACTAAAACACAACTAAAAGAACAATAATTCAATGATGGGTATCACGATACGATGAGTAGAATTCATGGAGGAAGGAAGAAAAGTCTTTTCGATTGTCAGGCTACTTTGTGTTACATTAATTACCCGTGTTCGGGCGCGTGGTACATTTCACACAGTAATGAAATGGTTAAAATGCATATTTTAGGGCATGAACAATTGTGTAAAAGGGATTGCACAAAATGGAGGCATAAGGGAAATCTGAGGCTAGCAGTACAAGCACTGAAATTCGGTACGTGTGTGATATTTCGGCCTAATACACCATCAACCCACCCATTGTCCATGTTCCAACGCGTCGAAGCTGGAGGGTTGCATAATGCCGTCATTTCCATCCCTTCCAAAATTAATGGAGTATTAGAACCTGCTTTCATCATCTCTGTCACCAATGGCTGAGGCCTGGATTCCAAAGTCGACGTCATCCACCCAGTCACGAATCAATTTTTTTTAGAATTAATGAATTATTTTTTTAACTCCTGTAAAGTTAAACATCGATTTTTTTTCAACAATTTGAGGTGAGTACGGCCAAACTAATATGCCTGACCTATTTATAAATGTCTCCCGTTAAAGACACAATAATAATATACTTTATTATTAATTTTTACAAAATAATATATTCTTTTTATAATTGATAATATATAAGTATAACAAAAGCTAGATTAAGTTTTATATATATGAATGAGTAAAATGTATACGTGTTGCAACCAATTCCTTGTGTAAATATGAAGACATTTAGGTAAAATGTCCATGTTAGGAGTTACAACTATTTGCATTTCAGGTTTACTTGAGTGTTCGATGTTAACCTTTACCCAATGCTTATATGATCGTGTGTATAGATCATTCAATATAATTTTACCACAAAACCTCATTTCTCCATGTGTCACCTAGCTTGCTCTTCAAGCATAATTCATTTCCTGCATACAACATATAACTATACCAGGTGTCTTAAAGAATATTTGTATTCTTGCATGCAACATATAAACTATATCGAGTGTCCAAAGAATATTTCTAAATATGGCTAGCCATGGCAGATAATCAATCCACGACTTTGTTACTTGGTTTGCATGACTTAGGCGATGGAGGCTTGCTGTCTGCGTGGTTTGGTCATTATGCTCGAAATCTATAGATCGCTGGTGGTAGGATTGTGTTCACAATTCCAATATCAAGCTATAGAAGATAAGCCCACACGTCAGTGCAATGAAGATATTAACAAAACTTAGCACAAGATGTTCTACGTTGAAAAATCTTGGTTCCATGAAGGCAAGTTAGCACAAGCCGAGGCATCTAAAGTTGTTAGTATTATACCGAATGCTCACAAGAATACATAGCAAATGCAAAAGGAATTTCGTCCTAATTCAGAAGACATACAAACTACTCCCTTTGAGCATAGCTGAAACTTTCTGGTGGCTAAGAAGCATTCAATCATGATAGGAGAACAAGGAATTGAAGAATGGCAAGGGATTGGGTGCATTCGAACGATGAGATCAAGCACCTCTGCAAGGGATAAATAATCCTTTCTCCACAACTGAAGAACACATATAATATGTTTCTTAAACTAGTACAACTACAAGTAAAGTGGTTGGTGAACCTTGATAGGAACAACTAGCCATTTAGTTTTGTGGAGATGGTTTGTTGTTAAACAAAAACTAAACATTAATTACCAAATAAACATTAAATTGGTTAATGTAAACATAAAAAAAATACTATTTAATAGTATAAAAAAGTCATTATTGCTACCCCTTTCTTTAACCACCACTTAAGTAAACCTTATTCAAATCTTAATCAAGATGCATTTAAGCATAACAATATACGACCACCATGAAATTAATATTGGCTGTACACTTGTTACTCTCGGGATTATCTTGTTGATCCGCTCAAGGAAGCCCATAATATGAGATAATATCTAAAATCCTATGGGCGTAATTATTGTTTTATCTAACTTATTCCAATTTTATTTAATAAGATAGTTAATGGCCATGTCCCCAATTAAATAATTTTCAAATAAGACTACTTGCAAATAATGTTCCACCAACCTACTAGTCCCTAGGTTGAGATGGAGAGATAAATTTTTTAATAAGGGGCTATGGGACCCAAAAGGACTTTAGTTTACCATATTTACATTTAAATGGGTCACACAAATGATAAATTCTAAGAAAATAAGGCGGAATGGGTTCATGAAGACGCTTTGAAGCTTGTGGAGCCTTTGGATGACTAGATTCCCCGCACACTTGACATGGTCTTGATCCAAATTAGAACACATGGGTAATGTAACGTTATTGGAGGGTGATGTGGTTTCAAATAGCATATAATTATCTAAGGAATTCGAATTGTTAAAGGACAGTAACTCTCATGGAACAGGGAGAGACTAGAGGACAAGGTGTGCAACTTGGAAGGAGATTCCATGCACTCTACGATAACAAATGATGAACGATTCTATGAAATGTATGAAAAATTCATACATGATTGCAAAAATATGACAAATATGACATGACATGGATAAAAATAGCCACCAAGATGTCAAATTTGGGAGTTAGAGGCAACCATTCGAATTGGGGAAAAAATTGGAGCATGAAGAGGAAGACAAGTGTCATGAGAGTTACTAAACCACTAAGATGAATTGGAGGAATACCATAGAGGGAAATTTGAAATAGGAGGCCTCATGAAGTTAATAAAATGATTTAATGAGGAATGATAATAGGCTTTGATTATTTGTTAACTGACCTTTGGCATTTTGGAGAGATTTTGCTTGTCCATTGCACGATGAGTGTTCACTCTCCCTGCTCATGAATAAATTTCAAGGGAGTTGGATTCCTTTCCAATATGGGTTACGGAGAGGCCATTTATACCTCTCATTGGATGTTAATGAAATAATTTTAGTTTTATTTTGAAGGACCATACAGTCAAATTCTCATCTATTCCTCTATTCTCTCATTCCTTCTTCTCTATTCCCCCACACTCTCATGTCAAGGGAAGACTTGTTGGAGTGGTTCTTTCTCTTTCCTGATTATATTTTTTTCCCAAGCTGTGAAATATGATGTATGGATCTGTAATCTCATGTCCATATTCTCTGTAAGTCGGAATATCATAAATACATGTATGAAAGGATTGGATTCCCATCACGGGGGATTCACTTGTTGACCAATATCCTATCACGTTAGTTCATATTGTGGGTTTTTAAATTATTAAAAATTGAACCAATATATTGCAGGTATTGGGGGTATGAGGGGCTTAAGGTGGGGGTGGGTAGGGTGGTTTATAAGGATTGAGGTATAAAAAGGGGTGGGGAGAAGGTTTTAAGTATTGGGAGGGGGTTTCAACAAAAAGAGTTTGGCTCAATATCTCTGGAAATTAAGGGTATTCTTTAATATCCCACGATCGCACGTGCTATGTGAGATGTTCACTAAGTGAAGTCCCCGTGATTCCCATGCTCTTCAATGATTAGTTTTCATGGATTTGGATTCAATCTTAAAGTAGTTTCATATCATATTTGTATGAGCAATATCCTCTTAGTTTGATGATGTTGTGATAGACATAAATTATGTATTACTCTATAATTCCATGACCATATGCTCTGTAGCTCTAAATCCAATAAACTCCAGTGTGAAATCCTTGCATTCCCATGCACTTGAATGACTAGTTTTCATGTATTTGGATTCCATTTTAAAAGAGTTGTATATCAGATTTATATAAGAAT
>LPNX010906858.1:533226-571017 GCA_001517045.1 Pseudotsuga menziesii | reverse complement strand
ACTTAATTTTGTAGGTACCTTCCATTTCCAAAGATGGTTCTTCCACCATCTATTCGAAAGAGGAACGAAAAGAGAAAGAATATAATTATAAGCACTTTTCGCCGAAACCTAACTAGCGCATTCATTCTAGTCCCATACAGGAGTATCATGATGATCTGAAAGATGAATTCCAACACCATTTAATGCCAAACATACCCATTCCAATCTTCAGTAAAATAACGATCAAGACCCAACTCAAAAGCTGACTTCCATAGAGAATTTAACCTTGATTTAACATAAACTTGAGACAATACCTATAGATTTGAGTAGTGCAGAGAAGAAATCATACTGCCGAAAAGTTTATACTGATCGTTCAACCCCACTACTGGATCAATTCTGATGTACACTTGTACTCCTCTGCCTATGATCCAACTTAACCCGCCCCTTATAATATGCAAGCTTTTAAATAGCCCTTTCCAAATGATCGACGCATTAGCACGAACATATGGAGAATCTCTTAACCATTGATGAATAAAACCAGTTTTAATGTATTTCATCTTAACTACATCACTCCATAAATTATTACTAAAGATAACCCTCCATAAAGTCTTCACCCCCAAAGCGTCCCCGAACGAGAAGATATTCTTAACACCCCAGCCTCCCATATTTTTTGGAAGACAAAGACTAGACCAGGAAGCCAGATGGAACTTTGTAGAGATTAACTTCCCCGGCCAAAGAAAAGAAAAGATTATTTTCTGAATTAACTCCAAAACACTTATGGGAACCATCGCAACCGACATCCAATATTCCGAAATGCTCTGCAACACCAAAGGGGTTGGCCATACCTACACACCAATCTCTCCATTTGATGCTTGAAATATGCATATTAAGCTTTGATAACTCATTTGTGGGGTTAGTCATTAAAACCCCTGAATTGTTATTTAATCTTAACATAGCTAGCCAAACTCTTTTAACATATATCATAGATATTCCCACTTAAAAAGCTCTTTCATTACTAATATTTTTTATGAATGCCTTGAATATACCAAAGTAGAAGATTAAAATGATGATAGTTATTATAAAATATAATTCTGAGAATAAAAATTAATAAAAATAAAAAATAAAAAATATTTTTAATAATTATTATAAAATATAATTTTAAAAACAATAATTAATAAAAATAATTAAGAATACTTTCTTTAACATTTAATATACCAAATATTTAGCACCTATCACAATATAATAACGCGTCACACCCAATCGCACATGACCTCCAACCCAATTTAAATTACCACCTAAAAAAATATTTTATACCAAATATTTAGCACCTATCATAATATAATAACGCGTCACACCCAATGGCACAGGACCTCCAACCCAATTTAAATTACCTAAAAGACATATCTTGTAGGATGAAATATGGTGTGAAACTAAACCATATACGACATCCAACCCAACTTATTTGTCACACACAAATTTATATCTATAATTTTGCTTTATTATATGACCTTCAAGTTTTCAATCCAAGTTATTCATTATTTTCCTTTTATTAATATAGCTGATTTATATTTTACCAGCCTATATCCAAATCCTCAGCTCTATCAAGCGGCCAGAGAGATCAAATCTCTCGAGGTGCAAACCTCTTTCTAGGTATTGCACTAAATGAGCTATTAACTTTGGTGTGTCTTATATAGAGCCATTGATTTGATTCAAATCAAAAGACACATCTTTTTATTTAAAGTTCACAAATAATATTTTTATTATCAATATCTAATATTATTTATGGCCGACATATAATATTTATTATTATTTTTATTTTGTTACTAACCAAATTACAACATCTCTCCATACATGGTTTTAAAACCATATGCAAGGCCCTCCTAAAACCATGGGTTGTTTAGGAGGCCTTGCACATGGTCTTAAAACCATTTTCAAGGCCCTCCTAAACCATGTACAATAAAACAATGGATTGTTTAGGAAGCCTTGCACATGGTTTTAAAACCATGTGCAAGGCCCTTCTAAACCATGTCAATAAAACCATGGGTTGTTTAGAAGGCCACATGATTTTTTCAAGGCCCTCCTAAACCATGTACAACAAAACAATGGATTGTTAAGAAGCCTTGCACATGGTTTTAAAACCATGTGCAAGGCCTTTCGAAACCATGTACAATAAAACCATGGGTTGTTTAGAAGGCCACATGGTTTTAAAACCATGTGCAAGGCCAAAAAGATTTTTGTCGATAATTAAATTTTTTATTTTTTATTATTTTGATAGGTAGGAACATTACAACATCTCTCCCATATTGTGTTTTTTTTTCTGACCAACATTTTTTTTTACGGATAATTAAATTTTTACTTTTTTCTTGTTTGTTAGGTAGGAACATTACAACATCTCCCCATATTAAGTTGTTTTTCTGGTTGACATTTGTTTTGGCCTATAATTAAAACTTATTTTTTATTATATTGTTAGTAACAAACTTTACAAAATCTCTATAGCGCCTCTCCTCACAATAATTTTTAATATAATTGATTTATATTTTTTAATTTTTTAAAATATTTGATTATTTTTAATTTTATTTATTAAAATCATATATAATGATAAATTTATGACCTCTCTCAAATTGAGAAAGTGTACCTGTCTTATTAATTGAGGTAAAGATACAACACTGAGACCTCTCAAAAAATCACTCATCCCTGTACTACTCTAACTAAGCAAGCTTAACTACAAAGTTTTGATGACATCCATTAACACTGCTATCTGATGTGATCACACCCTTTGTGTTGTAAGCATAGTTGTTAGAACGAACAAATACGGAAACAGGTAGAGGTGACAGCTGCTAAAGTTAGAGGATTGACATATCTGGAATGAAAACAAGGCTAGTGGGCAAACACCTTGACATTATGTCCACCGTATGGTTGATGAGCTAGAGACAACGCAATGACACCTCGTGGAAGGAGAGGGAGAAACCTCGAGCCAAAAACACATTACATGTTATTCGGCATTAAATGCGATGCGATGGTCTATGTGTGGTCGGATCCTTTCCAAATTAAGATTCAACAACGCACAGTGCGATGGCTCTCGCATTTAATGCCCACTAACATTTAATGTATTGTTCGCGGAAACCTCACACCAGTACCAGACAATAAAAAACAGTAACAGCAATGTATGTGACAATTCCAACGATCGAAAACATATATAAATATGACGCACAGCCTTCTAAAACTAGGGATTGATGAAAAGTAATTTTATCAACAACCAAATTAGTTGAACACGTTAAAATCAGTTGAACGATGTTGACATTATAGAGCCTTTACTCCAAGCTTGTGTAAATGCAACTCCACCTTGATTATACAACTCCCAACAACCACAGATTTCTAAGCACTTTCATCGGACGTGCTTGTGTCCATCCAAA
The DNA here is from genome assembly GCA_001517045.1 of Pseudotsuga menziesii. Classification (NCBI taxonomy): domain Eukaryota; kingdom Viridiplantae; phylum Streptophyta; class Pinopsida; order Pinales; family Pinaceae; genus Pseudotsuga; species Pseudotsuga menziesii. The sequence continues at coordinate 567,625 of LPNX010906858.1, read as the reverse complement.
TCAAAGTGGACTAATTTAACCACATTAAATTTGACAGAAAATAACTAGCAACCTGCAAGCTTACTTACCTCAAGTTTGCACGTCGATGTGGCTGTGTATATGAAGTTGTTTCCTCCTTTAAGCTCAACCAATCTTTTGCTGCTGCCTGCTTGCCTCTCTTCTGCTTGCCATTCAAATTAGATCATTAAATTGCATGACACATTTATTTGCATCTAATTATGCTGATTTAACGATATAAATTTGAGAACATATATCCAAATTGGGTCCCTTTGCAGTACTGTAATGGTATGTTGCTTTTTCGTCTGGCTGTGGGGTTCCTGATTTATTGCTATCATTGTCTTTCTCATTGTCAAGCAATCCGCCTATGGCTTCCCCACGTGGTAGCTTGGCAGATAATGTAGTGGATTGCCTCATGTCCTCTTCTGTACTAGTAATTGTAGAACCCTGCATTGATGATTGGAACTTTATATTGAAAAATTAGGGAGGCATTTCTACCAGCAAATTGATCAGTGAGCAGCTGGACTCTGGTTTTATAAGGACTGTAAGTGCCATATATATATATATATTTGCCATTTTCTGGTGTTTCTTTAATTCAATTTTATAAAGATGGGTTGAGATCTGGTGAGATTGAATCCATGCACCATGATATGTTCGGTGAAACAAAGTAGAAAACATAGCAATGTATGTGCTGATCTCGTTTGATTGCATGCTCAGTCCTTTCATTATAAGTGATGTGACAGTGATCTGTGTTCGCAATTTGCAGGTATAACATTTGGATTCGATTCAACCTACAAGAGAGTTTTACAGAATTTCACAAGGCGAAAACTCTGTCACGAATACATTGGAGCAGAGCTCGAGACTTCACATCGAAAAACGATTCCTCAAATGAAAGAGAGGGGTGTACTAGTCCTAAGGAGGTTGCTGGCAGAGAATACAACGAAGGATGAAAATCCTCTGTTACAGAAAACAGAAACAAAGAGGACTGAAGATGAGAGAGAAAATAGAAAGAGATTACAAATACAAGCAGCCTCATCAAAGAGAACAGAAGAAATTGGTCAAATCCTACAAAGCCATGGGATGGAAGTGTAAAAGAAATTCCTGTCATGGACACGATCTACCCCGATCACAGTACCTTAGGAGGGAAGGGCAACAATGCTGAGAGATCTGATACGAAGGAAGAAAAATTACAGGATGGTGTGAAGGTTAATAGTGCTCAGAAGCCATTGAACAATAGGACAGAGGAGAATAACAATAATGCAAGTGTGAACAAAATGAAGGATGAAAATCTGCTTGTACACCAAACCGGGACAACGGGACAAAGAAGGCTGAAGAAGAGACAGAATTGGGAAAGAAACTACAAATCCAAGATGCTTCATCAAAGAGAACAGAAGAAATTAGTCAAACTTCTAAAAAGCCAGCAGATGGAAGTGTAAAAGAGATTCCAGTCATGGAAACGATTCATCCTGATAGCAGTACCTTAAGAGGGAAGAACGACAATGCTGAGAGCTCCGAGGCGAAGGAAGAAAAATTACAGGATGCTGAGATGGTCAATAGTGTTCAGAAGCCATTGGGAAACAGAACAGAACAGAAAAATAATAATGGAAGTGTGAATACAACGAAGGATGAAAGTCCCTTTTTAGACAAAGAAAAAACAAAAAAGGCTGAAGATGAGACAGAGCAAGGAAATAAATTACAAATCCAGGCTGCTTCATTAAATGGAACAGAAGAAATAAATAACAAACAACACAAATGCAGAACAGAACTCAACTTGATTGATTATTATGAAATGCGGTTACATTATATAAGTTCATGAGAGCTGCTAACAAACTGCTAGAAAAGTGGATCTTAACAGATCTCATCCTACACGTATCGTAATTAATCTAACAGAATCTATTCTAAGCATTTTTACATTATTATCTAACACTTCCACTTAATGGGGAAATGGATTCTTTACCACACCTAACTGTTTTCTACATACTTCAAAACTCATCTTTCCAAGAGGCTTGGTAAAGATGTCAGCCACATTCTCAGGTATTACAGTAGGTCAAGACAATTTCCTTCTCTTGTATCTTCTCTCTTACAAAATGATGTTGAATTTCAATATGCTTGGTTCTAGCATGATAAATTGGATTGTATGCCAATTTAATAGAGCTTTGATTGTCACATTGGAGAACAGTTGGCTTCATTTGCTTGTTGCCAATGTCTTCAAGAATTCTCCTTAACCAAACAGCTTCACAAGTAGCATTACATAGAGCTTTGTATTCAGCTTCTGTTGATGATAAAAAACAGTTGGTTGTTTCTTACTGCTCCATGATACAACCCCTGTACGTATGTTGAATGCATATCCTGAAGTTGATTTCCTGTCATCAGGATTTCCATCCCAATCTGAATTAGAGTAACCTCTCAACTCAACATCACAATTATCAGTATACATTATACCAAAATTAATAGTTCCTTTCAGATATCGAAGGACTTTCTTAGCAGCTATCTAGTGGCTTTCCAATGGTTTAGCCATGAACTGACTAAGGATGCTGACAGAGTATGCTATGTCTGGTCTGGTAGTGGTAAGATAGTTTAAACTTCCCACCAACTGGAGATACAGAATACCATTTGCTGCTCTAGTTTCATCAAGACTGGATAACTTAGCATTCTGATCTAAAGGTGTTGACACTTCCTTACTTTCTCTCATATTGAATCTTTCCAGAATCTCCCTTATGTAGTTACTTTGAGTGACCATTGTTTTGTTGCCTTCTCTCCATATTTCCAGACCCAAACAGTAATGTATTTCACCAAGATCCTTCATTTCAAATGACTAAGCTAACTGAATTTTAATATCTTCAATCAAATGAGAAGCACCGCCTGTGATAATCAAATCATCTACACATAAGGATACCAACGCAACATTCCCATTTTCATCCTTTTTGACATACAAGTTAGGATCATTTTTGCTTTTCTCAAAACCTTTCTGAGCAAAGAATGAATCAATTTTGATATGCCAAGATCTAGGTGCTTGTTTTAAACCATATAAAGCTTTCTTAAGTTTACAGTCAAGATCCTCTTGTCCTTTCTTGATAAATCCTTCACGCTGAACCAAATAGACTTCTTCTTTTAAATCACCATTCAAAAATGCAGATTTAACATCTAACTGATGAACTTTCCATTTGTGTTGTGTAGCTAATGCAATCATGAGCCTAATTGTATTCAACTTAGCTACAGGTGCAAAAGTATCATCATAATCAACTCCTTCCTTTTGTGAATACTCTTTTGCAACTAATCTGGCCTTATATTTGTCAACACTTCCATCTACATTAAATTTGGTTTTATACAGCCATTGCATCCTATGAGAACTTTGTTTTTAGGAAGTTCTGTTAATTCCCAAGTCACATTCTTCATTATTGATTCGTATTCTTCATTCATTGCAGTATTCCTATCCTTATGAGATTTGGCTTGTTCATATGAAATAGGTTCTACAACATTCATTACTTGTGTCATCAAAGCATAGTCTTTATACCTGGAGGGTATCTGAATTGTTCTTGTAGACTTCCTCAGTGGTCCACCGCTATCTTCACTTTCACTTCTTCTTTTTTGAGGTGTAGGAGTGTTTGGAGTATCTACACCGCTTTCACCTTGTTGTTATACATGTTCCTTTTCATGTCCCTGTTCATCATCTATATCAAATTTCACATGAACATCATTGTCATAAGGAGTATGCCAGACATCATACTTACTTACTTCTTCATCTGTAGTCTCATGAAAAATCACATCTCTGCTTGCTATGAGCTTATGTGAATTAAGATCAAACAATTTGTATGCCTTATGATCATCATAATAACCAAGAAAAGTACACTTTACAGATTTTGCATCCGATTTTCTTCTCTGGTCTTTGGGAATATGAGCAAATGCCTTTGAACCAAATATTTTTAAATGGCCAACTTCAAGTTTATAACCATAAAGAACTTCAAAAGGCGTTTTTGAATCTAGAATCTTAGTTGGATTTCTATTCTTTAAGTAAACAACAGTGTTAATGGCTTCTGCCCAAAAGCCATTAGAGATATTTTTACCTTTTAACATGCTGCGAGCACATTCCACTAATGTCCCGTTTTTCCTTTTTGCTACACCGTTCTGTTGTGCTGTAGATGGCACTGTGAATTGCTAAATGATCCCATTGTTCTTGCAGTAGCTTTCAAAAGCTCTTGGGGTGTATTCTCCACCTTGATCAGATCTGAGTATCTTGATGCATTTAGGCTGTTTGCTTTTCCACCATATTTTTGAATTCTTTAAAATATGGAAAATACATCACTCTTTTTCCTTATAAAATAAATCCAAGTAAACCTTGATTTATCATCAACAAATATAAGAAAATACCTCGTACCACCAAGTGATAAGGTTTGCATGGAACCACAAACATCAGTATGTATTAATTCAATTATCTCTCTCTGTTTCTTCCCTTTATGCACTGGAAATTCTTCCTTGTGCTGCTTACCTAGTGCACAAGCTTCACATTCTATATGTTGATGTTTCAAAACAGGAAGCCCTTCAACCATTAATTTCTTTTGAAGTAGCACTAAGTCATTCTGACTAAGATGTCCATACCTGCGATGCCATAGCTCTTCAGTTGTCATTGTAGTAGATGTCAATGCACGATGATTGGACTTTGTGACATCAAGCTTATAAAGTGTTCCAATTCTTGTCCCTATGGCTATGATTTTGTAATGATTCTGAATATCCTTCACAAGACAATGATACTGCATAAATTCTACTTTTAGTTTTTTATCAGTTATTACGGAATCATAAATCAAATTCTTTTTTATGCCTGGAACATACAACACATCATGAATCTATCTGTTTTGGCCATTAGGTAAATTCACACATATTTTTCCATATCCCTGAATCTTATGAGATCTATTATCTCCTAAATATATGTGTGCTTCATCTTTATTCTCATGATATTCATCAAACCACTCTTTCACACAAGACATATGGGTTGAGGCACCTGAATCTATGAACCATGCACTTTCATCATCAGTTTCTGTAGACAATGCAGCTTCTGAAATAAACAACTTTAAATTCTGAACACTTTCATTGGTGGATGTTTCAGTTGTCACATAGTTTTCATTATGTTTTCTAAACTTCTGTTTGGATTCATCAGCTTTCCTTTTATAACAGTCTTTAGCATGATGACCAGGTTTCCCACAGTAAAAACAACCATCATTTTTCTTATCATGAGAATCAGATTTTGAGTGAGTCATACCTCTGTTTCTTGGCTGAAACTTGCCTATTCTGTTTCTGTCCCATGTCTTTCCCCTGTATGGTTGTTTCCGTTTTTTCCATTAATGCCACTTCTGAAGATTGAGAGTCCATCTTGAACACTTTCATCCTTTCTTCTTTTTGTAGAAGAATCCCCGTTGACTCATTAAATGTAGGTGGCGTTGCTCTACCTCCTAGACTTGAAATAAAGACATGATAATCTCTAATTAAAGCTTTTAATGTAATAGTTAGCATGTCAGTCTTTGAAACAGTATCACCAATTGCACTTAACTGATCACATAAATCCTTAATATGAGAAACATAGCTTGTGATATTCTCATTTGCAACCATTTTTATGGACAATAACTTGGTCTTTAGAAACAGAATTCTATTGGAGTTTGTAATTTCATACAAACCTTTCAAGATATCCCATGTCTCCTTGGAATTTTTACAATCTTTGATGTGTGGGATTATGTTGTCTTTGACAGATAGCCGCAACAATACTTTTACCTTCGTTTCTCGTTTCTCCCAGTCTGCAAGAGTAGCACCTGTGGGCTTGGCTTCATCTCCTTTGACTATAGTCCAGACATTTAGTGCTTCAAGCATAGTTAATATCTTGAATTTCAAGATAATTGTCCCCGTCAAGCTTAGAAGCTTCGTTCAGATAATTTTTGGGAAAGGAAATGGTCATAGCTGTTGAAAAAAGAATTCAATTAAAAAATACCTTTGTTTTGAAAAATATCTAAATTCTCCCGCGACTTTGAAAAATACCTCTTCTTAATTGAGAAAGGATTTGTTGAGAATATACTTCATGATGCACTAACCAAATCTTTCTGAAGGGGAAAAAGAACAAGATTGAAAATGAATCTGTAGCTCTACCTCCAACAATGTGGTGGCTCTTCCTCCAGCATCGGAAAACGATTGAAAACGAATCTGCAGCTCTTCCTCCAGCAATGCGGCGACTCTTCCTCCAGCACCGAACAACGATTATCTACAGCTCTCAGCTTGCTCCAATCCACCACACAGCAGCTCTCACAGCCCAACACTTCACACGGGCTCGATGGCAGCGATTCCTATCAGCTGGCTCTCCACTCCAGCACGCAGCAACTCTCACAGCCTAGCACTCTACGACTCAGGAGCTCTCCAAATTCACCAGTAGTGATCAGCTCTGTTCAAAACTTACCACAACGAATTCACCTGGGCTCTGATACCAAAATAACAAACAACACAAATGCATAACAGAACTCAACTTGATTGATTATTATGAAATGCGGTTACATTATATAAGTTCATGAGAGTTGTTAACAAGCTGCTAGAAAAATGGATCTTAACAGATCTCATCCTACATGTATCCTAATTAATCTAACAGAATCTATTCTAAGCATTTCTACATTATTATCTAATAGAAATTAGTCAGAATCCTACAAAGCCAGAGGATGTCATTGTGACAAACCATCTGGATCACAGTATTGGGAGGGAAGGCCAGAAATGTTGAGAGATCAGAGGAAAAGAAAGAAAAACTAGAGGATGTTGAGAAGCTTAATAGTGTGCACAAGCCATTGAAAAAAAGAACAGAGCAGGACACCAATAATGGCGAAGAGAATATTGGAGGTGAACCAACAAAGGAAACTAAGAAGATAACGCAAGCCGAAACCCTTCCAAATGTAACAGAAGCCCAAACACAAGAACTCCAGAACACGAGAAATTCTGCAAACACTGGAATCGAGAATTCTGAAAGAAATGAAGCTGAAACACTCCTGAATTCAGCGGAAATCGAAGGCATTGGATCAGGAACGGTTGCAAATTCTACAGGCATGGGAATGCAGAAAATTGAAAGCGTGGAAGCCAAAAAACTGGCAGGTTCAACAAATCTTCAAATACAAAATATTACAGATGAAGTATAGAAAGAGGAAGGGATCGAAGTTAAGGCCATTACGGATTCCTCTATCAATAAAATGGAGCGGATGGAAAACACAGACATCAAAATATTGACGAATTCCTCAGATGTCGAAATGCCAGAAAATGCAGAAACCATAACAAGTGCTGTAGATAATGATACGAGCAGATACAAAGCACAGAGGCTGACAGATCCACGAATTCTACGGACACAGAAAATGAGAAGAGAGAAAGCTCTGAAGCCCTCTCGAATTCTACAGAAAATGATATACAAGAAACACTAGAAAATTATACAAAGAAAGAAGGGAGCGTAGAATCCGAAACCCTGGAAAACCCTGAATTCAACGGAACAAAGCAAGCCGAACGCTCAGAATATTCTTCTGACTGGAAATGAGAAATATATCAAATATTGCAAGAAGCAGCTAGCTAAAGAATTCGAGATGAAATATCTTGGATTGATGCATTATTTCCTAGGGTTGGAAGTGTGGCAGAGTTCAGAAGAAATATTTTTGAATCAGCGAAAGTATCCATTAGAAATATTGAAAAGATTTGATATGTTGGATTGTAAATCCATGGCCACACCCATGGGCACCAACTTGAAGATGTTGTCTAATGAGACATCAGAGTTACTAGATGTGACTTAGTATAGACAGATTATTGGGTCATTAATGTATATGACGAATACAAGGCTAGATATATGCTTTGGTGTGAACACCTTGAGTCAGTGTCTAGTTAAACCTAGATCGGTTCACATGATAGTTGCAAAGCATGTGATGAGGTACCTTAACGTATGATAGATTTGGGACTTAACTATGGGAGAGATCATGACTACATATTGTATGGATATACGGATTTAGATTGGGAAGGAAGTGTCGCAAAAAGGAAGAGCACCTCATGGGGATGTTATTGTCTGGGATCCACCATGATCTCATTGTTTAGTAAGAAATAGTCCAGTGTTTCTCTCAGTACAACTGAAGCATAGTACATTGCATCTTACTTCGCTTGTTGTGAAGAGATATGGCTTCAGAAGATGACGTCATGATTATTTAACATGGAGTAGGACACCACATTGATTCTCTCTAACAACCAGAGTTGTATAAAGATGACAGGGAATCCAGTGCTCCATGACAAATCAAAGAATATAGAAATATGATATTTTTATATAAGGGATATGGTACAAAAGGGAGCTATAAAGCTCCAGTATGTGAGTATCGATGAGCAAGTTGTTGATGTACTGACCAAGCCTCTATCTCGAGTAAAGTTTGAATATTTTCGTGACAAGCTTGGTGTAGTTCGAAAAGACTTTCCTCGTAAGGAGGAACAATGGCGGGACTACAGATGATGAAGATATGGGTCTTCTTCAAAAAGCAGGAACAAGTCGAAGATATGGACTCTCTCTAGAAAGGAAGAATAGGTCGAAGACATGAACCCTCCTCGGACAAAGGGGGAGCAGGTTGAAAATATGGATCCTCCCAAGAAAGAGGGAGTGATGATGAGACTGACATCGCTGATGGGATGATAGTGATGCTCCAGCATGAAAGAGGCCAAGTGCGTCGGAAGATGTTGACAAGGTCTAGAATTCACTTGTGGACGATAGTATCCTCTCTTGAGGATGGTAGGTATAACACTTTGTGCATGAGAGTGGTCCTTTCTAGATAAGGATGGCCCTGCAAATGTTACTCTCGCACGGAGAGTACCCACATTTAGTTGTGGATACCATAGAATAACACTCGCTCATGAGTGGTCCTAACCTTAGTGGTGTGGATTCTCTACGACGAGTCCTCACGAATGACAGGACCAACATTTTTTATGCGGTCAAGATCTGCTCTGCAGACAATACTCTTGTATGGAGAGTATGCCTACATTCATATGTAGATGCCAGAACATAACACTCGCTTGGGAGTGGTCCTAACCTTAGTGGTATGGATGCTCTATGATGAGTCCTCACGGACATCATAGTATAACACTCACTTAGGAGTGGTCCTAACCTCAGTGGTATGGATGTTCTACAATGAGAACCGACATTTTGTAAGTGGTTGAGATCTGCTCTCCAGACAATACTCTTTCATGGAAGAGTATACCTACACGTGAGTGTAGATACCATAGTATAACACTCACTTGGGAGTGGTCTTAACCTCAGTGGTATGGATGGTCTATAATGAGTCATCACGAATGATAGGGCCTACACTGAGTGCAATCGAGATCTACATTTAGTTGTGGATTCTTTAGTTGGTTGATATCATGGATCAGGTTGATGGAGGATTGCATCATCCTTGGACTTATGTCCTAAAGTGATAGTGATTGATCATCCCGCAAAAAGATCATGTGTACTGTAGGTAGTGTGGCGGAAAAGGATCAATTAGATCGAAGTACAGTGGAAAATGATCAAGTAGATTGAAGTGCGACTGCAAAGGATCAAGAAGGATCGAAGTGCTACTGCAAAGGATCGAAAAGATCAAAGCGTTTTTGCAAACGATCGAAAGGATCGAAGCGCTACTACAAAGGATTGAGAAGATCGAAGTGTTGTTGCAGAGGATCAAAGTGTTTTTGCAAATGATCAAGAAGATTGAAGTGTTGTTGCAAAGGATCAAAGTACTGTTGCAAAGGATTAGAAGGTCAAAGTGCTGCTACGGAGGATCGAAAGGTTGAAGCATTGCTGCAAAAGGATCAAGTGATCGTGTGATGCAGAATATGAAGACATTGAAGAGTAACTGTTCCAGTTATTGATTGTGAAAACTTCCTATGACATATAGATGTATTACCTCGATACTGCTGAAGATATTGTCTCTTTGTGCTCCTATAGTCTATGATGATGTTGTCAATAGAATAACCTTCTTGTTAAGGGGGAGTGTTGAATATTGTAACTTCAAAGGATATTCTAAATATATTTTACTGATGTAACCCAAGGGAGATGTTATTATTCATCCGACGGGGTGTTACTATTGTATTTGGTCATCATAGAGTCATGAGGTAAATCCTCCATTGTAAGTTGGGTTATTAGTACCCTAATGAATAATATAAAATATTGTTTTGAGTCTTCCTAGGTGAAGTCATCCTAGACAATTTAGTGGGGCCAACTTTTTTAGGGTAAAAGTCAGTTGGCTCATTGTATATAAATAGAAGTGTTGTGCTTCTTATATGGACACACATGCACTCACTTGTGTAGCGCATAGGAGAGAGAGAGTGAGAGAGAACAACAAGGAGGAGAATAATTGTTTTGGGGTTATATCTTATACAGAGGAAGTTTTGTTGGGTTTTGTTCCCCTTGAGGGTTTCCCAAGATAAATATTGTGTTTATCTTGTGACTCTGTTTCTATCAGTGATTCTGGATGCTACTACTATGAATTTGAAATTAACACTAATGATATCTAATCTAGCATATGAAATCTTAACACATGCAAAAAACTTATGAAGCACATTGATATGTTGCAAAGAGAGTTCTAAGATACTTGAAGGGGACTCAAACACTTTAAGGTGGAGGCTTCAAATTAGTTAAATGTCCATATTCAGACTTTGATGACAAAAAATAGAATGGATTTTCTACCTCATGATACCTCATAAATCTAGGATCACACAAACAATATATTCTAAAAGATTCCATTACAGATGTAGAATATGTGGTCGTTGCAGAGGAAACAAAAGAGATTCTACAACTTAAGAAGATATATCTAGAGGATTTGTAAGAGAAACAAGTGAATGCTACTCCACTTCTTATTGGCAACACTTTTGTAATTAAGTTGGCCCAGAATCCTAGATAGCTTGATCAAACAAAGTACATCAGCACGAAGTACCATTTAATTCAACATCATGTAAAGGCCAAGGAAAATCATTTGATGCATTGTTACACAAATGAGCAAACTACAAACATGTTCATCAAAACACTTTGAAGAAAAAAACTCGAAAAATTAAAAAATATGCTTACACTCACAAACACCCCATTAAATTAAAAAAAAGATATGTTAAATGTACTTAATCCTTAAAGATTATGGTACAATTTAAATATTAGAATAATGCACAAAAGTAAATTATATTTTTTGTTACCTAAAATAAACGAAAGAATCACCGTGAAATCCAAAGGTGAACTCTTGGTAGATGAAAACCAAAGGTCACTCGACACTTAATTCACATTAATACGAAAACCATCTAACATTGGAGTTATACAGACCTAACACTACACAACCAATTTCTTACGATTCAAACCTAATTAAGCTTATTGGTATGTCTCCTTACGATTCAAACCTAATTAAGCTTATGGACATAATCCTAAATGAGTTATTTTACTTTCTTAAAGGAATTCATGTAATAAAGTACGTTGAATTATATGTGGATCACATTCATGAGGTGCAACAAGTAAAGGAAAATCTACAAATTATAAGTTTAAGAGTAAGGAAGAACTTCATTGAAAAGAAAAGAAGTTTAAAGATTAAGAAAAACACTCCTATGATAGAATTGTGAGAGGATTCGAACATTAATCCCATCTTTAATGTGGTAGACATTTATACTTATCATTGAGGTTCAAATGATGATCAAAGTGTAAATGTGTTGGGGACAATGACTTGATTCTTATTTGTTCATGGTGAATTACATTAAGGTTGTAATTTCACCATTAAGGTTGTAATTTTCATTTCAATGGTGTTGTAAGTCCTAAGATGTAAGAGGGAAATAAATATCTTTGAACCTAAATTGTCTTTTAAATATCATATAAGCGAAAATGAATACATGTAAAATGAGGCACCATGAGGTGTAAGAGGATATGTAAGAAAGCCTCTTGAGGTTTTTTTTCTTTCAATTATCCTTATTATATTGGAATATGGTCTCAATCATTCCAACACAAAGTTACCAAGGAACAAGCTAGAAAATTACCAAAATATATATATATTTATATAACAAGTTGTTAACACCAAAATTACTATTATATAATGAAGGTATATTAAAATGTATTGAGTAAAATGGAATGGGCTACATGAATGAGATAATACTTAAATGAACCTATTAAATATACATTAAAAAACATATCCAACATTAAATAGGATATGAACATGGGTATTTATTATAAGTTCAAAAGATAATCATAATCATTCATTCATATATATATATATACCCATATTATCAATAATTAAATAAAATATTCATATAATTAACTAAATACAAATTTTCATAAACATTTTAGAATATCATGAAATTCTCTCTCAATATGTACTTTACTTCATTTTCTTCACATCAAAACATAAATTTAAAAAATTATATAAAAATTTACATTAAATATAAATATTTAATTTCAATTTTTTTTTATATAAAATAATAATATTTTAAAATTAGATTAAAATAAAAAATAAAAAATAAACATAAAACAAGAGCCACGAGGTGACAATGTCCCCGACATTGCATCTGAGATAGCTAGTGGTTTGCAATTGCCTATGCAAAAAATTAAAACTCAATAAAAATAGATTAAATTTTGTTATATCCTACTAAAAACTCAATAAAAATATAATAAATGTTGTTATAGCATACTTAGGCATCCTTTTGAGGATGGTAGAGATTTGACTACTTAAAAGACTCTAGACTCAAGTTCTATTTCAGTGGATCCAAAGTGAGGATGAGCTTTACTAGCTTTGCGAGAACGACTACTACATCTCAAATAGGCCATGAAGGACATAAAGGCAAGCCTAAATACAGAGTAGGGATGAACCATTTTTTATAAGCTAGATGATAAATCGCTGATGCTTGTTGGGTGGTTAAGTTAATTCCTTTAGTATCATATTTGGAAACCAACTTCTCCTTCTAAAATGGTACCCACATCTCTCTTAGAGTTGCACTTTTGGGCTTGAAACGTAGCTTATCCTCTAAAGGAAGGGTAGAAAGGCAATGAAAGTGAGGGCATGACTCCATATTTGAATAATGCTAAGACAATATAAGAAAAAGAAGAAATAGAAAGAAAGCAAAACCTTCCTCATTGAAGGAAAACTCAACACCCACCCTTCAATCAAATAGAAACGTTTTAGTAAAGTAAGACAACAATTTCCATTATTACATATATCATAATAACCACATATGTAAGTATACACCTATCTTAAATAAACCTATTAATAAAAATTAATAACGTTTTGAATTTTTTTTAATCATGAAAATAAGTTCTAGTGAATTATTTGCCCATTCTTTGAAACAATTTCTTAATATTTTCAATAGTATTTTGACGAGATTTTCAATAGTATTTTAACGGGAGGGCATATGCCTGTCAAATTCCAAGCCTTCCTCAATAACTTGAGTTAAAATGAAAAATTCATTACATGAAAAAGACATTACATAGATTACTTTAACACACTTTTCAAATATAAAAACCATATGGACTTTATGTAACAATTTTATACATATATATTTAAAAAACACACACATGTATAATAAAAATATGTAAATTAAAAATAATTTTACCTCTTACTCAAATATACCATGATAAAAATATATATATTATAAAATTTCAAAATAAAAATAAATATCATCTAATATATTTACACATTGCAAGATATTTTATCCTTTCTTAAAATTTTGTTAAACATTTTACTATACGATTAAGTAACCAAAATTATCATAAAACTATAAAAATTTCAAAAAAAATCGGTGGTTGTTTTTGATGTGTCATTCATGACAATTGAGGGTAGATTGCCAATATGAGCATAAACCGGTGAAAATGAAATCGTCGTAAAGTTAGGAGAGAAGCTGTGTCAACCCAATCTCACTCAACCTAATCAATTTGGAAAAATAAAAAAATATAAGTGAAGGCGTTACAAACAATGCCAGTGTCAACCCCATCTCACTCAACCTAATCAATTTGGAAAAATTAAAAAAATATAATTGAAGGCGTTACAAGCAATGCCAATGTTACACCTACATGACATTAAAACAAATGTCATGGCAATGCCAATGTTACAACTGCATGACATTAAAAAAAATGGCATGACATTGAAACAAATGGCGCGAGGAAGAAATTCACATTAAGAAGTCAATATAGAGAGAGATTATGTACAAATACTCTGCTTTGTTGCTGTTATAGTTGCAATTGCTTCAATACAACGCAATTGCATAAGTTCCTACTTTGGAATTTGTGAGTTCTAGTCTGCAAAACTATATCAAATGGAAAGCCCAGCCATGGTTCAAGGGTCTGTAGAGCTTACAGGCCTAAGGCCTTCTGTTTCTTCCTCCAACAAATTACAGTTGGGCTTCTCCAAGCATACAGAAGGTAAGCTCAAGGCCCATTTTAAACTAATTTACAGAGTACAAATTATAGCTGGGCGTCTCCAAGGGTAGCTGCTAAAGGCAACAAGTCCCTACCTTATGCAATTGACTTCTTATTCCTTGGTTTTAAGGTATTTGAACACATTGTTGTCTATGGAATTTGCATGTTCCATGCACATATTAACCGTCATTTGCATGTTGCATGCTTCTTGTTTTGTTGCTATGGATGCTCATACCCTTGCTTATGTAGGCACTGGTTCTATATTTAAAATATTTGGGCAAGGCAATGATAGATGACAACCCCATGCGGATGATGCAGATGTGCTTGCATGTTTTAATCTCACAGATCACATAGGGTTTCTAATAATACACATAGAATTATATAATCATAATAGATACAAGAGACATAATGGTAAGGTAGAATAACAGTTGTATTAATAAGTCACATGAGGGTCCATACATACATAAAACTAAACCAAGTTCTCATTTGGCTCAACATCCTAATATATATGATTACAAGTGGTTACAAGTAACTACCTATCGGTTCGGTCAACCGACATGAATTTACACGGCCGACCTAATCTCCGATTAGTCAGTTATTCGACTAGTTGGCTCACCGACTAGCTCCTCCAACATCTCCCCCAGGAACAAAATATTTCTTCGTCTCGAAGAAATAGGGGAGGCACTTAATCATTGCACTTGTCTGAGGTAGTTACTTCTACTTTGGTTTGGCTTCATGGACTGTGTAGTCATATGGTTGGTCATTTCTGCACACATACTTCCACAATGGCTTCTGCTGTAATGGCAAGTTGGTGCTGAAACTCTGTCCAATTCTGTAGCACTTTCTAGATATCGATAGTCAAGGTTGTGATGATTGATAGAGTTGGCATTTTCTCCTAGATGGAAAGATCTGTGATGCTTTCCATTTTGGGCCCCATAAATTGAGCCTTTTCTTCTGCTGTATCTAATAGTCTCTTCATTTGTGGGAAGATTGTGTCCAATTTGTCGTGGCTTGGTAGTGCTTGTTGAACCCAATGATGTGCTTGTTTCTCTAGTTTCTGTAATTTTGTTGTTTCCAATATAATCTGAGCTTGTATTGTATTCCTCATTGTTTCTTCCATGCCTCACCTCTTTCCTAGTGCTTCGATTTTCTCTCGAGTCTGTCGGGTCTGCTGAAATACTTTTCCATAGTAGGTGTGCCAGTTACGGAGTACTTCTTCTGTAATGATGGATTCTTCTAAGTGGTCCTGCATTACCTTATGAGCTTTAGAGAATGATGTGTACTACTGTATTAGTAATCTGTATGTTTCCTCTTTTTGATCTTCTTTTGTAAGTTGTAGTTGTGCTTGTACGGTCAACACCACAGTTTCAAATAGCTGATACACTTTCTCCAATGGCTTGTCGGTGTTGGCCTCTAATTGTCCCAGTATGACTGTTTGAATTAAATTTATGCAATTTGACAGAAATTCAATTTGCTCTTTCTTAGTGCTATCGAGCTGCTCTCGTTTGGTGTGGCTTCTTATTGTTGCTTCTGTGGCGAGGGTCTCTAAGAGCTATCCAAACTCTCCATCTCTCAATTTCGTTGTGTCGACTGCAGTATTCGATCCTATTTGGTTAAGGTGGATCACTATCGGTCTTTATTCTTTGTGGTGTTCCTTTTTCTTTTTATTTTTTCTCTTCCTTTTGTGTCTATGTTGGTCGGCTTGTTGTTCTGCATGTGTTTCTGCAAGTGGTTGATTTTCAGGTGGCTGACTTCCCAGCTGTTGATCTTCATTGGGATGAACGTCATTAGTTGGGGGAATTTTTGGTTGAGCCTCCTGTGCAGAGCTTGTAGCTCGGTGTGTATCTGGCGGGTTTGAAACGGTTGGTTCATAGTTTGGCAAAGGTTCTGGATTCAGGGGTGGTGATGGAGATGGTGAGTGGTCTGGTGTAAGTGGTGTAGTTGGGATGTGTTCAGTGGATGGAGGATCTTCAACTTCTAGTGGTGAGTTGGCTGGGTTGTCTGGGTCGATAGAGAGTATGTTGTTGATCTCCTAATTGATTGCTAAAGTCTCTTCTTGGTCATTCTCTTCTAGGTATCCTACTGGTTCATTGGCTGGTAAAGGATGGGTAATACTTGATGGTGTAAAGGATGAAGTGCGTCTTGCGACAATTTGAGAAATTTTATCGGGGTTCCTTAAGAATGTCGATCTGATATTTCCAATAGATTTCAGTTTCTGAGGTATTTGGCCGATTTGCTGAGATAGGGTCTAGCTTGCTGAGCTAGACTCAGTTAACATGTGTTTGGTGGTAATTTTTTGAGCAGATGTGAATAATTCAAGGAGTTTATCAATAAATGCCAAGAAGTCACCATTGTAGTTGAATCATTCTTTTAACGTCTCCAGCATAGCATTTGTTAGCTCTCCAAGAAACTACTTAGTGGTTATGGCTAATTATGCTTGGTAACTTTAAAAAATCATTTCTGTTTCAGTGAGTGGATCAATGGGATACCAAGAAAGCACAATGAAAGGATTAGCTTATCAAAACATATTAATGAACCAGTGCTTTTAGAGACTGCCAGTCAGATATAATATAACAGAAATGCATGGAGAATATCATTCAGATAACCAAGTACATGTAATGCAGGGTCTAAATGACCAAGTACATTGGATGCAGGGTCATACTAAACAAATAAGAAATCCTTCATTCAAGCTTATGAGCATAGGCTAAGCTAAACTTAAACAAAGTACAGAAATAAAAGATAACATGAATGGTCTGATGACAGTGGCAAAAGAAGACTGTGATTTTATTAAGATAAGTAATCATAACATAGGCCCAATTCTCTCCAAGATTGAACCCCCTCAACAGTCTCTAGTTCTTAGGCTTTTAAAGCCTTTACAAATAGTTTCCAGATCCAAAAAACGTGGATCTGATTTAGTTAACTGAAACTAACTGAACAACAATACTAAAAGACTTGAACTAGTCCCTAAAATCAAGGAGATGACATTAAGTAATTCTCCTTCGATTTGTGCTAAGTGCTCGATGCAGAAGAGCTGTCCTTCAAAGGCTCGGTGGGCTGGGCTGGTGCATAACAACTGAAGTCATTGATGTGGCAGTCGACTTTCAGTGGTATTCCTTGAAACAAGGTCGAATTCATTAATGACGCCCTACTGACTGAAATCTCGCCCAAGGGTCTTCAGATATGGATAACATAATTCATGATATATCTCTTACAATTGGCCTTATGCCATTTCCACGAACAAAAATGATATCTGGGCAAAAGCATAGAAATCTGTCAAAAACCAGCTTTTGGCAATTTACTACTCTGTTGATTTCATGCCTTAACTGCCGGAAGTCAGTTCTTTTGGCAGCTAATGAGCTCGGTGGGGCTCGCCTAAGCTGCCGAAAGCTGAAAACTGTTTCAATTACCTTTCTCTCTTTCCACCTTCCTTTGAAGCAATGAATGCATCCATATTTGGATCTGTATTGACTGGATGTGAATCCGAAAGAGGGGAAGCTGTCCATGCAGATCTTCCTTTCCTGCCATCATAGANTCTTTCCACCTTCCTTTGAAGCAATGAATGCATCCATATTTGGATCTGTATTGACTGGATGTGAATCCGAAAGAGGGGAAGCTGTCCATGCAGATCTTCCTTTCCTTCCATCATAGATTTTAGTTCCTTCCCATTTCCTTGGTGTTCAAATGGAAGTATACCCCTTGCTCGGTCCTCACGTTCTTTTTCTGTTAACTGCAGACTGAATTGAACCTGTGGCGAATTACTACTTCCACTAAGAGCGAAATTTCCATGCGAAATTGCAGAAAACTTCACATCTCCCTGCTCCAGGGTGAACTCTTCCATTCCGACGTTTCATTCGTAAACGCAATTTTCCCTTTTTTTTATTAAATTTCCTTCTAATGCAGCCAGCTTGTCAGGGTCACTTTTCAGTTTCAATGAAGTTGCAGATAACGGGACAATTGGTTCTAAAACAGCTACCATACTGGACATATACTGGAGGGCCGTCATAATTCTTGGTTCATGCAAGTCGGAGTGTACCAACCACATGAGAGATGAGACTTCATCGCAGCAATGCAGGTTATTTATGAGGTTTGCTACCAATGGCAATGATAGATGTCTCACCATAATGCTAACCAGATCAATGGCAACTGAAAAATGACCTTTGCCTTGATTCCCAATAGCTCCTTTGCCTGATGCAATGATGGCAGATATTAAGTTCTCCATGTTCCCCAAATCTCTACAAACAGTAAAGCCTGCACTGGATACGTGTTCCTTAGATATCTCAGATGTCCCATGAATGTCAGATTTTACATCATCAAGGATCTCTTTCTTCCAACCAAGTGGATCTGTATAGCAATCCAATACCTGAAACCAGCTATGCGAACGAGTGTCAAGGCCTGCGCATGCCAACAACTTGACATAGAAATCGGGGCTGCGATCAAAGGCCATGACGACCAAGCCCTTGGCCTGATCTCGGCCCGAGGATATGTTTGATACAAGAGATCGAAGGAAGTAGTTGAAGGCCAAGACTCACAGAATTTTTTTTTACCCATTCTATCAACCAAAATGACGGTGGTCAATTTGGGAGATAACAGCATTTTTACAAATATCGACAGGACTGATGGTAAGTGGCTGTGGGATATCTTCTTGTGTGATCTGGGTTGGGGATGGGAGTTGGGGGGTGGAAACTAAATCAACAATCTCTTCATCGACTGGAGGATTTGTATTTTTTACCTTTTTCGGTCTTCCTTGTTCGCTCCTGAGTCGATGAACCACTTGAATTATGTTTCAACTGATATTTTATTTGCTGCAACATCTTCTATGATGTCGAGAGAAGTAGCCAACAGTTATTCTTCATATTCTGACTCTGATAGGATAATTTTACGCTTCCCCTTCCCTTTTTCCTGATTTGCTTTTTTCCTTGAGGATGCTATTTCCTTTGCTATTTTCTTTAAATTGTATTTCATCATAGCATACTCTGGATTATCTGATTCAATATCTTCTTCTATCTGCTCTTCTCCTCCCTCCTGCTGATGAGTTGGGATGATACTTTGTTCTGCGGTACAACCGCTTGATTTTCATTCGGTGCACTTTCAATTTGGAGGGTTTGTGGAACAGTCATCAGCTGGAGCTTGCTGGTATCCTTTGTCGGTGTATCCTCCAACATGAAGGTGTTTATATATAGATGGAGTTCATAATCCTCCTCTTTTTCTTGGTCGGTCAAGGGTTCCTCAATAGGATGATTTGTTGCTTTGGCCCTTGGTGGTACCGATAGCTTGGTATTGGATTGTCGAGCTAGCTCTTGGAAAATCTCATCGACTGAAGGATAATAGTCAAGAGGTTTTTCTTTTGCTTTCACCCCCTGCATGTACCAGACTGCAGTGTGGTCGAGCTCTAGTTGAATGTGTGTTGTTTTTGGTAGAATTATTTGGATGTTCTGAGGCACCCTCCATCTAGTTGTCTGGACTTTTAAAGTCTGAAACCAATTTTCCAACAATAATTTTCCATTTGCTAGTTATTTCAGAGTTCCATTCTATGAAAATGGTTTGAAACACCACATATGATATTTGCATGGTTCTTGGAACTGCTTATCTCCAACTGGACATAAGTGGTATGTGGCTATCCAAATTATCAGTGATGGGAACCTGATAATTCCAGCTGACTCCTGGAATTTTTCATATATATTCTTGAGCATGTAGGCGAAATATTGGGCCCAACAGTAAATTTTCCCTAATCCTGCTATTGTGTCGATGACTTCCAACATTTCTAGCTTCAGATCACTCACTCGGCCTGTGGGAGTGATTCCTGTCGCTATGATTTTGGCAACTATTTGTGGTGTATGGGATTGTATTTGACTGATCATTAGCCCTTTTGAGTTCTTCCCTAATGATGTCCTTGCTAGTCGTTCCACTAATCTGTCTTTTATGCCGATAGGAACAGGTTCGCCCTGGTTTGAAAGTACGGTAAGTTTGTATATGATCTCGCCAAAAATTTCCATTGGTTTGTCGAAGTAGAATTTTCCATTGTGGTACCGGCTGATGATAAATTTTACAGCGGTTTCTTTTGTCTCACCAGAACTCGCCATGAAAGGTGTATTCATGTAACTCATAATGGTACTATGGCTTATTTTCTCTGCTTCCTGTGTCATTTTATTATCTACATAGGCCCATTCTTTGATTTCTGCCCGGATGTTTGCCCATGAAGTTTCATGTACCTTTGTATTTTTAATATTTCTTAATCTCCCTACGAGCGGGGCTTCGACAGATTCTATCTCTTTTGTTTTGGCAGCTATGGCTCTGGTTTTCTTTGGGGCCATTTTGTAGGTCTCTTGGTTGGTTTTCTTCACAAGTTTTTTGCTCTCAAATTTCTGAATACTTGGTTGCTCTATTTCTTCGAAACGCAGTAAGAAATCTTTTTCTGACGTAGTATTTATAGGTGGAGTAGATGGCATCTTTGTTGATGAAGGTATTAATGCCAGAAATGATGGTCCAGGACGGTCGATTGATGTCACATTTAATGCGTTTTGGTTTTGGCGCTCCTTCTAACCATAGTCATGAAGGCATGATTTGACCTTTGGATTTGTCGGTTGATGTCGATCATGAGGTTGGTCGATGATGGCATGTCAATGGTAGGGATGTTGGTTGTCGAAGTGCAATATACTCTGTATTTCAAAATTTTCTGTCATTCTGGCTTATTAGTGATGGCTCTTTTTGTTTTTTTTGTTTTTTTAAAGATTTTTATAGGTTTTTCTAAACAGTTATGGTCGTTATTTTTTTTTACAAATTACTTAGTTTTGGTACCGTTTTAGTCGGAAAAAATTAAAAAGTTTCTAAAATACTATGCCTTGTAACATCCTTAGTCAGACTGATCCATTGGCATGAATTTCTTCGACAATGTAAGGTCCCATCCATTATGTGTGTAGTTTTTTAGGTTTTCCTTTCACTCGACTATTATATTGCATAGCAAGATCTCCGACTGACAAATTTTTGGTTTTAATGTTTCGATCATGCCAAGCCCTC
This sequence comes from Pseudotsuga menziesii, assembly GCA_001517045.1. Taxonomy (NCBI): domain Eukaryota; kingdom Viridiplantae; phylum Streptophyta; class Pinopsida; order Pinales; family Pinaceae; genus Pseudotsuga; species Pseudotsuga menziesii. Next base: position 546,237 of record LPNX010906858.1, on the reverse strand, counting down.
TGCTGTTGTTTTTGAATTTCTTGATGTTATATAGCGAGTAGTTGATGTTCTTCTAGTTTTCCTAGTTGCATCAGTCGGTCCTTCCTGCCTTCTTCAACATCGATGTGTAGGATATCTGCTATCACAGGTGTTTGTTGTTAGAAATGTAGGGGAACAACTGCTTCTTGGCCATAGACTAGTTGAAACAGTGTTTGTTCTGTCGATCATTTGTATGATGTCTTGTAAGCCCATAGTACTGCAGGGATTTTCTCATCCCAATCATCCTTGTCAGTATTGCATATTTTTGTTAGACCCTTTGTTAGTGTTTCGTTAAATTCCTCTATTGCTTTGTTCGACTGAGGGTGATAAGCTGTACTTCGTCGGTCATCAATTTGAACTAGTATGTCAGTGCTTTGATGATTTTTTTAATCAAGTGTGACCCTTGTTCATTGATTAAGGTTATTGGGCATCCAAATTTAGTAATTATGTTTTCATAGATAAACTTAGTAGCTACCTCACTGGAGCAGGTTTCAACAGGTTCTACCTCTACCCATTTGGTTACATATTCTACTGCAGTTATTATGTACCTCGCACCTATTCTTGTTGCTGGTATTGGAAACGGTCCTATGAAGTTGATGGCCCAAATTTGAAATGCCGAACTTGGGTTTAATGATATCAAGGGAATTTCTGTACTAGGCATAGGTCAACCCAGTCATTGGCATTGGTCGCATTGGCTAACAAACTTCTTATAGTCCTTGTACAGGGTCGGCCGCCATAGCCCCGACTGTTGGATTTTCTTGGCAACTGTATCTACTTGGAAATGTCCTCCCACTGGTCCATAGTGTGCCTCATGCATAATATCTTCTCTTTCATGTTCTAACACACATCGTCAGAGGATGTCATCGAAGCCCATTTTATATAAAAATCTGTTTATGAGGTTGTATGGTGCAACCTTCATAGCTAAGATTTGTTTCTTTTTCATGCGCATGCCCTCTGGTGCTTGACCATTCTCTAAAAATTATGCTATTTCCTATAATTCTATTGGGATAGCTTTGGAATAAGTGTGCGTCTGACAGGTCATCCTCGACTCCTGTCGGCTCCTCCCCCGTGTCGATCCTTGACAAGTGGTTGTGTCCAACATTTATTTTTCCTGGTCTAATGACGACTTCGAATTCAAATTCTTGGAATAGCAATAACCATCAACAAATTCTCCCATGATGAAAAGGTTTTTTTACGAGGTATTTCAATGCCTGGTGGTAAGTATAGAAGATAAAAGGGTTGGCTAGTAGGTAATGTCAGTACTTTTGTAGTGCAAAGACCATACCTAATGCTTCCCTCTCTATTGTTGAATATTTTCGTTCTGCTTTCTTTAGTTTTCTGCTATTGTTTACTATTGGATAGTCCATTCCATCGTCCCTTGGTTGCATTAGAATCGTGCCTATTGTTATGCCTGATGCGTCGATATGCACATGGAATTTGATTGACCAATTCAGGAATCTGAGGATAGGTGCCTCGACTAGTTTCCTTTTTAATGTATCGAATGATAGATTGCATTCCTCTATCCAGTCAAACTCCCGATCTTCTCTTAATAGTTCTTCCAATGGATAGGTCATATTTGAATAGTATCTAATAAATTTTCTGTAGTATCTAGTATGTATTAGTAGTACCTTGACCTGTTTTGGATTCACCGGTGGTTTCAAGTTGAGGATAATATTTATTTTAGCAAAGTCGACCTTGATGCCTTCTTTGCATACAATGTGCCCTAGTAGTATTCCTAAAGCAGTTAGGAAGATGCATTTCCTTATGTTAATAGATAACTGGATTTGTCGGCATCATTCCAGCATGAGCCTTAGCCATTCACAATTATCTTTCAACATGGAGTAGATCGTCCAATCGTTGAAATATACTGCCATTGTTTTATAGATGTATTCCTGAAATGTTTTGACAACAATTCTCAAAAATACTGCAGGTGCATTTTTGAGACCAAAAGGAATAACTTTGTAGGCGAATGAGCCGAATTCACATACGAATATGGTCTTTTTATGATCCTCTTTGGCTATTGGTACTTGGTTATACCCTGAGAATCCATATGTAACTGAGTAGCATTCATGTCCTACAACTTCATTTAATATTTCGTCTGCGTATGGTGTTGGGAATGGGTCTGTTAGAGTGACTTTGTTTAGTTCTATGAAATCGACAGAAATCCTCAGTTTTGTCGAGTCGTGTTTCTTTGGCTAGATGACCATCGAGCTTGCCCATTTTGACTAGTCAATAGGGTAGATAATTCCTTCTTTGAGCATATTATCGATCTCTTTCTTGACTATCTCTTTGTATTTATGAGCTAATTTGTATGGATTTTTCTTTACTGGTCTTGCATCAGGTTTGATGTCAATCTTCATTTCTCCCATTTCATGGACTAGCCATTTGAGATATTTATAGTCTCGAGCAAAGACATCCTGGAATTCTTTCAATAGGTTTATTATTTCAGTTGGTTGCTCTTCACTCCAGTAATCGCCAATTCTTGCCATTTTTGGTTGTTCATCATTTGATATGTCAAACTCTTTAGTTTTAACTTTGGCATCCATCCATTCTGGTGCCTTGGCTTCGTTGATCGGTCGAATCCCTTCTTTGAACTATGAGAATGTAGAAGGGAATTCTGTTGTGGTCATTCGGTCGGTGTTTTTTTTGTCGGTTGTGTCAATTTTAAGTACAGTTCGAATTGGTTTTGTTGTTTCTGAGTGATATGATTTCCATCAAAAGATTTTTCCTTCCGTATTTTCATTTTCCATTTGCAGTATTGTCGACTGTGGTATTATGTTGGTTTGAATTTTATTGCATGATATTTTCGGTCGATCATGGTTTGGTATCAGACTGTTGTTTCTAGTCAATTCTATGAATGCTTTTATTTGCTTTGCAGTTTCGACTAGCTTTTCATTTTGCGGTATAAAACTGAAGTCCTTGATGAAGTTTTCTCTAAGTTTGTTCCATTGGAATTGTTTTCCTCATGCTTCTTCCATTTTGTACCATTTATTTGGTAAGTCAGCTAGCGTTGAGGGGAATAAGTGTGACCATGTATGTTCATCTTTGTAACCAAGTCTTCTCCATTCTCTTTCGCATGTTCTTATGTGTTCGTCTGGGTCTTGCCCTTGGATAAAGATAGGTATTTGCACCTATTTAGTCAGCTTCCTTCCTTCGAATATTTCTATGAAGTAAGTCGATGTGGTTTTCTAAGTCTGTAGTCTCGAATGATGGGTGTCCCACCATCGAGCAGCTTGTCCTGTAAAGTTTTCTACTAGGCTTTTTAGTCAGCCATGTTCACCTAAGTTCTTAGAGACTTGTTCTATATGAAAAATTGGGGACTCTCTTTCTTTATACCTTGGGTTTTGTCTGATTCTTGTATTTGTTGGGGTTAAGGTAGGATATTCCCTAGTTTTCCTTTTGAATATTTTTGGGATGATGGAGACTGAGAAGCATTGATGGGTTGGTTTCTTCTGTATAGCCTAAATGGTCCAACAAACCCTTGCTTGAGTTTCGTAGTTTTAGAATTCCTAATCATATAATTCTACGTGCGAATTATATCCTATTGAGTCTTGGTTGCCTAAGTGAAGCTCACCATAGATATTGGGTTCAGTGTAGTCTTCATTATTTTTTATTTGATATAATTGTTGAATGTCAACTTCTTCATCGATGGGTTCAATCCAAGGTTCACCTTGGGAAGGATGAATAGGGATGATAACTTTCTGTCCATTCCATTTTAATTTTATCCTTTCTTTGTCTAAAGATATTGATGCTTTCATTTTTCTTCCCCATGGTTGACCTACCAAGGATGGGAAGGAGCTGGATCCTTCTTTAGGTTTGATGATTTCAAACTCGACTTTGGTCGATATTCCTTTTATTGTCACATTGACATTTCTCCAAACCCCAATGGGTTCAATTAGCCCATGGTCGGATAACTTAAGGTATATACCTAACTCATATAGTCAAGGTCTACCTAACTATTCCCATGTATCTCAAGTCATAATATTTACTTGTGAACTGAAGTTGAGTACAACTTGTCAAACGTGGTATCCTTCAATTTCTAGATCGACAAGTGGGTCGGCACCGCTCTTGTCTTTTTGGTTCAGACTGCATATATTTTTGGTTTGTTTTCCTGTATTATTACTGTGCTTCATATTATACAACAATTCAATGAATTGAGACACTGATTTATCATTCTGTACTAAACATATTAGTTCTTTAACTGTGTTTTGTCGACTGTCATCGAATGATTCCTTCCTAGAAAATTATTTAAACATGTATGATGTGTCATTATATAGTTGTTTTTGTTTTGTCGGGTTAGGATAATCCTTCTTTTCTTTGATTTTACTTACACGTGGATTGTCATTCCAATTTTTGTCCCTTGTTAGGTTACTATGTGTGGGTTCTTTGTATTCATCACATCATGTTTTTGAACACACGACAAGACATTAAAATTTTTCTTTTTATTAATATTGTTGAGCATGGTGGGACAATCCTCTAATGAGTGATCGCCCATGCCACAACTAATACAAAACTTCAGATCAGTTCTATCCTTGTATGGGCAGTCTGCGTAGTGGTGGCCTTCTTTATAACATGTAAAGCATTGGATGGGTCGTCGTGGTCGATTGTCGTGATTTCTAGAAAATCGTCCTCGACCTCCATATCCTCCACAACAGTTGTTGAACTGGCGCTCATATCGACGACCTTCATATCTCTGATTATTTTATTCATTTTGTTCATTGTTCCTTGAAGCGTTATCATTGTTCTGTGCAACTGCATTCGTTTGGTAGACTACTTGATAGTTTTGTTGATTCTTCAAGTTTAAGTGGCAGTAGGCAATTGCGTGAATTTTTACCTCATAGATTGCGCACCATGATGCTTTTCCATTTTTCATGTTATACTAGCAATCTTTCGTTGTATGTTCTCCATGTTCTTGGGAAATGTTGCAGAAGCATTTCATTTGAACAAAACAAACATCTTGTCGAATTATGTCTTGTTGACAGTTATCCTTAGTGTGTCTCACCATGGATAATTTTGTGCATCAGACATCCTGATTCTTGAGGTTCAACTCTTTCAAATATTTCTGCATGATTTCTAGTTGTTCTTCCAGCCTAGTGTCGACGGGATATGCTAGGAAATCTTCATCCATCTCTACTTGTAGAGCTTTGGTAAGTGCGTCTTCGTATGTTTTAAATGTATCCAAGCTTATGTGCCACCGGATTTTCTGTGATAGACCTACCAAAAACCACTGAATTAATAATTGTTCATCAATTACATAGTCTAGTTGGCTGAGGAGGTCTTTCCATCGCTTATCATATTCCCGAACAGACTCTGCTGGGTTTCTGAGATGTTGTTTTCATCTTTTTGGCTTCCAAATGTTTTGCATCTGGTGTTTTAAAGAAAGATAAGAATTGTGCCTTAATGTTCACTTTAGATGCTTAGGGAGTTCTCTCAATATAAATCATATACCAAGTCAGTTCTCTTTTTCGTAAAGCACCAACGAACTGTGCCATCTGTCGTTCTTCAATCGTAACTTGATTTTCCTCCCATATTGATTCACAGATGAAGCAGTGTCATCTAGGGTCTTCGTCACCCTCATAGAGGGGAATATGTGTTGATCTGTGACCCATGTCGGTGTTGTTGTATCCTCCGGGAGGTGGGGGTGGTAGTGGGATATTTTGCGCATCTCTTTCTTCACAGTTGTGGTCGACATAACTTTCATTCTCGTCGGTCATTTTTTTGGTCGTTTCTTCTCCAACAAGCAGTCGATTCAGATCGACTTCTTCTGTTGATGTCCAGTTGCATTGATGTGTTTGCAAGTCTGACTGTTATGTTTCTTGTAAAGTTATGTTTGGAAGGGGGGGTGCTCCTTCATGTGTTGGGTAGAGCAAGTGAATACTTTGGTTGGAAGGGTATGCCTGAAGTGTTACCCAATTTCCTTCCTCTGGTCGATGAATTACTAAATGATTATCCTCATTTACTTCGTCGTCTAGTCAGCTCCATATACCGAACTCACCAGCTCTTAGTCGCAGGTCCTCTTCGACAATGGCTTGAAGTCGGGTATTTGGATTCATCAGAGACAGAGGTCTTACCTCCTGGGGAATTTCTAGACAGAGAGCTTCTCGCTAATCTATCCACAAGTCTTCTTCCATGGGTGATGATTTCTCATCCACGCCTTCTTCATGTCGCTCATGACCCAACTCTGGTAGATTTTCTTGTTCTAACATCCTAGTGGCCATTCCTCTTTTCAAAACTCTAGATTATTCCCTTCTTTTCTTCCTCTTCTCTCTTTCTAACTTCTGCAAGCCCAACGTACCTTTATGTGTCACTGTCTGGTCGATTTCCTTATTAGGTCGAATTTTCATTGCCGGTGATGGTATTTTCTTTAGTCAACTAGCATCCTTTTTACTATACCTGGCACATGACCAACTACCCCCCCATAGCCTACCCAACGTTTTTAGAAATATTGGATAGTTTTGTTTATTTGATTAGGAAATACTCACACTCCCTTTCGGCAATGAATTTTTCCCACTTCTTCTATTTATCCACCCAGTTGGAATTTGGTGGCGATTCGCATAGTGACAAATGAGGCTCTACGATATGGATCACTCCCTTCTCGATTAGGAATTTGAACAAAAGGGTCGGTAAGGAGAAAAGGAACTGCTCGGTGAGGTTTGTATAAAACCTTTTCTCAATGCTTTTGATTGAAACTCTTTCCTCCACGGCTTGTTCTTCACAGAATTTGTCTGTGATCTTTTCAAACCACTCCAACAAGTTTGTTCATCTGCCTCGAATTAGTTTCTCCAGTAACTCTTGGTCTTTAGTTGCTTCTGGATTTTTCATCCAAAAGCTTTTTCAAAAGCTAAGGTACCGACTCTACAAACGTCTCATGTGTTTCAGTGAAGAATTTCTCCTTCACTTGAGAAATAGTCAATCTGTTTCTCCTTATGTAGTTCTGCAAATAATTTGTTATCTTATGCTCCCACCAATTCTTAATCTCTTGCTCTGATATCATCTACTTATGGCCATTACATTCGTATATGTACTACCGACAATGGAACCAATGTTGTAATCTCACAGATCACATAGGGTTACCAATAATACACATAGAAACATATAATCATAACAGATACAAGAGACGAAATGGTAAGGTAGAATAATAGTTGTATTAATAAGTCACATGAGGGTTCATACATACATAAAACTGAACCAAGTTCTCATCTATCTCAACAACCTAATATATATGATTACAAACGGTTCCAAGTAACTACCTTTCAGCTCGGTCAACCAACACAACTTTACGCGACCAACCTAATCTCTAATTAGTCAGCTCACCGACTAGATCCTCCAACATTGCACCATGTCCATTGATGTTCATTTTATGGATTGATTCACGTGCCTAGTGAACTACCGGCCGAATCGAGGAACAAAAGATAGAACTTCATAGACACAGTTGGATGAGGTGATCGATAGAGAATATAAAACTCTTTTCATTAGTATTGAAAGCTAAAATATACTCAACAAGACGAACTAGTGTTAAATTTTATTTTTTGACAATGTTTTACACTATAAACGATAATGCCACCCATTGGATTCAAGGCAAATAATTATACTTTAGCGATATTTGTTATTGAATAATGAGAGCATTTGCATTATGAAAAGTCCCCAATTTACTTAACTGTTACCCTTACATATATTCAAAACCTTCATTATGCAATATTTGTTTACTTTTCACATATGAAATAGAAAAAGAACTAATAGAGATCTGACAAACTATTACAACTCTACATTGGCGTGTAACATCTATTAACTATGACATATATTGTTTGGTCGGTGACAGTATTGTATTTTAGTTTTAGCATATATCTAAATTGAAAAAGATTTTTTCGGTGGTGTTAGTGTATTTTAGTTTTAAAATATATCAAAATTGAAAAATCTAAGTAATGCCAACATTTGGATTCAAGCCAACCAATTTTATTTGATTATTGGAAATTTTAATTAGCAATTATAAATATCTATGTTCTTTTAAAAAAAACTGCGATTGCAGAAATTGTTTTTGTGTGGTGTTTATTGTTCCATTGACATTAATTATAATAGGAAAGTGTAAGTGAAGAACGCATCTTTGGCACCAATCTCCCAATATCTATGTCCTTTTTAAAAAAAACTGCAATTGTAGAAAAATAATTTTTTTGTAGTGTTTATTGTTTCGTTGACGTTAATTATAATAGGAAAGTGTAAGTGGAGAGCACATCTTTGGCACCATTATCCCAATATGAGCTACCTCTTAAAACATGAGAAAATAAATCTGCTAAAATTCTTAGACTCGTGATACTGAAGACAAGATAAGTGACAGAACCTGATACGGTTTCACTTACTTCAAAGTGTCCCAAAAATACTTGAAAACCATCCGATCTGAACCAACAAAGTAAATTTATAATGAACAAGTGCATAGTAATATCGTCTTCCATGCCAATACTTGAAACAATCCAATTTAGTGCAATAAAATCCAAGGGATTTGGCAAGAATTTTGACTGCAGTCCTTGAAGCCCATTCTTGTTTATGGAGTTTTCCAAACTCCACAAACTGCAAGAACATCGATTAGATTCTTTCAACTTCACTTGAAGTTGTATTAAGCAGAGATGCAAACCTTGACTAGACTCTTGCTACTTCACTCTAATTTGTATTATGCAAAGACGCAAAGTTATATGTATACAAAAACTAGGCATAAAAATCAAGTTTCTACTTGTTATTCCACTTTCCAATAAATCTTTTGCATGTTTTTGTTTAGTCAAAGAATAAGAAAAAGAAAGAGAGATTAAACACGTTACTTCTCCAAAAGTCAGACAACTTTACGCATTCCATCTATATATATAGATCTATATTCCTTCAACATGTTACGCTAGATATATGCCTTCCAGCTATATATAGAGAGCTATGAAATTTTCCATCTCAAAATTTTCAACTATCTAGAGAAAAGTGGGACATATTGGGAGCCAAACACAAAGGAAACATAATCCTACAGACAACATCTGGATTTATGACGAATAAGACAAGTGGATGTTTGCATGCATAATAAACCATAGAGAATAGCTAATATGACATGTGGACGTTTTTCAGAATATGCTCAAATTTCTTAGAATTTTCCATCATCACTGTCTAAATGCTCTATCAATATTCTTTGAGCACTTATCCATACCATTCAAGAAGGTGGCCTCCATTTTTTAACGCAAACAAAAACCTCATCACTAGATATGATCTCCGGCTGAAAACAAGCTTCAGATAAGATATAATTCTACAGGAAACACAAATAATGAGTAGGAGTAGTCCAAATACAAAAAGCAAGAAAGCAACAGCAGGAAGACAAAGGATATCTATGGAAATTGTAAAATATTTGGCAGGAAGGGGCTTGGTGAACTAGTCTATGGTTGTAAAGCATCACTGTGCACAAAAATATTTGTAGGAGGTATGTCCCAATCTGGCAGCCTTTGCTTGAATGAAGCTCCATAACTTCATTTAATTGCACAATTTCTCCTATCCATATTGAAACTTGCATGTAGTGGTTCAGTTAATAAAAGATATGTCTATGTTTTGATTACATTAGAATGATAAAATGGCAAGTAAAGTTCCTTAGTAAATCATGCTAAAGGTCCATAAAAGCAAGTTCAATATGCTTGGATCCGGTTTTATATCCATATATAGTCTAAGGGGTAAAGGCAGGTTACCCAGTCTTATCAGTTTCATAATAGTAAGCAAAGACAAGAAAAAACTTGGCTCTTTACAGGCATAAGGCCTTCCGTTTCTTCCTCCAACAAATTACAGCTGGGCTTCTCCAAGCATCCAACAGGTAAGCTCAAGGTCCATTTTAAACTAATTTACAGAGTACAAATTATGGCTGGGCTTCTCCAAGCATCCAGCAGGTAAGCTCAAGGTCCATTTTAAATTAGTTTACAGAGTAAACTTCAGTAGTCAGTAAAGTGTTGTTTCCTATGGAGAACCAATTTAACTTAAAAAATGTTGTTTTTGAAGAGGGATGGTTCAACCAGAAACCAACTCCTATCCATTTAGTTAACATAAAACATTTATTTTCATAATTTTATTTTATGCATCCATTGATCCCTAACTCTATCGATTTAAAAGTGAATCAACCAAGGAGAAAGAAGAGGAATTTAGAGAAGAATATAATCAATTCCCATTAATGTTTGTTATTATCTAGAATAACCAAGGAATGTAATATAATATCAATAAAACTGGAGCATGCTCAGTCATTCTAGAACACTTGCACTTCTAATAAAAGTAAAAAATAACCATTTAGTGTTCTCAAGAAATTTAAGGCCTCCGAGGAATTTAACATGACAGATAAAGCATTGTGACAATCATTAAACTCAGCCTTAACCCATCCCTTAACTGATGCCCTATCTAATATGCACAAATCACGAACAATATCCTATCTATAAAGGAAAACATTTGAACCTCAGCGTCCTAATTGATATAGGTCCCAACACACTAAAATCCGCTTAGAAGTTCATGGAAAAACCTTAAAGTATGCCAACCTAGAACAGGATTTCAAAAAAAAATCTTCGGACATGAATAGGGTATCTTGGACAGTAGAAGAAATAAGAAATGGACATTACAGAAAAATTAGAAAATAATGGGAAAACAACAAACTTAAAATCACTTTATCCATTTGAGGACTAAGCCAAGGGAAAAAATCTTGTCATTCATTAAAAAAAACTACCAATTTCCGTGAAGTGAAACAAGAGAAGTAATGTGCATACATTGGAAGCTTCAACCCATTTGTTATCTATGAATTCGAGATCGAGGCGTAGTTTGACATGATTAAATATCATCTCTTCTTTTTTCTGCAAGAAGTATATTATATACTCATGATTGTTAAGGACCTTCGTGACCACACCCATTATTCTCATAAGCATCAACTTCCTCATACAGAATAAACTAGTGTTTACTTTTCTCCGGAGATCTTGGACTTATGTGAAACTCATCTACTCTCTCCGTCAGTTGTTTTGTGTCATCCTCATCCTTCACAAGGTCTCTGTACTCCACCAAGTAACCTCCCCCCTTCCTTTTAACAAGTCGTGCACAGAACCAGGCCCTGAACCCCTCTTCATCGTTGGACACCTCCACCAGGTCACCATTGCTCAACTTCAATTTATACTCCTCACTCAACACTACAAAATCAAGACTACACTACAAAATCAAGGTATGTTCCCACTCTTGCACAAATTTCTCACTCAAACCTTCACCAGCTTACAAGACCCATGTCTACTCTGATCAAATACTGGTCTTCCATTCCTCCATGCAAAACTGAATTAAGCCATCATTCACTAAAACACCGCTAAAACAACAGTAATTCAATGATGACTATCAGGATACGATGAGTAGAATTCATGGAGGAAGGAAGAAAAGTCTTTTCGATCGTCAGGCTATGTTGTGTTACATTAATTACCCGTGTTAGGGAGGATGGTACATTTCACACAATAATGAAATTGTTAAAATGCAGATTTTGGGACATGAACAATTGTGTAAAAGGGATTGCACAGAATGGAGGCAGGAGGGGCATCCAAGGCTAGTAGTACAAGCACTGAAATTCGGTATGTGTGTGAGATTTCGGCTTGATACACCATCAACCCACCCAATGTCCACAGTCCAATGCGTCGAAGCTGAAGGGTTGCATAATGTCGTCATTTCGATCCCTTCCAGAATTAATGGAGTATTAAAACCTGCTTCTGTCACCTCCGTCGCCAATGCTTGAGGCTTGGATTCCAAAGCCGACGTCATCCACCCACCCACCAATCAATTTTTTTTTAAATTAATGATTTTTTTTTTAACTCCTGTAAAGTTAAACATATGTTTTTTTCAAAAATTTGAAGTTAGTATGGCCAAACTAATATGCCTAACCTATTTATAAATGTCCTCCGTCAAAGACACAATAATAATATACTTTATTATTAATTTTTACAAAATAACATATTATTTTTAAAATTGATAATATATAAGTATAACAAAAGGTAGATTAAGTTTTATATATATGAATGAGTAAAATGTATACATGTTGCAACCAATTCCTTGTGTAAATATGAAGACTTTTAGGTAAAATGTCCATGTTAGGAGTTACAACCATTTGCATTTCAGGTTTACTTGAGTGTTTGATGTTAACCTTTACCCAATGCTTATATGATCTTGTGTATAGATCATTCAATAGAATTTTACTTTGTTTCTACCCATCAAAGTAAGTAGGTTATATATATTACATATAACAAAAATAAACAAGGTCGTATAGCAACAAAAATTGCCAATGTTGCAAAAGAATTAAGTAAAAAAAAGATTGCAAAAGAATTAAGTAAAAAAAAGATTTCTCAATATTGAATATAAATTTGCCCAATTTGCAATCTTGAAAGCATACCTCGTTTAATCTTTAATCAGCATTCAAGCACACTGGAAAATGATTATGTATCGTTTTGGGCCTTGGATCATATTATAAACACTGGGGTATTTCATTATCACTAAGCTACGCCCTCTGTTTTGTACCAGAAAACCTCATTTCTCCATGTGTCACCTAGCTTGCTCTTCAAGCATAATTCATTTCCTGCATACAACATATAACTATACCAGGCGTCTTAAAGAATATTTGTATTCTTGCATGCAACATATAAACTATATCGAGTGCCCAAAAGAATATTTCTAGCTATGGCTAGACATGGCACGCACCCTGCTAGCCATGGCAGATAATCAATCCACGACTTTGCTACCTGGTTTGCATGCCTTAGGCGATGGAGGCTTGCTGTCTGCGTGGTTTGGTCATTATGCTCGAAATCTATAGATCGCTGGTGGTAGGATTGTGTTCACAATTCCAATATCAAGCTATAGAAGATAAGCCCACACGTCAGTGCAATGAAGATATTAACAAGACTTAGCACAAGATGTTCTACGTTGAAAAATCTTGGTTCCATGAAGGCAAGTTAGCACAAGCCGAGGCATCTAAAGTTGTTAGTCACT
>LPNX010906858.1:451777-533039 GCA_001517045.1 Pseudotsuga menziesii | reverse complement strand
AATAATCCTTTCTCCACAACTGAAGAACACATATAATATGTTTCTTAAACTAGTACAACTACAAGTAAAGTGGTTGGTGAACCTTGATAGGAACAACTAGCCACTTAGTTTTGTGGAGATGGTTTGTTGTTAAACAAAAACTAAACATTAAACTAATCACCAAATAAACATTAAATTGGTTAATGTAAACATAAAAAAATGCTATTTAATAGTATAAAAAAATCATTATTGCTACCCCTTTCTTTAACCACCACTTAAGTAAACCTTATTTAAATCTTAATCAAGATGCATTTAAGCATAACAATATACGACCACCATGAAATTAATATTGGCTGTACACTTGTTACACTCGGGATTATCTTGTTGATCTGCTCAAGGAAGCCCATAATATGAGATAATATCTAAAATCCTATGGGCGTAATTACTGTATTATCCAACTTATTCCAATTTTATTTAATAAGCTAGTTAATCGTCATGTCCCCAATTAAATAATTTTCAAATAAGACTACTAGCAAATAATGTTCCACCAACCTACTAGTTCCCTAGGTTGAGATGGAGAGATACATTTTGTAATAAGGGGCTATGGGACCCAAAAGGACTTTATTTTACCATATTCACATAAATGGTAAATTCTAAGAAAATAAGGTGGCATGGGTTCATGAAGACGCTTGGAAGCTTGTGGAGCCTTTGGATGACTAGATTCCCCACACACTTGGCATGATCTTCATCCAAATTCGAACACATGGGTAATGTAACGTTATTGGAGGGTGATGTAGTTTCAAATAGCATATAATGATCCAAGGAATTCTAATTGTTAAAGAATAGTAACTCTCATGGAAGAGGAAGAGACTAGAGGACAAGGTGTGCCACTTGGAAGGAGATTTCATGCACTCTATGACAACAAATGATGAAAGATTCTATGAAAAGTATGAAAAATTCATACCTGATTGCAGAAATATGACAAATTTGACATGACATGGACAAAAATAGCCGCCAAGAGGTCAAATTTGGGAGTTCAAGGCAACCATTCGAATTGGGGAAAGAATTGGAGCATGAAGAGGAAGACACATGTCACGAGAGTTATTAAGCCACTAAGATGAATTGGAGGAATCCAATAGAGGGAAATTAGAATTAGGATGCCTCATGAAGTTAACAAAATGATGTACAATGAGGAATGATAATAGTTGTTGATCATTTGTTAATTGGCCTTTGGCATTTTGGAGAGCTTTTGCTTGTCCATTGCACGGTGAGTGTTCACTCTCTCTGCTCGTGAATCCATTTCAAGGGAGTTGGATTCCTTTCCAAGTTGGTTGACGGAGAGGCCATTTATACCTCTCATTGGATCTTAATGAACGAGTTTTAGTTGTAGGTTCAAGGACCATATAGTCAAATTCTCATATATTCCTCTATTCTCTCATTCTTTCTTCTTTATTTCCCCACACTCTCATGTCAAGGTCACACTTGTTGGAGTGGTTCTTGCTCTTTGCTGATTATATTTTGTGCCCAAGCTGTGAAATATGATGTATGGCTCTGTAATCTCATGTCCATATTCTCTATAATTCGGAATATCAAAAATACATGTATGAGAGGCTTGGATTCCCATGCTCTTAAATGACTAGTTTTCATGGATTTGGATTCAATCTTGAAGTAGTTTTATATTCGATTTGTATGAGGGAAGTTTGATGATTTTATGATAGAAATAAATTATGTATTACTCTATAATTCCATTACCATATGCTCTGTAGCTCTAAATCCAATAAACTCCAATGTGAAAGCCTTCCATTCCCATGCACTTGAATGACTAGTTTTCATGTATTTGGATTCCATTTTAAAAGAGTTGTATATCAAATTTATATAAGAACTTTTATATGAGCTTGATTATGATGGGGAATCCATAAATTATGTATAACTCTGTAATTCCATTACCATATTCTATGTAGCTTGAAATTCAATAAACTCCAGCGTTAAAGGTTTGCATTCTCCACAGGGACTTCACTTAGTGAACCTCTCACATAGCACGTGCGATCGTGGGATATTAAAGAATACCCTTAATTTCGAGAGATATTGACCCAAAATCTTTTTGTTGAAACCCCCTTCCAATACTTAAAACCTCCTCCGCACCCCTTTTTATACCTCAATCCTTATAAACCACCCTACCCACCCCCACCTTAAAACCCTCACCCCCCCAATACTTGCAATATATTTGGTTCTATTTTTGATAATTTTAAAACCCACAATATGAACTAACGTGATAGGATATTGGCCAACAAGTGAAGCCCCCATGGCATTCCCATGCTTTTTAGTCACTAGTTTTAATGTAATTGGCTTCAAGCTTGAAAGAGTTTATACCAGACTTGTATGAGGGGTGTTTATATGATATTTAATGATGTTGGGGAATCTATTTGTATTTTTTTTATGGTATCTTTATTTCATGTCATTATCTGAACTAATCAATCTACTTTTCATGTGCCAAAATCGAGCTATCAATACCATTTACCCTTAAGCAATTTCACTGAAAGTTATCAAACGAATGTGGGAATCTATAACTAGTTTGAAGAACTAATAACCATGTGTAAATAAATTCCATTAGGTATTATATCAATCCCCATACTTTTCTTATAAATTTGGGAGGGTTGTACATGAGTTGGGAATCCCTTTTGGCCTACACCCTAGGGGGAGTTTCCTCACAATTTCCTAGTCATTTAAGTTCTTTTTTCTTTCTTTCTTTTATTATCCCCAAATGAATTTGTTGAGGTCTAAAGTAAGTCCTAAAGTGATTAGAGAGTCTCTTGAGAGGTATTAAGACTCATCATATCATTCCATTTCAAATTTAGGACCATTTGGTGCCATTCGGAACTCCTAGAGTCAAGACTAGTTAAGCTCGAATTTTGACCAATTTGTAATTTTCTCCAAAATACCAGGTAGGGAAATTACATTAATGGGGTATAATTTTGGGAAAATGTTAACGACACATAATTTCTTGAATCTTACTAACTCTCAAATTTCTAACCATAAAACGTTTTGGCAATATATTTTTTTAAATTATTCAAAATTTTAAGGATTTTATACAGTTTTTAGGTGATTCTGGAAAATTTTAAAGTAAAAAAATATATTATGGAATTTGAGGGAATCATATTGAGAAAAAATGGGAAATGATGAATACTTATTTGGGGAAAAACTTAGAAAATTATCCCATCCGCTAAATTTTACCTCTAAAGTTTTTCCTAGTAAACTTTGAATCAAAATGTCTTTGATAAAATGAAATCTTGAGTTCAACCTGCAATTTGAGACTATATCTATACCCATTTTTCAATATGGAGAAGATGAGGGTGAAGTAGAAGAAACATATATGTAACAAAGAATTTGGCAAAGATATTGTCAATTTATCTCAGGTATTTATATTTTCTCATTAAGCCTGATATGAATTTTTGTATCAATTTGTTTGATAAGTTCTTAAAGGTCTATGAGAAGGAAACTCTTAATTGCAACACTCATAGGAATATATATTGATAAATTGCAACAAATTCTTAATTACTCTTACATATGATATGTATCACAATATCTGGATCTAGGTTCCTAGGCACCCATTTTTTCATGATACACAAGGCTTAGAAAGTTTTGCATTCAAACCAAGGTTAGAGACTTATGTCTACTAATACCGAAATATCATGTATGCCATTGCTTAGGGCTTGCAATAATGGTGCCTAATCATCAATGTTGAGTTTTGTATTTGAATGGTGTTTTGATATAGTCTATATGTTATAAATATTGTATTACCCATCAAAGTTGTATGCTCCTCATCTTAAACAATATAGAGGCCATGAGACATTTTTGAATGAATGACAATTTCCCTCTTTTGAAAAAATGACATTTTATCTCTTTATTTATATGGTTATCTATTGTGTTTTCTTGATTAAAATCGACGTGTCTATCTCATCATTTATCGAGTTTCTTTCAAATTCCTTGAACTTACCATGATTTGTTCAAATATCGAACACTTGAACCACCTACTATCCTCAAATCATTGACCCACCTGCTAACCTCTTATCCTTGAACTGTTGACCCATCTAACTAGGCCTCTAAGGATGCACAAGATGCACCTTTGATTCTTCAAGTAAAATCAATTTCTCCCCTACGAACTACTCCACTGATAATTGTGATAATTCCATCGAATGCAACGCAAGTTACTTCCCTTGCGAGGTGAAGCTTAGGACATCCATGATGTGAGACCATTGAACTTTGCACTTTGTAGTTTCAAATTGAAGTTTTATAATTTCAATTTTATATTTCCAATCTTTGACATAGAAGGAAGAAGTAGCAAACTAATTTATTTTCAAGTTTTTAAAATTTCTTTCTATTTTGGTCACCTTTAACTAATTTAATACTTTAGTGAAGAATAAGCAATTTATCATGTACTATATCATGCAAATGCAATATATGAACTATAACATTGAATTTGGATCTATATCATGCAAATACAAGATATGAACTATAACATTGAATTTGGATCTATAAACATGTTATATTGACCTCCTTTAGTGTCCTGTATGTCCCAGTGTGGTCCTCAACTGTCTCACTTAATTAGGTGTTGGAAAATCCACAATGATGACAATCTTGAATTTGGATCTATAAACATGTTATCTTGACCTCAACCTCTAGATGAATAACAACACAAGCCTTCTCAAGTATTGACTATAAAATTTTCCATAAAAAACAAGTGTTTGCTTGAACAAAAGTTGTTTCATACGAATAATTGGCTATAAAATTTTCCATAAAAAACAAGTGTTTGCTTGAACAGAAATTGTTTCATAAGAATAACAATAGAGGGTTGCTCCACATGAGAAACAAGATAAGCCACTCTAAAACAAATTCAACCACAAAATTGCAAATAGAATTTAAGTTGAATAGGGAAGCGAATAGCCACTTAAATAAGTACATATAAGTGGTGAACATCTAGAATTTAAGTTGAATAGGGAAGAGAATAGCCACTTAAATAAATACATATGAGTGGTGAACATCTAGGCATATATGACAAATTGAAAATAGGATTAAAATGTTGAATAAGGCGGTGAACATCCTCTGAATAGACATATATAAAAAATTGCTAATAGGTGGAGAAAACGGTGTTGTATATTTTTAGATGTAAACTTAGAATAAAAGTTTAAAATTGGTCTTGTTTTTGGTGCAGTTTAATTAAAACAGCGGCAAGCCGATTCATAGAGTCTCTTCTAGCCCGAGGACAGGGACTAATAATGTCTTTATGTATTGCATTAAAGAATCTAGCATGCCAAATAAAGTCCATATACATCTACTATGTTTGTTAAAATAAAAAACACAATGCATTTTGAATCATTATTATATCTCATAAAATATTATTAAGGCCTACAATTGGTAGCTCTAACATATTATGAATCATTATTGTATTTTATAAAATATTATTAATATTTAGAACTGATAGCTTCAACGTCTTTTGCAGCAAACGAGGAACCTTGGACAAATGGCAACAACACACAGAGATAATTAATATTGAGAACCTTTAGCATTAGATAACTTTTTCAATTCCAAGAAGGATTCTGCCAAGGCTATAATAAGACCTTGAGTCGAATAGAAGATCGGTTGTCTACATTCCACTTGTCAAATCTCGTTGGTTTTGCTACATATGAACAAAAGTTTTATTTTATGGAATTAGAAACCATAAGAAGAAGGTCTATATTATGGAATTCGAAACCATCAGAAGAAAGGTGTTCCCAGATGAAGAAGCAACACATAGACTGAAAAGAAGAGCTTTTGGCTACAGAAATGACAAAATTCAAAATATTTTCAGAATTACATCATGCATGGGATTAGTGTCAATACCATCTAGAAAATTGAGGATGAATATAGAAACAAGTTATACAACTTAACAAGAACCCATCATTCACTACAACAATACCCGAAATTAGCGTCTCATTTAGCATCTCTTTTTAGTGTAATTTTTTTTACATTGAGTGGTCAAACTAGACACTAAATGGGATGCGTCATGGACAAAACTTAAAGTGTCTCAAAAAACGTCTTTTTTTGCTTCCTAGATAGCATCATTTATGACGTACAAAATAGCGTCTATTTTTTTGCTTCTAGAATAGCGTCTAACTTTGCTTCCTAAACAACGTCAAGGTTTGCTTCCTAAATAACGTCATGTTTTGCTTCCTAGTGAGTGCCCACTTTTGCTTCTTAAATGACATCCCCGTTAGCACCATATTTGCATCCTTAATAGCACCATCTTAGCATCCAATATTGCATCCATTTTTGCTACCATTTTAGCATCCCATTTTGCACCATGTTTTACTTCCAAATATGTGTCAATTTTCGCTTCCAAATTTGCACCAATTTTTGCTTCCTTTTTTGCATCTTGTTTTGCTACCAAAATGACACCATATATTTCTTCTATTGTTGCACCGTATTTTGCTTCCTATGTAGCGCCATGTTTTGTATTCAAAGTAATGTCTTATTTTGCTACCATATCAATGTTGTGCTTGGCTTCATCATTAACACCACGTGTTGCAGCATTTTTAATGCCTAGTTTCACATATTATTTTGCTACCATATCAATGCCATGTTTGGATTCATCATTAGCGCCACGTGTTGCATCCTTTTTAATGCCTAGTTTCGCATCTCTCATTTTTTGGTCACTAATTTAGTCGTTTTTAGTAGTTTTATATACAAATTTTGGTCATTTTGTTTGTTCACTTATATCTAATTCTTTGGTCACTTATCTCTTATTTTTTGCCTACTAATTTAGTTGTTTTTAACCGATATTATAATATCATTAGGGCATGGACGAATCGAACCACCAACCTCCTGCTTGTAAGCTAGGTGCTCTTTCATTGAGCTAGCACCCTTTAAGAATTTGAGAACCTAACTTATAGAGTCCTCTATAATGGTAAAAAATATAAATACACAAGTTTGAGTATCTAATCACTACAACAAATCATGGTATTAGCGTCCCATTTAGCGTCCCTTTTTAGTGTAATATTTTTTACATTGAGTGGTCAAACTAGACGCTAAATGGGACGCGTCATGGACAAAACTTAAAGCGTCTCAAAAACCGTCTTTTTTTTCTTCCTAGATTGCATCCTTTATGATGTCCAAAATAACGTCTATTTTTTTTCTTCTAGAATAGCGTCCAACTTTGCTTCCTAAACAACGTCAAGGTTTTCCTCATAAATAGCGTCCAAGTTTTCTTCCTAAACAATGTCAAGGTTTGCTTCCTAAATAGCGTCCTATTTTGCTTCCTAGTGAATGTTTTCTTTTGCTTATTAAATGAAATCCCCGTTAGTGCCATATTTGCATCCTTAATAGAACCATGTTAGCATCCATTTTTTCTACCACTTTAGCATCCCATTTTGCACCATGTTTTACTTCCAAATATGTGTCAAATTTTGCTTCCAAATTTGCACCATTTTTTGCTTCCTTTTTTGCATTGTGTTTTTCTACCAAAATGACGCCAAATATTTCTTCTATTGTTGCACCATATTTTTCTTCCTATGCGGTGCCATGTTTTGCATCCAAAGTAACGTCTTATTTTGCTACCATATCAATGCCATGTTTGTCTTCATCATTAGCGCCACGTGTGGCATCCTTTTTAATGCCTAGTTTCGTGTCTTATTTTGCAACCATATCAACGCCATGTTCGGATTCATCATTAGTGCCACATGTAGCATCCTCTTTAATGCCTAGTTTCACATCTCTCATTTTTTGGTCACTAATTTAGTCATTTTTAGTAATTTTATATACGAATTTTGGTCATTTTGTTTGGTCACTTATCTCTCATTGTTTGGTCACTTAAATCTATTTTTTTGGTTAATAATTTAGTTGCTTTTAACCGATATTATAATATAATTAGGGCATGGAGGAATCGAACCACCAACCTCCTACTTGTAAGGCAGACGCTCTTCCATTGAGCTCGCACCCTTTAAGAATTTGGGAACCTAACTTACAGAGTCCTTTATAATGATAAAAAGGATTAATACACAAGTTTGAGTATCTAATGGTTGGCAAAGAATGATAGATTGTATAAGTTCAAAATATATGACCAAGGAGGTTATGAAATCCATAAACCTTTTTTAGGAATTTTGAACAAAACTCAAGAAATTGGCTTAATGGGATTGAAAAATCATTGTTCCCTAGCAACCATAAGTGTACCACTATATGAGACCTATCAACAACAATTATCTTAGTGTGGATGCCAAGGATATAGTAGATAAGCATGATCATCCTAGAGCCATGTATAAGTGGAGCAATAAGAAGAATCAAAAGAGGATGATCAACCCACTAGTTTGTGCTTCACATGGATCCTATCCACCATGGGATGAGAAAATTTCCTTCTTCCATCAAGATAATGAGTATCCACAAGGACAAATGGTTAGGATATATTATGATGCCAATTCATAATGTTTATTCTCTTCCTAGGGTGATGTTGCAGTGCTTGCACTGGGAGATCTACATGATCCCCAATAGCATTGGATATAAGCATATTCATGGGACCATAGAGTATAGGATGAGGTTGTATTTTAATCTTTTTCTTTAGAAAACCATGCATGATTTGATACACTGGGAGAAGGAATAGAATTGGATATACTTAACAAACTACAATCATGACAAGGAATAGGAATCTACTCTATAGTCATTGTGTAGATGTTGGAAATGGGTATAACTGCCTAAAGACTATGAACAACATCCATTTAAATATTAATGAAAAACATTCCATGTCAGAGGAATACTCTATGGCAGTGAGCTTATTGTTTCTAACATAAAGAAACAAAGAATACATAAATGGAAGATTCAAGGGGATACACATGAATGCATACAAACCTGTCCCTTTCAAGAATATTCCTTTCACTAAGGCAATGAGATCTTGGGGGAGAGAGGTCTTGAGATGGTGTATGATAATGTTGAGTGTAAGAGTAACGCTGGCTTAATCCACGACCTCTTCTCATACATTTAGGTGTGCCCTCTGGGGTAGTACTTCTTGTAGCAGTCTAACTTTGATTAGGATGGGGAAGTGTACTCTTATCAACAACATGACTATGACTTGATCCTCTTAACAACCTTCTTCTTGGAGGATTGCTTCGAATTTTGAAAGGAATTTGAGCTAGGTTTTTTTGTGAATTCCTACTCAAGATCCTTCATGGAATCATGCTTAAAGGCCTACAAGAAATCACACTTGGGATCCTACTTAAATCCCTGCAAGTTGCGATCCTGCTTACAACCCTGCAAGCAATCACACTTGGGATCTTGCTCAAATTCATTCCAGGACTTCTACTCAATACCCTTCTGGGACTTCTACTCAGGCTCCTTCTTGAGATTCTCCTAGGACTCTCACTTTGTCTCCTGATCAAGCCCCTTTTAGGGCTTCTTCTCGAACTTCTTCTAGGGCTTATGCTCAAACTCTTTTGAGGGATCCTGCTGGGACTCCTTAGAGAAAATCCCATTTATTAAATTAACCAGACAACAAAGTGCATAGTGTACAATTATATAACACAAAAATTTATGAAATAATATATACTGAAGAATGCCAAGATAATATCAGAAACAAAATGATAGACCTTAATAACACTTCCATGACATTCACAGATCATTTCAATAAAAAGGAAAAAGAAGAATGACCTAGAACTACTAGGGGCATCACTCTGAGGAGATCGAGAATCTGGACTCCTGTGTGCCTTAACTTCAACAACATCCATCTCTTTGGTTTTTTTCTCATTCTCTTTCACTAATTCGCCTTCTTCCACAATATCTTTTACCACATTTCCTTTCTCTTCATCAATGCCTTGCTTTTCTAAATTTTCTTTCATTGGTAATGCAATTAGATTTGTTGCAGACAACTTATCCTCCAAATATTTTCTCTTAATGCATTTCCTCACCAACGGAGTGAACTGACTATCCAATAACTGTGCAACTACTAACCAGGCCGATACTATAACCAACAAGATGCCCCCAAGGTAGGGAGTGGAGTTGGAAAGTCAACCAAACATTAAAATCAGAAATAGTTGAATCAGTTCCCTTCTTGACTTTCCCAATGGATTGCATACCACATCTATTGCAACATTTCCTTTAACCTATAAAAGAACCGAGAATGAGATCACATATAATGAATTGAAACAATTTTCGGTTGTCAAAAATGACCTACAATGGTAAAGGAATTCAAATTGTTAAAGGATAGTTACTCTCATGGAAGAGGGAGAGACTAGAGGACAAGGTGTGCCACTTGGAAGGATATTCCATGCACTCTATGACAACAAATGCTGAAAGATTCTATGAAAAGTACAACAAATTCATACCTGATTGCAGAAATATGAAAAATCTGACATGACATGGATAAAAATAGCCACCAATAGGTCAAATTTGGGAGTTAGAGGCAACCATTCGAATTGGGGAAAAAATTGGAGCATGAAGAGGAAGACAAGTGTCATGAGAGTTACTAAACCACTAAGATGAATTGGAGGAATACCATAGAGGGAAATTTGAAATAGGAGGCCTCATGAAGTTAATAAAATGATGTAATGAGGAATGATAATAGGTTTTGATCATTTGTTAACTAGCCTTCAAAATTTTGGAGAGATTTTGCTTGTCCATTGCACGGTGAGTGTTCACTCTCCCTGCTCATGAATAAATTTCAAGGGAGTTGGATTCCTTTCCAAGATGGTTGATGGAGAGGCCATTTATACCTCTCATTGGATCTTAATGAAAGAGTTTTAGTTTTAGGTTGAAGGACCATACAGTTGAATTCTCATATATTCCTGTATTCTTTCGTTCCTTCTTCTCTATTCCCCCACACTCTCATGTCGAGGGCAGACTTGTTGGAGTGGTGCTTTCTCTTTGTTGATTATATTTTATGCTAAAGCTCTGAAATATGATGTATGGATCTGTAATCTCATGTCCATATTCTTTGTAAGTCAGAATATCATAAATACATGTATGAAAGGCTTGGATTCCCATGCTCTTAAATGATTATTTTTCATGGATTTGGATTCAATCTTGAAGTAGTTTTATATCATATTTGTATGAGATATATCCTCTTAGTTTGATGATGCTGTGATAGAAATAAATTATTTATTACTCTATAATTCCATGACCATATTCTCTGTAGCTCTAAATCTAATAAACTCCAGTGTGAAAGCCTTGCATTCTCATGCACTTGAATGACTAGTTTTCATGTATTTGGATTCCATTTTAAAAGAGTTGTATATCATATTTATATAAGAACATTTATCTTAGTTGGATGATGATGGGGAATCCATAAATTATGTATGACACTATAATTCCATGACAATATTCTCTGTAGCTTGAAATCCAATAAAATCTAGCATTAAAGGCTTGCATTCCCATGCTTTTTAGTCACTAGTTTTAATGTAATTGGCTTCAAGCTTGAAAGAGTTTATACCAGACTTGTATGAGGGATGTTATATGATATTTAATGATGTTGTGGAATTCATTTGTATGTTTTTTATGGTATCTATATTTCATTTCATTATCTGAACTAATCAATCTACTTTTCATGTGCCAAAATCGAGCTATCAATACCATTTACCCTTAAGCGATTTCACTGAAAGTTATCAAACGAATGTGGAACTCTATAACCAGTTTGAAAAACTAATAACCATGTGCAAGAACATTCCATCAGTTCTTATATCATTTCCCATATTTTTCTTATAAATTTGGGGGGGATGTGCATGAGTTGGGAATCCCTGTTGGTCTACACCCTAGGGGGAGTTTCATCACAATTTCCTAGTCATTTTTCCTTTTTCTTCTTCTTTTATTATCCCCAAATGAAGTTGTTGAGGTCTAAATTAAGTCCTAAAGTGATCAGAGAGTCTCTTGAGAGGTATTAAGACTCATCATATCATTCCATTTCAAATTTAGGACCATTTGGTTCCATTTGGAACTCCTATAGTCAAGATTAGTTAAGCTCGAATTTTGCCCAATTTGTAATTTTCTCCAAAATACCAAGTAGGGAAATTATATTAATGGGGTATAATTTTTGGAAAATATTAAGGATCCATAATTTCTTGAATCTTCCTAATTCTCAAATTTCTATTCATAAAATGTTTTGGCAATATTTTTTTTAAAACTACCAATTTCTGTGAAGTGAAAAAAGAGAAGTAATGTGCATACCTTGGAAGCTTCAACCCATTTGTTATCTATGAATTAGAGATGGGAGCACAGTTTGGCATGATTAAATATCATCTCTTCTTTTGTCTGCAAGAATTATATTATATACTCGTGATTGTTAAGGACCTTTGTGACCACACCCATTATTATCATAAGCATCAACTTCCTCATACAGAATAAATTGATCTTTACTCTGCTTCGGAGAGCTTGGAATTATGTGAAACTCGTATACTCTCTCCCTCAGTTGTTTTGTGTCATCCTGATCCTTCACAAGGTCTCTGTACTCCACCAAGTACCCTTCCCCCTTCTTTTTAACAAGTCATGCACAGAACCAAGCCCCTCTGAAACCCTCTTCATCGTTGGACACCTCCACCAGGTCACCATTGCTCAACTTCAATTTCTCCTCCTCACTCAACACTACAAAATCAAGGTATGTTCCCACTCTTGCACAAATTTATCACTCAAACCTTCACCAGCTTACAAGACCCATGTCTACTCTGATTAAATACTGGTCTTCCATTCCTCCATGCAAAACTGAATTAAGCCATCATTCACTAAAACATGGCTAAAACAACAATAATTCAATGATGGGTATCACGATACGATGCGTAGAATTCATGGAAGAAGGAAGAAAAGTCTTTTTGATCGTCAGGTTGTTTTGTGTTACATTAATTACCCATGTTAGGGCATGTGGTACATTTCACAAAGTAATGAAATGGTTAAAATGTAGATTTTGGGACATGAACAATTGTGTAAAAGGGATTGCCCAGAATGGAGGCGGGAGGGGTATCTGAGGCTAGCAGTACAAGCACTGAAATTCGGTACGTGTGTGAGATTTCGGCCTAATACACCGTCAACCCACCTAATGTCCACGTTCCAGCACGTCGAAGCTGGAGGATTGCATAATGCTGTCATTTCCATCCCTTCCGGAATTAATGGAGTATTAAAACCTGCTTCCATCATCTCTGTCACCAATGCCTGAGGCTTGGATTCCAAATCCGACGTCATCCACCTAGCCACCAATCAATTTTTTTTAGAATTAATGATTTTTTTTTAACTTCTGTAAAGTTAAACATCGGTTTTTTTTCAAAAATTTCAGGTTAGTATAACCAAACTAATATGCCTGACCTATTTATAAATGTCTCCCATCGGGGACACAATAATAATATACTTTATTGTTAATTTTTACAAAATAATATATTCTTTTTAAAATTGATAATATATAAGTATAACAAAAGGTAGATTAAGTTTTATATATATGAATGAGTAAAATGTATACATGTTGCAACCAATTCCTTGTGTAAATATGAAGACTTTTAGGTAAAATGTCCATGTTAGGAGTTACAACCATTTGCATTTCAAGTTTACTTGAGTGTTCGATGTTAACCTTTACCCAATGCTTATATGATCTTGTGTATAGATCATTCAATAGAATTTTATTTTGTTTCTACCCATCAAAGTAAGTAGGTTATATATATTACATATAACAAAAATAAACAAGGTCGTATAGCAACAAAAATTGCCAATGTTGCAAAAGAATTAAGTTAAGAAAAGATTTCTCAATATTGAATATAAATTTGCCCAATTTGCAATCTTGAAAGCATACCTCGTTTAATCTTTAATCAGCATTCAAGCACACTGGAAAATGATTATGTATCGTTTTGGGCCTTGGATCATATTATAAACACTGGGGTATTTCATTATCACTAAGCTACGCCCTCTGTTTTGTACCAGAAAACCTCATTTCTCCATGTGTCACCTAGCTTGCTCTTCAAGCATAATTCATTTCCTGCATACAACATATAACTATACCAGATGTCTTAAAGAATATTTGTATTCTTCCATGCAACATACAAACATATCGAGTGCCCAAAAGAATATTTCTAGCTATGGCTAGACATGGCACGTACCCTGCTAGCCATGGCAGATAATCAGATAGCCTGTGTGCATGCCTTAGGCGATGGAGGCCTGGGGGTCTACGTGGTTTGGTCATTATGCTCGAAATCTATAGATCGCTGGTGGTAGGACTGTGTTCACAATTCCAATCTCAAGCTATAGATAAGCCCACACGTCAGTGCAATGAATATATTAACAAAGCTTAGCACAAGATGTTCTACCTTGAAAAATCTTGGTTCCATGAAGGCATCTAAAGTTGTTAGTATTATACCGAATACATGGAAGAATTTCATCCTAATTCAGAAGACATACAAACTACTCCCTTCGAGCACAACTGAAACTTTTTGGTGGCTAAGAAGCATGGCTAACTGAAACTTTTGGGGAATTGAAGAATGGCAAGGGATTGGGTACATTCGAACGATGAGATCAAGCACCTCCGCAAAGGATAAAGAATCATTTTTCTACAACTGAAGAACATATATAATATGTTTTTAAACTAATACAACTACAAGTAAAGTGGTTGGTGAACCTTGATAAGAACAACTAGCCATTTAGTTTTCTGGAGATGGTTGGTTGTTAAACAAATCCTAAACATTAAACTAATTACCAAATAAACATTAAATTGGTTAATGTAAACATAAAACAAATACTATTTAATAGTATAAAAAAATCATTATTGCTACCCATTTCTTTAACCGCCACTTAAGTAAAGCTTATTTAAATCTTAATCAAGATGCATTTAAGGATAACAATATATGACCACCATGAAATTAATCTTGGTTGTACACTTGTTACACTCGGGTTAATCTTGTTGATCCATTCAAGGAAGCCCATAATATGAGATAATATCTAAAATCCTATGGGCGTAATTACTGTATTATCCAGCTTATTCCAATTTTATTTAATAAGATAGTTAATCGCCATGTCCCCAATTAAATAATTTTCAAATAAGACTTATACTTCCAAATAATGTTCCACCAACCTACTAGTTCCCTAGGTTGAGATGGAGAGATAAATTTTGTAATAAGGGGCTATGGGACCCAAAAGGACTTTAGTTTACCATATTCACATTTAAATGGGTCACATAAATGATAAATTCTAAGAAAATAAGGCGGAATGGGTTCATGAAGACGCTTGGAAGCTTGTGGAACCTTTGGATGACTAGATTCCCCGCATACTTGACATGATCTTGATCCAAATTCGAACACATGGGTAATGTAACCTTATTGGAGGGCGATATGGTTTCAAATAGCATATAATGATCTAAGGAATTCTAATTGCTAAATGATAGTAAATCTCATGGAAAAGGGAGAGTCTAGAGGACAAGGTGTGCCACTTGGAAGGAGATTCCATACACTCTACGACAACAAATGATGAAAGATTCTATGAAAAGTATGAAAAATTCATACCTGATTGCAAAAATATGACAAATCTGACATGACATGGATAAAAATAGCCATCAAGAGGTCAAATTTGGGAGTTAGAGGCAACCATTCGAATTGGGGAAAAAATTGGAGCATGAAGAGGAAGACAAGTGTCATAAGAGTTACTAAACCACTAAGATGAATTGCAGGAATACCATAGAGGGAAATTTTAAATAGGAGGCCTCATCAAGTTAATAAAATGATTTAATAAGGAATGATAATAGGTTTTGATCATTTGTTAACTGACCTTTTCCATTTTGGAGAGATTTTGCTTGTCCATTGCACGGTGAGTGTTCACTCACCCTGCTCATGAATAAATTTAAAGGGAGTTGGATTCGTTTCCAAGATGGTTGATGGAGAGGCCATTTATACCTCTCATTGGATATTAATGAAATAGTTTTAGTTTTAGGTTGAAGAACCATACAGTCGAATTCTCATCTACTCCTCTATTCTCTCATTCCTTCTTCTCTATTCCCCCACACTCTCATGTCGAGGGAAGACTTGTTGGAGTGGTGCTTTCTCTTTGCTGATTATATTTTTTGCCTAAACTGTGAAATATGATGTATGGATCTGTAATCTCATGTCCATATTCTTTGTAATTCGGAATATCATAAATAAATGTATGGAAGGATTGGATTCCCATCCTCTTAAATGATTAGTTTTCATGGATTTGGATTCAATCTTGAAGTAATTTCATATCATATTTGTATGAGCGATATCCTCTTAGTTTGATGATGTTGTGATAGAAATAAATTATGTATTACTCTATAATTCCATGACCATATGCTCTGTAGCTCTAAATCCAATAAACTCCAGTGTGTAATCCTTGCATTCCCATGCACATGAATGACTAGTTTTCATGAATTTGGATTCCATTTTAGAAGAGTTGTATACTAGATTTATATAAGAACATTTCTCTTAGTTTGATGATGATGGGGAATCCATAAATTATGTATGACTCTGTAATTCCATTACCATATTCTCTATAGCTTGAAATCCAATAAAATCCAGCATTAAAGGCTTGCATTCCCATGCTTTTTAGTCACTAGTTTTAATGTAATTGGCTTCAAGCTTGAAAGAGTTTATACCAGACTTGTATGAGGGATGTTATATGATATTTAATGATGTTTTGGAATCCATTTTTATGTTTTTTGTGGTATCTATTCTTCATGTCATTATCTGAACTAATCAATCTACTTTTCATGTGCCAAAATCGATCTATCAATACCATTTACCCTTAAGCAATTTCACTGAAAGTTATCAAACGAATGTGGAACTCTATAACTAGGTTGAAAAACTAATAACTATGTGTAGCGAAATTCAATGAGTTCTTATATAAGTCCCCATAGTTTTCTTATAAATTTGGGAGGGTTGTGCATGAGTTGGGAATCCCTTTTGGTCTACACCCTAGGGGGAGTTTCATCACAATTTCCTAGTCGTTTTTCCTCTTTTTTCTTCTTTTATAATCCCCAAATGAAGTTGTTGGTATAAATTAAGTCCTAAAGTGATCAAAGAGTCACTTGAGAGGTATCAAGACTCATCATATCATTCCATTTCAAATTTAGGACCATTTGGTTCCATTTGGAACTCCTAGAGTCAAGACTAGTTAAGCTCAAATTTTGCCCAATTTGTAATTTTCTCCAAAATACCAAGTAGGGAAATTACATTAATGGGGTATAATTTTGGGAAAATATTAAGGATCCATAATTTCTTGAATCTTACTAATTCACAAATTTCTATTCATAAAATGTTTTGGCAATATTTTTTAAAAATTATTCAAAAATTTAAGGATTTTATATAGTTTTTAGGTGATTTTGGAAAATTTTAAAGTAAAAAAAAAATTATGGAATTTGAGGGAATCATATTGAGAAAAAATGGGAAATGATGAATACTTATTTGGGGTAAAACTTATAAAATTATCCTATCAGCTAAAATTTTCCTCTAAATATTTTTCTAGTAAACTTTGAATCAAAATTATCTTTGATAAAATGCAATCTTGAGTTCAACTTGTAGTTTGAGACTATATCTATACCCATTTTTTAGTATGGAGAAGATGAAGGTGAAGTAGAAGACACATAGATGTAACAAAGGATTTGGCAAAGGTATTGTCAATTTGTCTTAGGTATATATATTTTCTCATTAATCCTGATATGAATTTTTGTATCAGTTTGTTTGATAAGTTCTTGAAGGTCTATGAGAAGGAAACTCTTAATTGAAAAACTCATAGGAATATATATTGATAAATTGCAACAAATTATCAATTACGCTTACATATGACATGTATCACAAGATCTGGATCTAGGTGCCTAGGCGCCCATTTTTTCATGATACACAAGGCTTAGAAAGTTTTTCATTCAAACCAAGGTCAAAGACTTATGTCTACTAATATTGAAATATCATGTATGCCATTGCTTAGGGCTTGCAATAATGGTGTTTGATGATCAGTTTTTAGTTTTATATTTGAATGGTGTGTTTGATATAGTCTATATGTTATAAATATTGTATTTCCTGTCAAAGTTGTATGCCCCTCATCTTAAACAATATAGAGGTCATGAGACATTTTTGAACGAATGACAATTTGCCTCTTTTAAAAAATGACATTTTATCTCTTTATGTATATGGTTATCTACTGTGTTTTCTGGATTAGAATATATGTGTCTATCTCATCATTTATTGAGTTTCTTTTAAATTGCTTGAACTTACCATGCTTTGATAAAATCTCGAACACTTGACCCACCTACTACCCTCAAATTGTTGACCCACCTTCTAACCTCTTATCCTTGAACCGTTGACCCATCTAACTGGGCCTCTAAGGATGCACAAGATGCACCTTTTATCCTACAAGTAAAAGCAATTTCTCCCCTATGAACTACTCCACTACTAATAGTGATGATTCCATCGAATGCAACGCAAGTTGCTTCCCTTGCAAGGTGAAGCCTAGGACATCCATGATGTGATCCCATTAAGATTTGCAGTTTCAAATTGAAGTTTTATAATTTCAATTTTATATTTCCAATCCTTTACATAGAAGGAAGAAGTAGCAAACTAATTTATTTTCAAGTTTTTAAAATTTCTTTCTATTTTGAGCACCTTTAACTAATTTAATACTTTAGTAAAGAATAAACAATTTATCATAGTACTATATCATGCAACATTGAATTTAATTTAGATCTATATCATGCAAATACAATATATGAACTATAATATTGAATTTGGATCTATAAACATGTTATCTTGACCTCGACCTCTAGATGAATAACAACACAAGCGTTCTCAAGTATTGCCTATAAAATTTTCCATAAAAACAAGTGTTTACTTGAACAGAAGTTGTTTCATAAGAATAACAATAGAGGGGTGCTCCACATGAGAAACAAGATAAGCCACTCTAAAACAAATTCAACCACAAAATTGCAAATAGAATTTAAGTTGAATAGGGAAGCAAATAGCCACTTAAATAAATACATATGAGTGGTGAACATCTAGGCATATATGACAAATTGAAAATAGGATTAAAATGTTGAATAAGGCAGTGAACATCCTAATAGACATATATAAACAAGAGCCACATGGTGGCAATGTTCCCGACATTGTCACATGTTGTTGCAAGTTAACTTGAAAGTAAACTAGCAATTTTGCAATAGTGATAGAGCTTCATGATATTTTAAGTCTGCAAACTATAAAAAATCACAAAAAAATATGGTTATAAATCCATAATTCAAATCCTATCTTAAAACAAGCCCTTGGAATTATGAGGGATGAGAATGCCATTGAAAAGAGTCACAAGGTGGCAATGTCCAAAACATTTCAGTAGCAATGGTTGGTTCTTTGTAATTGCAAACAACTCGATTGCATAGTAGGAGGGATCGGATTTAAAAGAAGTAATAGTATTATGTACTTGATTGAAATGAAGTAGCATAATTATCTAAATGTTATAAATAAATAAATAAAACAAATTAAAAAGACAACACATTTGCAATAACAACTCTAAAATACTTAAAAACAAGATTTGTCATATGGGATTATTTTATAATCTTTGTTAAGGTGTAATTCTTCTCCAACTTTTAAAGGTAAATTTAGCATGAATTTGTTGTAGTGAAGGTTACTTTATGGGGAAACTATTTTTATAATAATCATTATTTTATAAAGTCTCTCTATATTGATATATGGGAAAGTAGAAAAAAAAACAAGCAATTCTTACCCAACATTCAACACCTAAAATCAATTAACATAATGAAAGACAACCACAAGTTGAGTATTTGGTAACAACATAAAATTATATATACATCAAGAATCCCTTAGTAAAAATAAATTTGAAGGCTACAAATTGCATATGTATATGAAAATTTCATATGTATATCCCACTGCTTTCATTTACCCATCTTTAATGCCATATTTTGGAATTGAAAGTGCCATAGGTTTGACCCTCTACTCTTTGTTGTCTACATGTTTATGTACCATTCTGTACCCGTATTCTACCAAATCATGCTTACCAACATGCCTTTAGCTTTGAATCATAGTATGTGAAATCTATGTTGTTTGGTCATTGACTTTTGAAACATATGGATGAATAAGGAGCTTACATATGACTTGATTCATCAACTGGTATGAGGTAATACCATATAGTATGTGAATCATCTAGGTTGTTTGGTCATTGACTTTTGAAACCTATGTTTGAATAAGGAGCTTTCATATGACTTGATTCATCAAGTGGTATGAGGTAATACCATAATTCTATAGGACGGAGCTTATACAAGAACTCTATTAGGTTAGTGAGGATTATTGATTACGTGGATTAATATTAACTATCTTTATCTACAACATCATAAATAAGCACAAAGTAAGAAATAATATATACAGTAGTTCAATACTGGAAGTACCCTCTAGCCTGGGAGTAGTTGGAATTCTCTCTATACCATTGCCACTATCATTGGTATTTTTGGTTTCAGCTGTGCCTATCAGTTACCTTCTAAGGAATTCAAAACCCAAAAATTCAATTGCAATTACAATTTTAAGAACAAACCCCTTAAAATGACAAAATAAGCTTTAAATGACATAATAATTTATTGGAATTCACGAACCAAATTATAACTTAATACTAGTTATTGGAATACACTACTTTTATGAAAAAATGCCTATTGGAATTCACTGCTTTTATCAAGAAAAAAACGCATATTATAATCTAAGCTATCTGTGGCAAAACTATATGTGCCTTTATATTTTAAAGCATGGCTTCCAATTAAGTAAACCTTTCGTGTCTTTTAACCTTTCTCAATTAATAACCATAAGCATGTTATTGTAAAATTAGAACATAATACCAACTATTGGAAAAAAAAAGAGTATTGCAGTCTAAACTATATTTGACAACGGCATCACCATCCTTCACATTAGTGATGCAATAATCAAGGCTGGTCCTTTTGCAACAACTTGTGATATAACAATCAAGGCTGGTCCTTTTGCAACAACCTAGAAGATGAAGATGACGTTAAGAAATTTTAATTTCTAGGAAACTTCAGGAGAAGTTACAATAACCTTATTTTCAAAGTTACTGTGGAATTGATAATTCTGTGGAATTGGTAATTCTGTGGAATTATCAATTCTCTACATGATGCTACTTGGGGGAAATGGCCTTGGATCATGCCTGGTTTCTGTCTTTGAACAAATTAAGAGCCCTTTACTGTACAATGTCAATTATTTATCCTTTGGGTTTAACCTTTCCCATGAAAACAATTTAGTTCATAATTTCTCAAACAAGTTTATTAAACCCTTTTCATCCCACCCGTGACCCCAAGTTTATTATGATACAATACCAATTCTCTGAACACGGAAGTGCCGGGAAATTGTATTTGGCTTGAAATCTTTTAATATTACCTTCTTGAAAGCTGCCAAGCCATGGTAATCATGATACAACACCAATTCTCTGAACATGGAAGTGCCAACGTCCTGATTGAAACTAAGCATGCCTTTGGATGCTCCTTTATCCAGTTTTCCAACATATCAATTGAGAGATGGAGTCGAGGGAAATACAAACATTAACACCAATTAGATTTCAACTTTATCCGGAAAAAGGAAAGAGATGCACAATATTAGTTGCTTACACATAATCTAAATCTTCAAATATGAAATCGGGCATATATCCAATAAAACTACAGTACTCAGTAGAACCCAGAGAAAATTCTAAAACATCTGATGTTCTAATTCATTAAGCTTTGATTGGACACTTCCAACTCTCCATGTGGCGACCTTGGATGGAATTCGGCAAGTCTATAAGAATTTGGAACTCTGGCAATGCAAAATGCTTTAAAAGAGAAAAAAGTCATCATTTCCCAGCCTCCTGAGATCGACACACTTTTCAAACTTGTTCTGGGATATTAATGTTGTCTTCAACAATATTAATGACTTCTTTTAACAGAATGTGAGAAATAACATGAATCAACACAATGCAGATAGCAATGACCAACGGTATTATAGTGAATAGTAACATGAATAGTATTTTTGCAGGGCCGAGTAACAGTACATTTACAGAGTTACAGAGCTGAATGAACAGTATGCTTACAGACTCAAATATTATGACAGAAGAGCCGAAGCAGTTTCTGATCCCAGCTGATCACTCGAAGTGCAGAGGGAGAGAATACACTACTTGGTCTTTTACAGATGCATTAAAACTTGAGATCACTGCTTTTGATCCCAGCTGATCGCACTAAGGCGCAGAGGGAGAGCATACACAACGCTCGACACAAACAGAATGCAACCTAGAGCCGAGTGGACTACTTGCTCAGACTGACACACTAAGAACTTGCAGATCTCTCTAAGACTCGGGATGTGATCTCCGAATATGATGATCAACAATGAGCCCGAGGGGTTTATTTATAGCATCCTAGCCGGTGTAACCAGTTGACACAGACTGGCACTAACCGGTCATAAAGAGATCTGGTAGCCAAAATTTACACTAACCAGTCATAACCGAATCATCGGGGTGGAGAGTGGGGACTACCACTTCCATTATCTCGTCCCTTAATTGGCCAGTGGCATTACGGGGACCCGAAGAATCATTATGACAGACCGACAATCAAACAGTATAAAACAAGGTGGAGCATAGCTGGCCCACGACAGCATCTAAACTATTATTTACACAACGGAGCTTGTCATCTGGCCCGCGGCGGAATCAATGTGGGGAAAACCTGGCCCACTCAGGCTTCATGAGGCCCACCACTGCTTTCAATCGTATGGGTCACGGCTTTGAAGATACTCCCATATGTCATCATCTTCTGGGGAGTTGTATCCTTGAGCATCTTGTATAGGAGAATTGGGAGATGCTTCATCCTGAGAGTGACATTGACTGTTACGAAAATTATCAGCAAATGGTCAGAGATCGAGATCTTGCATTTCAGTTCTTCTGCAGACATTTTGAGAAGCATTCCTTGTAAGTTCTTCCTAGATTTACAATCCTTATCTCTTTGGCCTGTTGAAGAAAATTTGCATTATCCAGTAGGCAAGGAAACTTGTTGAGTGATCGGTGGTGTTCCTAGGAGCTAAAAGAGAGGTTGTTGGTAGAAGGCAGTGAAGGCCAAAGAGAGAGTGCCTGAGTAAGTCCTTACATAGACCAAGCCGCTAGTGAGACATAGTTCCTTTTCAGATGGACCCAATGATGGATAGTGTAGCTCACACCCGTCTAGACTGTCAGCAAGCTGAAGACGGTAATGTTAGTTTAGTCGAACGTCGTTCTTCTTTCTCAAATTGCAGCACATCTGATCCTGACTCCAGTATTGTCCACATCGACGAATTCAATCCTTCTCATGAATGGAAACTCCCTACTCTGCTTCCCAAAGAAATTTATAAACTCAAACTCTGGTAATATGTTTCTGCACAGCATTTTCGTGTTTCCTCCGTTGATATTGCATTCACCAATGTAGACCAACCTGTTCACATCAACCTGCTTGAGCGCTCCCAGATTGATTGGGCACGCAAGCAAGGATATAAATATGCCCATTTAGGTGCTATCAGGTTAGGTCTCAATCCTCTTGTCCGACCTTTCCTTAATGTTTCATCCTTATGTGTTGCTGTAGATACTAGACATATGCATTTTGCTGATGCTATTATAGGAGGTTTTGCTACCCCTTTGCATGATGGTCCATCATTCGGGACTATATACCCCAAATTTAGCGTGAGTCTCTATGACCCCCACACATATGATCTCCTCAAAGCTTATGTTCTTCCCCAAGGGTTTGCCATGATGGATGGTTCCCAGATTATCCAACTCAAAGCTGCTGTCATTGTTCGTTTCGGTAATGATACTTTACCTGCACTCCAATCTCCAGTTCATAATACTCCGTGCCTGCTCAGCGTGGTGGAAAAGGATATTTCTAGTAAAGCTCAGCCCGTTCTGTTCGATTGGACAGGCATTAAATATCCACAAGAATGGGAGTGTAAATATGATGAAGTCCGAAATAGTGAAGCCTTACAGGCCGCCTTGAAAAAACAGCCAATTACCTTTGACAGGAAAAACAGTTCTTTCCGGTTACCTAATGTGACTCCATTTCCAAGATTCTCCCTTGCAGATGTAAATCCTTCTTTATCCCGTTCTGCATCTACCTCTTCTTATGCAGTCGACCGAAGACTTTCCTCTACTCCTTCTGTTCCTACTACTGAACCCAACTCTTCAGAGTCATTCACTGGCCTGCATGACACAGAACACAAAGGTCAGCACAAAGATTGTCCAGCATGTCGAAAAACATTAGAAATACTCCGGCGTCATAGAAAAACTCCCCATCTTGGTATGTTTTCTCTTCCTAGAGAAAATGATGCCTATGAAATGGAAAAGGATGGTAAAAAGTCATATTTTCCCAGTATAAATTTACCTAATATCCCTTTCCAACAGTATACTCCAGATGGTCTGTCAAAGAGAGAATATCTACCTCAGAAAACGGTAGAAGTTGGAGAAACACCATCTGATGAAGTAAGATTAAGCAATTGGGGAAACTTGCATCATGGTTTAACTGCCAGAAATTTAGATGAAATGGCTAAAGACATTTTAAGCCTAAAAGCCAGCATGCAAGAAGAAAAAGAGAAAATAGCCGAAGTCAATGCCAAGCTGGAGCTTGTTCAGCATTTACTTGCATAT
This sequence comes from Pseudotsuga menziesii, assembly GCA_001517045.1. NCBI lineage: Eukaryota > Viridiplantae > Streptophyta > Pinopsida > Pinales > Pinaceae > Pseudotsuga > Pseudotsuga menziesii. The sequence continues at coordinate 508,451 of LPNX010906858.1, read as the reverse complement.
TCAGAAGTCATTAAGAAAATGATAACAAAGGCTTCTGAGAACGTTCTTACTCGCTTGAGTAAGATGGAAGAGTTGTCCAAGAAAGCATCCACTCTGGGTTCTAAGGTTCTCAAACCAAGCCCTGCCATTTTAGCCTTAGCCGCTGAAGGTTATAAAAGAAAAGATAATAAGGCTAAGCTTGAGCGAAGCATGTCATTTGGGATGATGAATACAGATGAATCAGATCAGAAACCAGAATTCGATTTTGGTAGATCTGAAATGGAATTTAGAATTCTTAAAAAATGGGTAACTGCTATCAAAATTCTTCCTCCATGTTTATCAGAGAAGACTATCCAGAAATTCTTAAGTCTGGTTCCACCTGAACCTAAACCTGAGCCAGAACCTATTCTCCCTTCTGTACAACCAGAAGCATTTCAGTCTATCTCAGAACCCATAGACTTAAGTATGCTAAGTACAAATGTGATAGGATCTTCCTCTGGAGTTAAGCCAGAGTTTGATGAGCCTATGTCAGAAAGAGAACCTACACAAGGTCCTCGCATTCCATTAAGTTTCAGTACCCATACCTTCAACAACATCATCTCTCAAATGCCTGATCACCTTGTATTGAATATTGACTGTCAGTCCAGAGATGCCATACATGATTCCTTGAATTTGCTTTTTCACTGGACTTTGTCAAAAAAGGCCCAAAACCTTGAAATATTAGGTCAACAGATTGCTACTCTATTGGTTACTGGCCTTACAGGATTGGCCAATGAATGGTGGAGATGGTTGCCTCAAAGAGTGCGTGATGATATTCTAAACTCTAACGATGCTGATCAACAACTTCTAAAATCATTAGCATCACAGTTTCATGGAGGAGATGATGAAGATGATGCAGATCATCTTTCCTCACTATTTATGTCTACTAGGCTGTGTAATTTATCACAAGCTGATGAGTATTTCTGCTACATGCAGAAATTATTAATCCGTTCTGGTAAAGCAAGCGATCCGGCTTATCTTAAACATTACCTGAGAAGTTTCCCAGGCCATGTACCAGATGCCGTTGAGAAATATATGAAAGATAAAGGTCTGAATTATCAAAATCTATCAATCGCTCAGCTTCACCATCACATTAAAGAAACATGGCAAGAGCATTGCCTATCTAAGCGGATTGACAAAGATTTCAAAAGACATCAGAATATGTTCACACCTTCATTCTGCAAGAAGGTAGCCCAAATGCCAGATTGGGGATGTGGTGCCCACAATCATGGTCATCTTAAGGAGAAATGCCATTGCAATTCAAGGCAGCGAAATAAAAAGAATTTCTTCACCAGTGATCCAAGATATCACTATCCTGATAAACCCTTAAAGTTTAACAGGAAGAAACCAAAGAGGAAGAAGTATTATCCAGCACCAAGACCGCCTCCTCAGAGAAAGAAATATATTACAAAAAGGAGAAAACTCCCAGACAAAGAATCTTGTTTTCTCTGTGGTGCTAAAGGCCACTGGGCAAACAAATGCCCTAAGAAGAAACAAAAGCCTCGCCTTGCAGCCTTTTGTGCCTCTGTTCAGCCCCAATGGTGGCGTTATTCCTCATCCACTCAGCCTCCTTCTGGTGATTTCCTTTATCTCCCTTCTGAGTCTGAGTCTGAGCCTGATTCCGATTCTGATGCTCTTCCTGAACTTAATAAATTTGGTCCCTCTTCAGCCTCATCTTCCGATCTGTCTGATTCTGCTTCTGACACTGATGCTTCCGAGGCTCCAAATTTGGGGGGGTGTAATCTTCCTAGTTCGCCCCAGCATTCTATTTCATCTTCTGTAAATACATTTCATCCTCCTGAGTTTGACTTTTCCTTGTATATGCTTTCCTTTCCTAAGCATTATGATTTAGAAAAACAAATAGTTGAACTTGACTTAGCCTTTGTTGGAACTCAGCCATATCAATACCAGCTCAGAGAACAGCTAAGAACAGAAAAAGCCTCACTGCTAGAACAACTTAAAGGCAAACAGAAAGTCTCATAGAAACCAAGTGAAGATTTGCCTCGTAAAGTGGTTAGCTTTCTTGAACCAACTACTGTGTACAAGACTTATCCAGACAAGCATGAAAGCAGGAAAAAATATAGACTCTCAACGAGAGAAACTCTGAGAGCTATGGTAAAAGAAAAGCAGCAACAGATCAAGCAGCTATGTACAGAAGTCAGTGAGCTTCGAGATCATATAAAGATCTTAGACGTTGAAGAAGAACATTCTTCAGAAGAAGAGGTGAATAAGTTCATTAAAGGAGCCATGGATAGAGAAGTAGAAATTGTAGATACGCCTGAAGAGACAGAACAGATTGTAAATACTCAGCCAAGCCTGTTCTTAATGTCAAGTCCAAAACTGTATATACAAATTTAGTTTGATTTAAAAGAATTCAAGCCCTACACTCTTTCCTGTCAGATTGATTCTGGTTTCCAGGTCAATCTTGCTAAAGGTTCTGCACTACCCTTTTATTATTGGGAGAAGACATTTGGCAGTGGAACTGCTACCCATGGTACCCTAGTACCTATAAGAGGGAAATCTGAGATCATTCCAGTCGTCTTCGACAAAGCTCAGAGCAAGCTCACATTTTACAGACTGGATGAATTAAAAGATGATTGCTTATTAGGATCTGATTTCCTTCATCAAGTCAGTCCTTATACAATAGATCATTATGAGATGACTTTCACTTGCTACATTAACAAAAGGAAAGTTATTCTTCCTTTGTCCTTTACTAGTGAAGTCAAGTGCAAAACCATAACAGAACTAGAAAATGCTAGTATTCCTCGACTAGCAAAAATGGAAAGAGCAATAGCTTATTCAGAAACGCATGGTGAGAAAATGTTAAAATAAATTTCTGAAAAGCTTAGAAAAGATTGTTGTTCTGAAAGCCCAAATGCATTCTGGAAGCGAGAGAAATACTTTGTGTCTCTTCCTTATGACCCGCTCCAGAAGATCAAACCTATGAAGGCATCTGCAAGAGTTATGACTCCTTCTGAATGAGAGTTCTGTAAAAAAGAGATTGCAGAATTATTAGAGAAAGGACTCATTGAACCTTCAAAAATTCCTTGGGCATGCCGCGCCTTTGTAGTGAACAAACATTCAGAACAAAAGAGAGGAAAACCCAGGTTAGTGGTAAATTTCAAACCACTAAATGCTATTCTCTAGAAAGTCAGGTATCCTTTTCCCGATAAAAACAGTTTATTGCAGTGCATAACAGGTAACACTATCTTTAGTAAATTCGACCTGAAATCTGGTTTCTATTAGACTGGCATAGAGTCTAAAGATAGATTTAAAACTGCATTTGTCGTTCCACATGGCTTGTACCAGTGGAAGGTTCTCCACTTTGGTATCAACAATGCTCCATCTGAGTTCCAAAAGCAGATGGAAGATATATTCATAGATTATCCATGGATCCTAGTTTTTATCGATGATATCCTAATCTGTTCTCATAGCTTGCAGGAGCATCTTAAGCATCTGCAAATCTTTTATGATTTGGTATACAAGCATGGATTGGTTCTCTCTGAACCAAAGATGGAGATAGGCAAGACCGAGATAGAGTTTCTCGGATTAAAGATGAATAAGGGCATGGTAGTATTGCAAAACCATGTTCTGCAGAGCTTCAAGAAATTTCCCAATGAGATTACAGATAAAACACAGCTTCAAATATTTCTTGGCTCTCTGAATTATATCAGACCATTCTATCAAGGACAGGCAGCAGATATTGTTCTGCTTCAACGGAGACTACGAAAGAATCCGCCTGCATGGTCTAGAGAAATGACTGCAGCTGTCAAAAGGATAAAAGAGAAAGTTATGAAGCTGCCAGCATTAACTTTGCCTATAGGAAAAGGCAATCTGATCATTGAAACAGATGCATCTGCCCATACATGGGGTGGAGTTTTACTTGAAGCCATTAATCAGAAGGAACATATCTGTGGCTATGGTTCGGGAACATTTAAAAAGGCTGAACTTAATTATCCCTCTAGCCATAAAGAAATATTGGCAGTCAAAAATACTGTACAACATTTCATTCTCTTCCTTAAACCCGTAAAGTTTATCATCAGGACTGATTTAAAAATTATGCCTGGAATGTTGAAGAATGAGACTGTAATGGCTGAAAATAATAGCCGCATTTTAAAATGGTTTATATGGTTGTCAAATTTTGATTATGAAATTGTATATAAACCTGGCTATCTAAATTGTCTTGTTGATATGTTGACCAGGGAGTCAGCAGAAGATCTAAAAGACCTTCAGCCTGCACTTAACATGTTTGATCCAGGAGAAGCCAGCTCAGGTCCTGCCAGAAGACGTATGAGAAGAGAACTACAGAAAGAAAAGGATGCAGCAGAAAAGCCAAAGACACATGAAGAGCTGCTGCAAAAAGAAGGATTGTTTATCCTGCCCTGGGATGTTGCATTACCCAGGAATGTTCGTATTGAATCTTTGGAGTATGCTTCAGCAGATGAAGCAAAAAGGTTTCTGTAGTTAACACTAATAAAAAACATCTAGTCATCTCCCTTGAAGCTGACAATACTTGAAAGATGGGAGAAAGAAGCTTTCTTTAGCTTTGCAGATGCCACCGGAAAACTTCGAGATTTCCCAGAGGTGTGGAAAGACTACGATGATCATGATCATCTCTGGTATATTGATCTCTGCAGAGGCGATCTTACCTGGACAAGTTATAATCTTATATTACAATGCTGCAGGGAAAATGATACTATTGTAATCTTCGCCGACCCAGCTAATCTCAAAGCCAATGCTAAATGGTCGGGTTGGACAGATGTTTTCCTTGATAAGTTTTGCCCTAGAACTGATTGGGAAAACCGCAGAGAAAATTTCATCCTTCATTTGAAAGCCGACCTAGAAGTCGCTAATCAGAGAGAACTCTGGTTTAAATTTAAGCTTCATTTTGAAGGAGGCACCTACAAACCGCTTGAGCACCGTATGTATGTACAACAGAAAGTAATACAGAGAACTGTGGAAAGAGACCACATCGAGTCATGGGTAACTATTCGTGACATTCCGCTAGACTTCAAGGTTGAGTCAAATTTCCGTGGAGAATTCATGTGCGAACCACTAGAGATCTTTCAAGGTTCCGATGTACAATGATGTTTCTCTCCTTGGTTATATTCTCTTCCTTTAGATGACGAAGTTCCCAATTCTCCTGTACAAGATGCTCAAGGATACGACTCCCCAGAAGATGACGACATATGGGAGTATCTTCAAGGCCGTGACCCATACGATTGAAAGCAGTGGTGGGCCTTGGTTACTAAAATGCTTTATTAACCATTTATAAATAACAGTGAGAAAAGCACATCTATGATATCCATCCGAAAAGAACAATGTATGTTTGGGTATTGCCAGAACTTCAGGGGGAGCCATACTAAAATACCTTTAATGTTTACATTGAACCTCTAGAAATGACTTATCTTGAGTCTCTGAGTTCATCTCAATCTATGAGAAATGGTGGTGACAGAAGCAAATAGAGCTTCAAGAAGGTTATTCTCTTCAACGCACACGAAAACATCAAATCTACCACATGTCAGGTTTTGTCGAGATTCTTCACTACTCATAACAAGAAAATTATAAGCTCATTACCAAGGATGAGAGAGCCGTGAAGGCTGATAATTGGTTAAAATTGTACTCCCAACCGAAAAAATTAAAAAAGTGCTATATTTTGTTTAACATACACATTCAGACTTCAAAGGTGGTTTCCAACTGAATTGGCATGAAAATGAATAAAAAAAGTGCTATATTTTGTTTAACATACACATTTGGACTTCAAAGGTGGTTTGCAATTGAATTGGCATAAAAATGAGTTTTAACTGAGTTAAAATATATTATTTGCCTCTGAATTGCAGTAAACAAGAACCCGATTTCCCATTATTCTTTTCTATTTCGTGCATCCACTTTAAATTTCTAAGGCCAAACTGGATGCCTGTCAAATCTTCCTGCAGAAATCGGGCGGCTTCTTCCATAGTGCTAGTAAACTAAGTGACTGACTTCTTCACTCACTGGTATGCACGTGACCTGAAGTGTGTTGTGGGGGGCGTTGCAATCGAATCAATAGAGTCTCGGCACAGTGGTTTTGGTCGTTTATAGACCGTAGCTGCAGCTGTGTTTTATATAAAATATTGTGATGAAAGTATAAAGGATAAATGTGCGAATGAATGAATGCTCAAAAGTTCAAAGGGCTTTGGATTTTCTATACCGATGTCAAACTGTGCAGTTTCCATTAAAGAGAATATATAATAACATGGAGAATTCAAGAAATAGTCACGAAATAGTCCAAATTTACAATAATAGGATCCATAATGTGTAATGGATGCTCATCAAGTGACCAGTACTGGAAAATCAAAGAACCCATAAATATTCTTAGCATGGTTCTTCAAGGCTTACCTATGACCTCCATCTTTCGTCGATATTCGAAGCGCAGATATCCGTTCTCTGAAACTTCATTGATACCTATTTAATGATGAAGAAATTACAAATCCAGAAGTCGAAGGATAAATTGAAAATTGTAGACCGATTTTCTCTATGTATTTGTAGGGATTTGGATTAGTTGGAGACAATGGCGAATGGGTATTAAATAGAATTGCAATGGTAAGCTTCCCTAATCGGGAGATCGTTGGAGACTTAAATCCTGAGAAAGAATGTGGTTAACACAAAGCATTCAGTCATTTTATTGGTTCCCTTGAGCGATATCTAGCACCGAAAGCAAGTTCTTCACCTCCATTATCCATAAAGAATTTTAATGGATGCCAAGTTCTACTTCCATACATATATATATATATATATATATCTTCTTGAATGCATGTTTCTATTTTTTTTATCAGGGACCTCCAACTCTTCCTTTAATCCCCTCGTGCTTCATTCTACCAGTTCCCTTGAGCGATATCTGGCACCTAACGCAACGTGCTTCACCTCCATAAAGAATTTTAATGGATTCTAAGTTCTACTTCCATCCATATATATATACACTATATATCTCCTTGAATGCGTGCTACTATTTGTGTCCAATATTTATCACGGGCCTCCAACTCTTCCTTTAATCTCCACGTGCTTGTGCCCGGGATTTAGTGTAAATTGCGAGGAAGGGTTGCTGCAGTAGGAATTTAAGAGAAACATATATGGATCCGTATCCTTAAATTTTATTAAATGCTCTCTACGTCATTGCACTCATGGCATGGATGGGATGAGCCAAGGGGAGATGCCACACCTATTAAGAATTCTATCTCCGCCTTTGCCAAATTAAATGAATTAATCAATCAATCACTAATTCCAATCAATGATTCAACCACAATTGCATCCCATACAGAATTTATTGAGACTCAGCTCCTATTGTTCTAATTCATATTGATTGATTGCACAGCCTGACCAACTGAATTTATGCTCCACCGTCTTAATTGGATCCTCAATGCTCTCTCTACATCGATCCATGGAGCTGAATATATTAAAATTTGCATCTATCACTTCATGATATGGTTCAGAATTATCTCTCACGATTACCAACATGAATAATGCCCAGCAAAAGTGCAGCTTATAGTTATGCCTCATTCTCACGGGGTCCCTTCTTATTTCGAGAAAGAAACTTGGCTAACTCATTTAATTTTTTTTGTCGAAGAAATTTCTAGGATTCTGCCCTTAACTATTTTCTATTAATCAAACCAACTGCCACTACCAGAACTAAATGCTCCTGTGAATATCATTAACTCAAACTAACCATTTTCCAATGCCATTGCTTACGCTATCACACCGCCGGGTTTTGGGGCACAAAGACTCAAACTAAGCATTTTCCAATGCCATTGCTTACGCTATCACGCCGCCGGGTTTTGGGACACAAAGTCCCAAGCAAACGTCACCTGCAAAACACCAATAAAAACTAAGTTAAATAAATATTTAAATAATTCAAAAAATAAAAATTAACCAAACTACAGTAAAAACATTTGAAAAATAAAAAATTTAAAGATACCTCTCGAATTAATCTACCTAACCAATTCATATATATTTCCTTTCAGAAACATAATAATGTCTTTATGTCTTTATGTATTGAATTAAAGAATCTAACATGTTAAATAAAGTCCATCTACATCTACTATATTTGTTAAAATAAAAAACACAATGCATTTTGAATCATTATTATATCTCATAAAATATTATTAAGACCTACAATTGGTAGCTCTGACATATTATGAATCATTTTATTATTTTATAAAATATTATTAATATTTACAACTAATAGCTTCAACATCTTTTGCACCAAATGAGGAACCTTGGACAAATGACAACACACAGAGATAATTAATATTGAATCATTATTATATTTTATAAAATATTATTAATATTTACAAGTGATAGCTTCAACATCTTTTGCACCAAATGAGGAACCTTGGACAAATGACAACACACAGAGATAATTAATATTGAATCATTATTATATTTTATAAAATATTATTAATATTTACAACTCATAGCTTCAACATCTTTTGCACCAAATGAGGAACCTTGGACAAATGACAACACAGAGAGATAATCAATATTGAGAACCTTTAGCATTAGATAATTTTTTCAATTCCAAGAAGGCTGCCACCAAGGCTATAATAAGACCTTGCGTCGAATAGAAGATCGGTTGTCTACATTCCACTTGTCAAATCTCGTCGGTTTTGCTACATATGAACAAAAGGTTTATATTATGGAATTCGAAACCATAAGAAGAAATTTGTTCCTAGATGAAGAAGCAACACTTAGACTGAAAAAAAGAGTTTTTGGCTGCAGAAATGAAAAAATTCAAAATATTTTCACAATTATATCAGGCATGGGATTACTCTCAATACCATCCAGAAAATTGAGGATGAATATAGAAATGAGTTATACAATTTTGATGAGAATTTATTATTGTTCTCATTTTTGGGGTCAAATTAAGTAGTTGTTTTTGTCTCTGTTTGAAAAAGTGTGTATATTGGTGGTAGGAATTTTCATTGTAAGCCAGTTTTTTGAGATTTTAAAACTTTCTGGTCATAAAAAAAATATAATGTTTTGTTACATGCACATTTTTTCAGATTTTACAAAACACTATACATTTAGTACCTAGTTAAAATGCAAAAACATATACATTTTTTAATTTTTCTAACATTTAGAAACCAATAAGAATGAAAAATAGATACATTTTGGAAGTGTTTTCTTTAAACATTTCTTTTAAATAACTCATTTTTTTGGGCAAATTTGAAATAAAAAAAAAGAGAAAATAAAGACATTTCAAACCATTTTTAACATATTTTCAGCTATTTTATGCGTACAAATGATATTATTTAGCATTGTTTTCCATATAGTGATAATTCATATAAAATCAACAAAAATTATACCATATAGTTGTAAATAACATATGAAATAACATAATAGTTATTCTCAAAATATAATCTTAAAGTCAAAACATTACATATATATCTTATCAAAAAATTGTCAAGTTTGACATTTTCCTCAACGACATGAAACTAATCAAGAATATCATGCAGACTAAAATATAAGTTTGACATTCTCCTCAACGTCATGAAACTAATCAAGAATATCATGCAGACCAAGATCTTCATCGAAATTGGCATTTTCTACGTCTTTTCTCTCTTCCTGGACCTCATTGTTTTCTTCCATTAGTTCTTCTACTTCTGCGAAATGCCCAAAGTGATCATTTCCAAACATCCCCTTTAATGGTGATTGAGGCTCTTTTGACATCTTCGCTACAAGTGACTCACGAAATTCCTCTTTCTTCAAACCAACTTCCTGAATTTCATCTAGAACTTTCATAACATTAATTATTTGCTTGATATAATTGCACTGTAGTGGATCATTATCTATGGATATGCAATTTCTTCCTTTTTGTAAGGAGCATATTATTGTTGTAACTAATCACCACATGCATAAAAAAAATTAAATAGTATAATGAACATAAATTTAAAAAATATATAGTATAGATATAGAATAATGACACTAGTTTTATATGTAATATTAGAAATATTACCTTATCTTGAGAACAAATCTAAAACCCAATCTCCTTATTTTGAAAATGTATCTATGAGATATGTAATCAAATCTAATTGTGGTTTCTGCTAGATGTTTACAATATTTCCTTTCAAAACTATTTCTTCATATGTCAACTTTTTAACCACGACATATAACTCAATATTTGACTATATTTACCTTCACTCGTTTCATTGATTAAAAGAGATTCTTAGGTCTCATATTTTGTCCAACATGCAAGATGTATGCTTTCAGTATCACCCATAAATGGATCATTGCTCAAGCTATGAATATTAGGTTTATGTCTGTAACATAATTAAATAATAATCTAATTAACTTATATAAAAATAAATTTCATTTCTAATTTCAAATGTTTAATAACACACTACAATTATCTTACCAATATAGTTGCTTCTTTGAATTTTCTTTAACCTTGAGGGTTGTTAGCACTGCTCCTCCTTGTACATCTGAATGGAAAACAAGAAATCTCCATAGAGGTGATGTTGTGACATCAATGAATCTCGAAACCATTTTATTGAATAATTGGTAAGTATAAGGCTCACAATCATAAGTAATGTTTTTTATATTGTAGTCATGACGGATGTCTACAATTACTAGAGAGAACTCCTTCTTAGGAACAAGATTTGCAATGCTTGCACAATCACCAACAATCACTTTATATTGCACAATGTCTAGCCCATTCCAAACATGATTATCAAGGTATCATCAAGTTCGACGTCTGCAAGGTGTTTCCTTCTTTGTCGTTCTATTTTGTCTCTTTGAATATGAATTTTGAAAGACTCTGGTACTAAACTCTTCTTTGGCATCTTTGAGAAAAAAATTATATGTATAAGTAAAAAAAATATAAATGAATTGGATTGAAAATAAATTAAATAAAATATATCATAAATCAACATACCTTTTTGTATGCAACAAAAAAATTTCTCAAGTTCTCTATGGAGCTTGAGTCTGGATGGTTGCACCTGACATCATCCCAACTCTGGATGGTTGCACCTGACATTATAACCATATCCTCTTGTATTTTCATGTAAACCTTATGACTACATGATGTAAAAATAAATTACGTTTACAATCATATCTAATGATATAACATAATGCTTAATTAATAAAACATACTAAACTTCAAAAATAAACTTCAAAACATAAACCAATACAGAAACTTACTTTCGAAATTCATTGCGCATGTCCTCCATGGATAATTCACTTGACTTTACATGTGACAAAATTGTAGATATAAGTGTTTCATCATTCACACCTTGCAATTCTCTCCAAGTTGTTATAGTCATATCTTCTGGAAAGTTCTTGATGTCAGGGCCTCCTTGACTACTACTCCATGTAGCTACTTTAATTTTCTTTACCTTTTGATTTTTTATGCCAATATTATCCCACATATTAAATATCTCTTCAATCAAATCCCATATTGGCCCCATTCTAAATGCCAATTGAAAATAGTTATCTACAGTCTTGTTTCACATCCCACTCTTTAATCAGGAAACCTATTTCATACAACATTGTTTCGAGAAATATGCGTCAACTTTCGATCTATATCCACCACATATTTGTTCAAATTCATTGTGGATAAATATGACTCTTTGAATTAATGTGACGAGAATCCTATAGTCACCACCTATGTTATGATCCCATGCCAATAGTTTTGCTTCTATGTCTGTTAAACCAGCATAAATTATGCAATGTTTGAATTTTTGAAAAATGGGGTTTTTGGGAAACTCTTCCATCAATACTCTTCTAGCCTCTGCAGAATGATTCCCCCCAAAACATAGTAGTTGTAATCAAAACACCTTGATTCATCAAATGAATCTCTAACATGAACATATTTCGAGTCAACAAGAACTAGGTAGTCAACCACATGTGCATAAGGAATGAGCCTCATTAATTCTTTCAAGATGTGAACATGCAAGCGATGTGGTTTCCTAATTTGATACTTTTCTAGACCTTCTGTCGGTCTATAAAGTTTCTTAATATTTATATCAAATGTATTCCCATTGTGAACCAACTTATCCCTCTGCAATCGATCTCGAATTGCATTTTTGTTGTCGTAACAACACGATCATCTAGATCACCGCTTTGAGTGATGATTTCTAAACTATCTCTAGAAATTTCACTTTGATTTTCAGTGCTAACATTGGATTCAACATCTTGTCTCCTCCTTTTACATCTTAAAGATGGTGTATCTAAATGAACAACTTGTTGATGAGGAATGAAATCACCCTCATCGATATTTATTTTAGAAGAGTGTTTCTTACTCTTACCAGTAGAAGTAACATCCTCATACGCAACAATTTGTTGATCAAGTTCAGCTGGGCGAGATATTTTTTTAAATGTAACCTTATTTGGTACTTCAGTTGATTTTTGGATGTCCTTTCCTTTCTGTGTTTGTACTTCTTCAATTTGTACATTTCACACTCGTTTCTTCCTTGGTTTTTCTCCCTTCTGAAGAGTACCATTAATGACATCCATAGGGTTTTCTTTAGTGGAATAAATTCCATTTAGAATATGAGAAAGTGGCATGGAAAAATCCTGCAAAATAAAAACATTATTGTACTAAAACTATTACATTGTCATATATTTCAAATAATAAAAATTTTAAAACTTACAAAAATATAGAAACTTACACTTTTGTGCTCAATATCGTGCATCACACCCACACAAAATTCAGTGAAAATTTCTTCGATTTTATAGTTTTAAACCTTCAAACAATATTGTATTTTGACATAGGTCTTAGCTTGCTTCACTAGTGCATAAACAAAGTCTTTACCTGCAACCAAACAAATATCTCGCAATAATCCTAATGAGTGATAATCATTTTTTAAATAAGCAAATGCCGCACAATGTAATGAATACCATCTAGGTTCCCTTGATATTTCTCTCTAAGAAACCAAGAATAGTCCATTTTCTCTTCCTCTGGTGCATGTTTCCATTACCTTGAATTTTTGGTTTTTAAATCCTCAATGGACACACCTTCGTCATGCAAAACATTACATGATGACTCAATTGTTTTTTTCAACGACTTGATTGTTGATCTTGCTCCAGACATGTTTACAGATACCTTTATTGACGCCATTCACCCTATAAAAGAAAACGAAAAAAATTTAGCATATCTTCAAAAAATAACATAGCTATAATTGTGTGGCCCCTTCGACTTCATGTGCCCTTTGGATGCATTGTGCATAAATTTAATGTAATTTAAAAAAAAATTAGGCTTGGCCTTGGGTGGCCACCCAAAATTTTCAAGTTTTTATTTTATTTTGAGGTTGGGATTTGGTGGGAACTTTGGACACCCATTAGCTTCCCACCCCTATGGTCAGTGGGGAGGAGCTGTGCTCCTCCGACTGGGCGCTCGGTGGGAGGAGATCCTCGCTACCCTTAGGGCTGTGCCAACCCCAAAATAAATAAATAAAAAATTTGTAAATTGTGGGCGTTCGCTCAAGGCTAGGCCCCCCCAAAAAAATTACATTAAATTTAACCACAGTGCATCCAACGGGAACATGAAGCCGAAAAAAAAAAAAAAACATTAAATTTAACCCTTGTGCATCCAAAGGGCTCGCCAGTCTAAAATAAACAAATAAATTATATTGCACAAAAAAATGTAAATTAAACTAACCTTAAAAATTGTCGTCTTTAAAATCCTTGTAGATTGCTGCAATGTTTGTAATCAGTTTTTTGCAAGAGATGACTATAGAAACTAAATCACATTTATATTGAATAGATTAAGTTTAATTAACCGCTACATGAATGTAAATAAATAAATAAATTACATTGCACAAAAAAATGTAAATTAAACTAACCTTGAAAATTGGCATCTTTAAAATCCATGTAGATTGTTGCAATGTTTGTAATCAGTTTATTGCAAGAGGCGACTATAGAAACTAAATCACATTTATATTGAATAGATTAAGTTTAATTAACTGCTACATGAATGTGGGATTAAAAAAGAACGATAAAAAGAAAAAAATTAATAAGATAAAAACAAAATAGACAAATTTATTATAAGAAAACTAACCTGCAAAGAACTATTAAATTGCTCCAAATTCAAATGTGAATAGTAATTTGCTAATAATGCATTATTGATAAAATTAAATAGGATGGCAGTGATTGAAATTTTACTTGTGTTATGAGTGGGATAAAAAAGTTAATGTAGATAGAAAATATATTATTACAAAATTTATAGAGCATAGTTTACATGTGATTTAAATAATATTGTTACAATTTTTTAATATGAATTATGATATTAACTTCATTATTTGTATTAATGCATTACAAATGTGCAATTTGTTTTTTAGCAAAATTTTGGAGGGAAATTTGGGGGGGCGGGTTGGAGGCAAATTTGAGGAAAAAAAGAGTTATTTTCACTATATGATTGTTGGAGGTTGATAGTTGCACCATTCTACTTCTTATGTGAGGAGAGTAGGAGATGCACCATTATAGCTTTTAGTTAAAACTCATGAACTCATATGAAATTATCTCAATTTCTGGAAATGGTGAAAATTTTCTTTCGAGCGAGGATTTTAGAGGAAGCGATGATGATTTTCCTCCTAGCGAGGATTTTAAAGGAAATAATTATGATGATGAATACCATCCTCCAAGTGGATATTTTGAAGGGAATGAGAAAGATGGCGACAATTTTCTCAAAGCGAGGATTTTTAAGGCACCAATGATGATTTTCCTCCAAGCGAGGATTTTCAAGGAACCAATGATGATTTTCCTCCTAGCCAATATTTCCCTCTAAGGGAGGATTTCCAAGGCACCAACAATGATTTTCCTCCAAGCGAGTATTTTCAAGCCACCAACGATGATTTTACTCCTACCCAATATTTCCCTCAAAGTGAGGATTTTCAAGGAACCAAAGTTGAATTTCCTCCCAGTGAATATTTTGATGGGACTGACGATGATTTTGGTGAGGATGAGGGAGCCAATAATGGTGTATCTGATTCCCCCCCAAGAGAGGATTTTATTGGCAGTGTTGATGATTTTCCTCTGAGGATTTCATCGGGATTGATAATGTTTCTCCTAGAAGCAAGGATTTTGATGGGACCGATGATGATTTTCCTCTAAGCAAGGATTTTAATATGATAGAGGATGATTTTGGTGAGGATGAAGGAAGAAACAATGTACCTGAAGATGATTTTCCTCCAAGTGAGGATTTTGATGGCACCGATGATGATTTTCCTGCAAGTGACGATTTTAATCGGACAGATGATGATTTTAGTGAGGATGAAGGCACTAATAATGGTGAAGATGATTTTCCTCCAAGTGATGATTTTGATGGCACTGATGATGATTTTCCTTCTAGTGAGGATTTTTATGGGACATATGGTAATTTTGGTGGGGATGAAGGAAATAATAATGGTGAAGATAATTTTCCTCCAAGCAATGACTTTGAGGGAACCAATGATGATTTTCCTCAAGTGATGATTTTAATGGGACATATGATGATTTTGGTTAGGATGAAGGATATAATAATAATGAAGACAATTTTCCTCCTGTAGCTAGGAATTTTGCACCTACTACGGAGAGGAACTATTCCTTTAGTCTTAATGGTTCAGATCTAGAACAAATGGTACATGACAAGATTGGAAGACATTCCCTAGAATGGGTGGAAATCAAGTCTATTTGATGTACTAGCATAGTTGTTTCCTGCAAAGATGATCTTTCATGGATGTACTTGCATAGTCATAAGAAGAAAAAAAAACAATATCAAATAGAACAGAATATTATCCAAAATTCTATATTGATGACTAAGGAATTCAATAATAAAACATATGATAATGACACAATACATTTTGTGGGAAGGGAACCAATTTTGCATTAGATTATAGAGAATAAGTTTACAACCTATGGCTTAGTGTCGATGTACTCCTTCAAAAAGCTAACATCTCATCCCCAATAGCTCCAACTTGCTCCCGCTAGCTCTCTTAACTGATTTAGGCCAGAATATCAAATCAACAACATAAATTTACTCTCTCCCCAACCATGGAGATTGAGCCTACTTTTATAGTCTTGGAATGGATAGAGATGGTTGAGAAATTGGTAGGTGAGGTGGCTAGGAGATTCTACAAGGATGGATCTCATGCAAAACTGGCCATAGTGATCAGGGATAAGGATTCCACGAATCCTTCTTTCGAGAAGGTTCATGAGAATGTCTATTTTTTCACTTTTTACCAAGGGCACTGCTTCTTCCTCCCTGAAACAGAGTGGTGACAAGGCAGAACCACACTTTGATCAAAGGGTAAAGGCGGTGCCACCTCTTACTGGCAACACATTACAAGTGATGCTAAAGAAGGTACAACTTTTTGACTAAAGGGTAGAGGCAGTGCTTGATTTTCACATATATATTTGATGTCTGGACCAATATTCTTACTTCACAATTTGGGATTGAAGGCAACACTGAAGTTTGGGTTCTCATCACATGCTGATGACAAGATTTAGGTGTAACAGAATGCCCCCCAAAGCATGAGGCTAGAGGAATACGACAGGCGAGAGCTTTGAAAGAGAAAGTTATCACTTTGTGAAAAGAATCAACTTGATCAGATATCATCAACTAGGCATCTGCAATACATGAATAATTTTGACTCATAAGTAAATGTGTCTTCATCATGGCTGCAGACCAATATAAGGCAGATCCATGAGAGAGATAAACAAACATGGCTACTAGAATACAACGTAGATCCATGTAATAGAGAACTCAAACTTGGACATAGCTACCAGACATAAAACGTAGATCTATGTCATATAGATGCAAATTTGAGCATAGTCACGACCATACAAATGTGGATCCATGATGGTACTTCATACAATATACTCCATCGCAACCTGGGGAGAAAGCTATGAGTGCTTTTCAACAAACACCCAGGGTCTTCGTCTCGTCTTCCACATAAGTACGATTCTATCCATGTGATTACAAGGATCTAAAGTCAAACATGGTAGAAACCACTTGATTACTGATCAATGATGTGGACCGTTAACAAGTGCTAGGGAGATCACCATTGATATTGATGATTCCTAAGGTACCCTAGTACAATATACTAAGTGTGAATAGATAATTTGATGTTGAACACTCAGTCAAATCTCTCGATCAAAGGTCAATGATGTGAACCTATGTCAAGAGCGAGAGAATATTTCATTAAGGCATATATATCTCAAGGTACTAAACTTGTTTCTAATACTAATTCCTGGATGATGAATTAATGTTGACAGGAATAGTCTCATCGAAGGAGGGCCATGATGAATTCCACATTGACGACACAAAACTCAGAACAAAGTTTGGAATGTTGTAGATAATATAACCATTGGACTGAATCAAAAGTACTAACACAAAGGATGTTTTAACTATAGAGGTAAACTTATGACTTCCCTTTGAACATCAGGCAGCACGACAAAAGTCTTGGTAGCAATGGACAATGCATTTTTTGAAAGACTCAAAGGAGTGACATGAGTCATGAAAGTGGATCGAATCAGAGACAAGTTGATTTACCCAATTGAATGAATGAAATGTAGACAAGTGCCATGTTCAAAGGTGACGACAAACTACAATATTATTCACAAAAATGAACTGATTCCCTTCCCTTAATTCCCCCATCATGATTTATGAGTGTCTCTTTTCGTTTTTATGGGTTCAAAGAGGGTAACAAACACTCGTTATAGCTCGTCCGAAGACAAGTCCATTCTCATACGTTTTATGAACATGAGAAAGGAGGGATTCGTTCCCAAAAAAGGGTCTCTCAGTGTTTAGTTTAATGAGTCCAATGAAAGTTAACTCGATATCATTCACATTTAGAGAGTCTGAACGAAGATGGAAGAAGACTCCAAAGGGTCCTTTTTTGTATGATTTAGTCTCTAGGGCCCAAAAAAGTATAAAATAATACCGAAGAGAACTCTACCATCCATGATTGGCTGGAGCGTTCCTTTTTCGTAAATAGTCCATCCGAAATGAAAAAGAGATAACCTACCGTCAGAGAGACGACTCTTCAAATACTTTTACTAGTATGAAGAAGAAAAGTACTCGACAATGTTTTCATATTTAGGGAGTCCGAAAATATTTTAAAGGAGACTCCATTAGGTCTCTTTTCACGATGAAGGATTTTACAAGTCTAAAAAGAATCAAAAAAGGACTCGGAACTTTGATACTAGGTTTTGAGAGCACGATCAAAGTATCAAAACGAATGCTCAGAGACTTTTTTTCATTTTTCAAAAGTACAAAAAAAGTAAAAAATGAACTTCCCCATAGACTTTACTACTTATTTCTACCCCTGCAAGACTTAAAAACGACCATTAGTTTCCCAAAATATTCAAAAAATGAGTTTTATAAACTATATAAAAGAGTATTTTTATAAAAAATGATTTTAAAACATTAAAAACCCTAAAAATAGGTTATAAAAGCTAATTAAAATAGTAAAAAACCAACTTATTTACTATTTACCAAACCTTGAGAGAATTTTGGGAGATTTGGAGCCAAAACTTCAGTTGGATATTATGGGAGCATCCATCATTCGTTTTTTGCACCGTCGGGTTCAAGAAAGAGCTAAAACCCCTCTCTTTCTTTTCATGGTTTACAATTTTTAATTTTCATGGTTTTTTTATCTCATAGGCCAAACCTAAATTAGGAAATGCGGGCACTGCTCCTAGCCCTTACGGGAAAGGCGGTGCTCGACATAAACCACGTTTTTTCAAATTGACACAGGCGGTGGCATCGCTCTGTCTTAACTAGACAAAGGCCGTGCCGATCGCAGGCTTCAAAAAACATTTGTCTCGACCAAAATAAAAGTTTATAAGCAATTTCGATGATTGGAAATGCTTCTAAATGGATTTTAAATTGTTTTTGGCAGGTTTATCAGATCAAAAAATGGTTATATGAAAAGAAAGACAACATGATGAAGATGATGTCACTACTGCAAGAGATGTTGATTGTTTGTGTGCCTCACGGGGTTGTGGCCTCCTGAATTTATTTTGGACTCCCAGCATGGTTTCACATCCTTGCTTACTGGAATATATCCTACAAATGTGGAACCTAGAGAAGCAATACTTTGAGGTAGGACCTCATGTTTTGACCATAGAGGTGGAAGACATCTACTTCTTGATAGGGTTTTCTAGACGAGGGGCCCCTATCTCTCTTACTGGTTCCATAGGAGGGGATGTGACTACTCAGGAGCTGATCAATCGTCATTGTCAGCCTGGCATAAGAATGTCAGGTAAGAAGATTCCCATTAGGGATGTGATGGATATGCCACTTCGCACTGTCCTATTCATTATGAAGAGGCTGGTTAGAAGCCAAGGGCCTCATCAGGAATCCCAGGCACATATGATGTATGCCCTGGAAGCTATGGCACCTACGGTTTTCAACTAGGCATAGGCACTTCTTCCTATCTTCAAGGACCAGCTAACAAAATGTCGGTAAGGAGAACTAAAGCAGTTTGGTTATGGGTCCATTTTAGCCTGCTTCTTCTTCAAGAGGGTTCCTCTCATGAGACCCCAGGTGATATTCATTGAGCTTAGGGCTATAGACCCACGCAGGTTGAGGTGGGTTGATATTATGTCCCACACAGGAGGTGGCAGGGCCAAGGTGAAATTCGAGGTCGCTTTCTTCTATTCACCGTGTGACTAGATCCTCGTGATAGAGGATTACGCCTATGCAGGGACTGATTTCAAAGGTGACCCTAATCTACCATTACCACTTGGTTCTTAGTGGGGAGATATTGGTAAGAATAAAAAACCCTAAAATGTTGATCATGTTTTTATGTTTTCATATTTTATATTTTTTATGGGTAGTAACAAGACCTAAAATTTACATGCATATGTTGGCGGTGCACGTCCTCAAGGATTCTCTCCTACGGATAGACGAGTTAGGGCTTAATTTGTTCATAGAGGTGATGACCACCTTACTGAGCTGGAGGAGAACTCTAAGCGACTGACTCTTGAAATTCCTAACGCAGCGATAGATGAGCTCCCTATGAGGTATCAAAGACACACTACAAGAGTGTCGAGCTGCTTCAGCCGACTGCTTCATAGGGTAGCATGGACCATCATGTGCTATCATGAGCATCATTAGATGGTGGAATGCATGATGTACTACTGAAAGCTGACCAGATGCATGGTTTTTTGTATGATTTTGTATTTCCTAAAAGGAATAGTGCTTCAGACAAGGTCTCGTGACTAGTTTTTTTGTAAAAAACACTTTATATATATATACACACTTATTACCAGTGTTTATATGTATCAAATGGAAATCATATTTACATGATTTTTATGTGTCATTTATAGTTTATTTTACAATGAACCATGTTTATTTTGCAATTTATGTATGAGCAATATACCAATCTAGGATGTAGTTTGTTAACGAATCAGCAACTGTATTATCTGACCTAGGGATATGCCTATAAGTGATACACTCGAATGACCTCTCTAATAAACGCAATCTCCAAAAAAAATGGTGGAGTAAAGGGTTTCTGATGGTATATACATGGTTTAGATGACAAACCACTAATTGTGAATTCATAAACACTACCAAGTTATGAATGTCTCGAGACATAGCCTCAGTCAGTAGACCTATTACCGCCTGATACTCGGCTATGTTGTTGGTAGCGGGACCAATACAAAACTATCCTGAAATGATCAAGTCATGATCCAGGGGAATAGAGAACCCAAAGAGCTGAAACAAGTTTTAGGGTGTGATGGCAAGCACCATCAACGAAGCCATAAAAATCCATCCGATCTGCATAACCAAAACATGGTATAAACAGTTTGAACACTAAACTCAACAACATACTGAACCAAGAAATAACACACTGAAAGCCAAAAATATACATATATACAAGGTACCATAAAAAAATGATTTAAGCATAGTACCTCTTCAGGTACAACCCATTGCGAGGTTTCCCGAAGGGTATCCCATCATAATCCATGAGCTCGTAAGCTCCTTTCTCTAAAACTTTGTTGGCAACAAAGGGACCATACCACATTGACTTGGACTTCCCTTTACCTAGTTTATTATGTTTCTGATCGTAGGTCAGAACTAGGTCACCTTCATTGAAAACTCGAGGCTGAACAAATTTGTCATACTGTGCCTTGACGCGCTTCTTATGCACCTCATTAGCTAAGGCAGGCATCTCTTCTAGTTTCATCAATATTAGTCAGGTATAGAAATATCTCTTCCTCGGGGGAAGTGTTTGGTAGAAGTTATACTTCTAGTTTTAGTGACAGAATCTGGCATTGGATAGGAAGGACAACTTCTATTCCATAAACTAACTAGAACAATGTGAAACCAGTCGCTATTTTTACTGAAGTCATATAAGCCCAAAGAGAAGAAAAGAGAGTCAGGTGCTAGTTGAATTTATGATCTCCAACCATCCTCCACAACATAGTTTTTAAAACTTTGTTAATAGCCTCGACTTGACCATTAGCCTACGGATAGTAAGGAGTTGAGCTTTCATGGAGAAAACCCAACTTGGTACTTAACTCAGTCATCATCTAATTCCAGAAACGTGATCTGTGGTTAATGACTATAGACTGTGGGACTCCAACTCTAGATATCACATGATTAAATAAAAAAATGGCGGAAGTCTTACCATCCTCTGCATATGTAGGGATATCCTCAGCCCATTTTTTGAAATAATCAATGGCTACAATGATGTAACCATGCCCCTTGGCTGAGGTAGGCTTACAATGCATAAAGTCAATTCCGCATTTGGAAAAGGGCCAACCGCAATGACGAGGCGTAAAGGAGCAGGGTAGGTGCACTTTTTTGGATATAAATGTTGGCAGGGTGGGCATTTCTTAACAACCTCATGACAGTCTTTTAGTATTTAAGGCCAAAAATAGCCAGCGCGAAGGATTTTATGGGCCGTAGCCATCCCAGAAAGATGACCACCACTCACTCCAGAGTGGCAATCATTAAGGACTTGTTCAGCCTCTTCATGTGTAAGGCATCTTCGGAGAATGGAATCTATACCACGTCTATACAATGTATCATTTAAGATGAGGTAGTACTTAGCGTGGTGGTGGATATGGCGATGATCGTCATAGGATATATTGGGCTGAAATATTTGAGTTTGGAGATAAATGATTAAATCCCCATACCATGGATCAGTTGTGCTTATCAAGAACAGGAATTCATCTAGAAATGAATCACTGGGCTCAGTATCCATCAAAGCACATGGAAGGTCACATATCAGCTCTGTAAGACCAAGGATTTCCTTGAAGTGGCCTTAGCAAACTCAAGGTCAAATTCCTGCAGGATGACAATCCAACGGGAATATTCCCCCCCTAGCACTTGACGAGTTAGGATGTAGTACATAGGGTTTTGATCTGCAAGTACCGTGGTAGTGCGAAGCAGGATGTAATGACAAAAGTTTTGAACAACAATGACAATATCCAATGCTAACTTCTCCACACGCAAGTATCAGGTTTCAGAATCAATAAGATTCTTACTGGCGTAATATATCGGCGTGCTCCTGACCGTTGGGATCTTCCTTCACTAAAACCATTCCAATGGTAGTAGTGGAGGCAACAACATACAAGAGAAATTCCTTTGAATAATCCAAGGGGTGTATCACAAGTGAATGAGTCAGAGCATGCTTGAGATTATCAAAGGATTGCTGGGCATGGTCATCCCAGAAGAATGGAGTGTTCTTCTTTAGGAGACGCATATAACCGTACATTTTCTCAGCGAAATTGCAAACGAAATGATAGAGAAAGTTTCCATTCCCTTGCAAACTTTGGAGTTCAACAATATTTGTTGGGGCAGGTAGGGCTAATATAGCATCAATCTTCAGTGGATCAATCTGGATTCCATCCTTAGAGACCACAAAGCCAAGCAGATGTCCCATCTCAACGCAAAAAATACATCTATGTGGGTTAAGCCTTATGTTATAATGGCGACATCTCAGAAAAATGTCTCTAAGATTCCCAAGGTGGTCTTCTCGTTGTTGTGAATGTTCTGGGAGATTGTCAAGGTATGGCTCCACGATGTTCTTAATATCGTGAAATGCATAGGACATGGCACACTGGAATGTAGCTCCAGCATTTTTGAGGCCAAAAGGTAACTTCCTATAGGAGAAGGTTCCCCACAGGCATATGAATTTTGTTTTGTGCTAATCGAAAGGCAATATATCAATCTGATTATAGCCAGAAAAACCATCTATGAACAAGAATATGACACTTCCAGCACAGTTGTCGATAATCTGATTGATATGCAGAGTCGGGAAATTGTCCTTGGGACAAGCTTTATTCAGGTCTCGGAAATCGATGCAGACTCTAATGGTGCCCTTCTTTTTGTTAATAGGGACAATGTTAGATACCCATTTCATCAAGGGTAAAGGATAAATAAATCTTGCCTTCAGAAGTTTTTCTACTTCGGCTTTAAGAGTCGTAGCCTTCCCGGGATGGACTTGACGCAATTTTTGCCTAACAGGTTTTGCTGTGGGATATGTCTTAGATTTATGAACCACAATAGATGGGTCTATCCCAGGAATCTCTTCCTCAGTCAGGAAAAAATATCTCAGAATTATTTGAATAATGCTCTATATGCTTCAGTTTCCTCGGTTGAGCAGCTCTACCCTACATGAACATGCTCAATGGTTCTAGGTTTAACTAATAAGTCAATTGGGGTTGTTTTAGTAATGTTGCATAGATTTCCTTCAGATTCAGTATTTTGCAACAATACAGGCATTTGTGGATGGGTGACAATATCATTACTGATAAGTGATTCAAGGTCAAAACCCACCAAAGTGGCGTTGGGAAGAAAATAAGATCGATGATGATGATCTTCCCATACGAGTTCGCTCTCACTCATGATCTCCATGATGGAATCATTTGAAGGAAAATTCAACATGAGATAATCTAGAGTGGGAAGAGAGGGTTCTAACTAGTAAGGTAGGTGGTAAGGATCTAAACCCATGAGATTAAGTTCATCAACATGGTCATCGAAAATGGATTGGATAGCATCATACATTGATTCAGATAGGCCAAGGGAGGATGAATCAACAAGTTCTTTACCCTTGGTACGATAGCCAGTTGTGGAAATCATATTTATTGTCACCACTTCTGTACTAGGAGGGGCTAACAAAAACACACCCACACGAGTGGGCTCTTTTAGCATGCCTACCCCAATCGAATGATAAGGAGGAGGGGACTGACCTAGCATAGGGATGTTATTCATCGTAGAGGTCGTAGCATATGGCATACAATAGTCAAGTCTATTAATAGTCACAATCTTCCCCAAATGCAAAAATTGGAGAGTTCTAAATACTATCAAAGAGACAACAGTCATAGCATAAAAAAAATTCCTCCCCAATAGAATATTGTAATCTAATGGGGCATCAACCACTTCCACCTTAATGGAAATAGTCTTTCCTCCAAGCTTGACAAAAAGTGTTGGAAATATACCATGGGGCTGGAAACCCCATCCATAAAAATCTATTAAAGTAGTAGGTGACTTCATAAACTCAGGAGAACCAATGGCTCTTCAACAGGCTATAGACAAGACCGAGTTCGAAGCTCCCTCATCGAGGATGGTCATATGGACCTTTCTCCCAACTACTCTAGCGGAAATATGAAAGGAGAGTTGGTGAGGTAATATGAATTTATAGTTATCTATGTCGAAATGAATCAAGTTGGTATTATTTGGGTCTAGTGCCCCCAAATCTATTAGCATGTTTTTACGTTGCATTGGACAACTCTAAAGTACCTCAAGGGTGGACATCATGCAAGGTTCCTGAGCTATATCTTCTACAAAATTATAGAATTGTGCCACTCGGGCATTGGGATTGAAAACTGACTTCCTGAGGGTAGCCTTAGGTGGTCATAAAATTGAGTCGATATAAGTCTTTTTGATCACAAGAGGTCCATTAGATGAAGATGGAGGAGAACTAGTAGAAGGGACTTTCTCAGAAGAAGGATTTTTGTCCTTCTTCTTTGATGTCTTGTCATATGATTAACTACAAGTACTCAAACTGATGGTCTCAGAAGACATCATTCTGATTTCTTTCATGGAATTGGGGGTCCCCTGATTAGACATGTGGTCTATCAGTTACCATTGAGAGGGAAAAGGATCAGTAAGATCTGTTTTAGGTGGTCATAAAATTGAATCGATATTAGGCTTTTCAATCACGAGAGAGCCATTAGACGAAGATGGAGGAGAACTAGTAGAAGGGACTTTCTTGGAAGAAGGATTTTTTTCCTTCTTCTCTGATGTCTTGTCATATGATTGACTACAAGTACTCAAACTGATGGTCTCAAAAGACATCATTCTGATTTCCTCCATGGAATTGGGGGTCCCCTGATTAGACATGTGGTCTATCAGTTACGATTGAGAGGGAAAATGATCAGTAAGATCTGTTGGTGCAAGGTTACTATTCAAAAACTTGTTAATATCATCACGATGAGGAAATTCTTTTGTGAAGTGATATCCTCCACACAATAAGCACGGATATTTGGCTTTCCTCTTCCCTTTATCATTCTCATTGGTCGTTGGTTTAGGATTCTCCTATTAGTTTCCATGTTTCTTGTTTTTACCTATTCCCTTTTTCTTATTGTTGGGGATTTGTGTGCTTTGAATAGCATTTACCTCAGCAAAAACTATAGGATTTGAAGGAGCAATGGTAGAAGCATTTGGTTTCTTGGTAGGTTTTGTCGTCAACGAGGGCTGGATTGAACCAACCACCCCATCAACAGGAGTTTCTACTGGTGGCTTAGCAAGATCCGTTCTAGGGTGAGGAGCTTGCGGAATTAAGTCATACAGTGTTCCAAATTGGGAAGTGACCAAATCCAAATACTGAGCACGACTGATAGCCTAATATTCAGTAACAACATGACCCATAGCCACATCTTGGGCAATAGGAGGCAACAATGACTTAGTGAACCAATCATCTAGTAGTTGTTCTAGGATGGGAGCTTTAATAAGTCTTCTTCGCCTTCTCCACTCATGGATATGGTCTGATATGTACGTGGAGGTATTCTGATGGAGTGAAGTTAAAAGATCCATACTTGTTTCATAATGAATGGGTAGCTGAAAGTGCCTAAGGAAAATAGTTTCCAAAGAGCTAAAATCCACAAACGAATGTTGTGGAAGTTCAATGTACCACTTCGCAGCTGTACCGGTCAATGTGCACTGGAAGAGCCTTAAACGAATAGAATCATCCATCAAGGAGTTCGAGGAACACCATAGATGGAAGGTCACAACATGGTTCTTGGGATCATCTCCCTGCTTTCCATCAAACTTGGGAATGTCTGATGACAACTTTACCGGAATAGTGGGCCGTGAAGGGTTGTGTCGAATGGGATCATTTATCAACTTGGACAGATCAGGTAAGTCCAAAGTTTCCAATAAAGGTAATTGCGATTAGGTTCCACATACTTGTAATATTGATAAGGAATATATGTGCCAGTAGGACCATAAGCTGACTGATATATGGGTTGTTGATTTGGCTGATTAGATGACGAACCTCCCAAATATCCACCTGAAGGAGTTGGCCCACCAGGAGGTGCCCCCCTAGGAGGTAGTCCTCCAGGAGGTGGTCCATTAGGTGGTGGTCTTCTAGGTGGTGGTCCTCCAGGTGGTGGTCCTCTAGGTGGTGTAACTCCAAGCGATGGACCCCTAGAAGGTGGTCCTCCAGGTAATTGATTTGCTGGGTAACCATAACCCCAAGAAGGCTAGTTAATTACAGGTTGTACCCCTAAGGGTTGAATTGAACTCGATGGAGGATTTACGACATTGGTGTAGGTAGGAGGAACATACACTGTGGAATTCCCTGCAGTAGGGGTATCCCTAGTAATAGTAACAACTACACTAACTAATAACATAGGTCGCGTCGGGGGTTGCCCCCTAGCGTTAGAAGGTGTAAACATCGCTTGAGCTAAGGATTTCCCCCCATCTATAGAGGGTGCGGGAGGACTAGCAACAGACCGAGGATTTAAACTGTAGGGTTGGATATTTGACTCAGATTATGAGGAGACAAACGACGAGGTGGAGCATGATTAGGAAGAGGACTATATGCATCGGGCCATGGGTCTGTCAAATAGGGTAAATGATCTGACATAGGTTCTTTATGAGGTATAGGGGTAGGAAAATCTCTGTCCATTCCCTCTTAAAAAATACAACCACGACTAAGTGACTCTTGAATTCTTCTATATGACTCCTGATTCAGAGGAGGGTTTTCAGAAGAGGGTCTAATAACCCCAAATTCAGAAATGGCCTGACCCATAGAGGTTCTCCAAAAAGGACCATCAGGGCCATACTCCAATGCACCAACATCATCTACTCAACCTTCCATTGGTGAATGAAAGGAAGTTTCAGCTGCAGGAGACTATTGGACCAAGAGAGAAATGTAAGAAGCGAATTGATCTCCACTTTCTACAACTAGATTTTCCCACATGCGGGAGTGTTGTGACCCTGCTCAACAGCCTTTAAAAAACATATTTCATCAAACAAAATCCCATTTTGTTTTGATGAAATGTTCAAATTTTGAAAGGGACAAATCTAATGAATTACCAGCTACTGAAAGGATGGCCTTCCTTGAGCTACTGATTCAGCGAAATTCCATATTTTTGAACAACCTTTAAAATATATTAGATTAACGAAATCACTACTATGAAGTTATTATTTTGGGTGAATTTACACTTAAAAAAATCAAAGGATGAGTATTAATGATTCCCATACCTGTTATCGTCATCCTAGTCTTGCATCTTATCCAAAACATTATAAATTGATTTTATTGTTTGATTTTGTTACTGTAACTATTTATAAGGTTACGATATCGGGATAGTTGATCTTGGTATGGTTTGTCACATTATTATGGATTTCATTTGTAAGTTGATTAATGGTTTTGAATGGTCGGTTCTTTATAACTCTGATAAAGCCTAGAGTGTCCAAGGACATATGTCTTACGTGCCATATCCTAAGTTTACAAACCATCATTGATATTAACTGTTTGTGTCGACTTTTATATGGTTTATATTCCAAAGTCTAGTTTCGACGTGATGGTTTGTATTATGTAATATTGTTCGCCACCTTTGAAGGGTAAGTCGAATATATGGTAAGGGTGATATGTATTATGATTTATCGTCAGATCAATTCATGTCGTCACCTCCAATTCTGATCCACATGTTGCGAAGTCGATATGGTATCATTACACTGGTACTGAACCCTGTCCATCACGTTTAAGTCCTAGTACTTGTGCTCCATCGTGGTTATCTGTCAATGGAACACCTATTTCGTGTACAACGAAGGGCTTCATATCATTACTGCCGGATATATAATGATAACATAAGTTATCTGGAGTCTTCGACCGTCATTCCTCATTAATCGATTACCTCTCTGAGCGATAATGTCTTCGTTTATGCCGAACTTGCAGGGGTGTAGTCTGCGTTTGTTCATGGCTTATTTTGCTTATCAAAAGGTCAAGTTTCATTACCTGTTATTGCTCAGTCTTTACCCGGAGTGCTCGTTCTCTAATTTGCTGTCTTGTGCCGAGTTGTGGTATTTGTTCTGTGTGCGGCTACGTGCCTTGACACAGTCGGTCATGGCACCGAGGGTGAGGGTCGAGCCTTGCGAAATGAAATTGTTGGATTCGAACCCTGAACTGTCAGCAAAGGTCAAGGCTATTGGGTGGATGCCATTTATAAGGAAATTCTCGGATTCGAACCCCGAGGTCACGAGGGTTTTTGCTGTGTCGTTGGTTGATTTTCAGGCAGAAGTGGGTGATCTTCGCTTTCGGGTGGACGAGCGATCAGTGGCGCTTGCCACTGGTCTGTCACTGACCGGCGAGAGATGGTTTAAATATAAGAGGATGGACATTACTGAGTGGCGGAAGCTACTAAAGAACCCTGGTCAGGAAGTATCGTTCCGCAGTGGAGTAGCTCGCAAATACTTCAAAAAGGAATGGCGTCCTGTTTTGTATTTAATTCACAGATACCTGACTTGTGAAGGTCGCTTGTCTTTAGCGTACGTCTATCATCTCAGGCTGATGTCTACATTTATAGGTTTCCCATTGAACTTACCTTATTATTTGTTGCAAAGTCTGTTTAAGATGTCTGCTGCAATTAAAAAGGGTCCTAAGCATGTTAGTCATAGTCTCTTTCACCATGGCTTAGTCCGCATGTTAATTGATAAGGAGATGTCGAAGTCAAACCGGTCCTGGGATGAGTTCGTCGAGTCCAATGGCTTTTCCCCTTTCTTCCATTGCCAATTTGACAACCCTGAGGAATGCAACAAGCATAAAGAGCCGAGTCCAGTTTTGGTCTCTTCTTTACATAAACCCCTGTTAAACACTGGCCGTATGAGTCCTGAACCTTGCAATGATCCTGTGTCTACTCCAGTGAGAAGCACTGATACTCCTCTAGTTTCTAAATGCGTGAGGATATTTTCATCTCTGTCACCGGTTACGCCACAAAACAATATTGATAAAATTTGCAATCGTGCAAGAGACAGACCGAAAGCCAAGTTGGTGGGTAGATTTACTAGGAGCATGGCAAAAGGTAATACTGTCAAAATCCCCGTGACTGATAGTGTTCAGGTTGAGACTGTTATCATAGATGATGAAGAAGCATATCTTCCACTGCCTGTTAATGATAATAATGTTCAGCTTGAGTTCGTTTCGAACCTTGTTGATGAGAGTCCTCCTATGATTGGTAAGGATATTCCTGTGTTTGATAAAGACGTTCGGGACGATCCTATTATTGATCTTCCATCTAAAGAGAAGTCTGTAGAGACAAGCTCGCCTGTTTTTCGTGAAGTTGGGGATATGATGCACCCATTGTTTGTGAATTATCTCTTAGACAAAATACGCAGGTTGGAAGAAAGGGTAAATGAAGTAGCAGCCAATCGCGATTTGATGGAGGCTGATAATCTTAAGTTAACGGAGAAAATAGACTCAAGTGATAAGCATCTCTTGCGTCTAAAAAATCATAAGAATAAGATGATTAGAAGGGTTCTGAAACTACAGAGTGAGAATGATAAGAACGAAGAAAAGGTTCGGGAGCTTAATGCTCAGGTTGCGCTTATGCAGTTTAAGGGTCAGTCGCCGAGTCAGTTGAGTGGTGTGAACATCCAAATCTTCAACGCGCATGTAAATTTGTAATGTTTTTGGGGTGTATTTGCTATCGGTTTCCAATTTTGAAGTTATTCTGTACAGGTATTGGTTTTTTTAATTTTTGTTTATTATATAGTTTTTGTCATTTCGATTTCTATATGTGTGTTAATTTTATTATTTTTTATCTAGTGTATTGCAGGCGATATGGTTGCTGTTATTGCTCGGATTTGGATGGTTGTTTGTTTTTGGATGACCCCCCACATTGATTGGAACAAATCGACTATCAGGCTTTCCAGGTGTTGTTTCATCGTTGAAGTCTTCGATTTTTATGGATCGAATCTTTACCATTTCTAGGCATTTTCACGTATATGGAAAAATGACATGTCTTACTTGTCATTTTTAAGAGAAATTGGTTAGAGGATCCGATTTTGCTATCTCTAGTTTTTAGGACTGTTTATCTTTGGAGATTACATGTATTTAAGGGGAGGTAGCATGTGGGATAAGGGGTCGATAGTTTGGGGAAAAGAGACAACAAGACTGCGGTTTGATCTTTTGTAACTCGAGACAGTTTCCTGTCAGTAGATACAATCTTTAAACTGGTGATAACTTATATATATGTTTACAGTTTTATACTTAGCACATGTGTATGCTATCCCTGGTCTTGTTACTGTTTTTCTATATTATGCATGTTTGTCATAATCTCTTTTATGAAATTGTGCAAATATATTATGTTTTGGCTATTGACTTATGCTGATTATCGATCTGTTAATGAACGCCATGTTGTAAATTGATGACTGACATCATTACGTACGTGGTTTACACGTCTATTGTATGATTTTGGTGACTTCTAAATTTATTTCGAAGATTTTCAAGATTATTGATAGTCCTGTTAGCAAATCTGATTTCAGTTTAAATTTCACATTGCTCCTGATCAAGATAGTACGTAGGTTAGGATAATATGTTTTTCTTTTCTGTTGATTATATTGTTAAAAAAAATCTATTTGAAACAGATGTTTATACTCATGTCATGTGCAGATTATTCTTTTCATTTTTATTAATGTATAGATGTATATAATGTATCTTAGTTATTAATCAAGCTTGTTAATAGTTATTTAATTTTCTATCTTTATAAACTGATTTAACTTAGTTGATTAATACTGTAATTATTAACATTTATTAATTTGTACAGACATAGATACATATCTGATAATAATTAGTAGTGTTAGATCTATCTCTTAGATTGTTATATAGTTAGACTTTCAGGCTAACAGAGCCTTTAAACCTGTCGGGAACAACCATCCCAAACAGCTTGGAGCCTGTTTTAAGGATCCCGGTCTAGGTTTTCTCCCCCGTTGCTTGCATAGTCATCTATGCCCATCAACAATGGCGCTAGAAGAAGGGCCAGCCTAGGAAAATGTCTGATGAAGACAATCCTGTAAACAAAGTTAATCAGCCTATCACCCCTCAAATACAGTCAACTACACAACCACGCTCTCACCGTTCATCATGAGTGAATGAAACCCCAGTGAGCGACTCTGTTCGAAATCTGATTTCTCAGTTCAACTCTCCCGGTATTCACCTACCTGAAGAAATTGACCAGTACGAGCAAGCCATAAATGAATCTCATATAATTTTAACAAGGGCTTATTCGAATCTCATTGGGCGCCAGCCCACTGAATTACCTATTCCGTAGATCACCTGGCCTCGCACTCGTCATCCTGAACCTGTCTCGGGAGAACAAGAGCAGTCTTTAGGTGCCATTCTCGATCTTCAAATACATCAATCTCTAACATGCACCAATCAGCCTTCCTCTTCTTCAGGACCACCTGCTTCAGGAGGGTCTGGTCAACCACCATCACCGCCTCATTCGCCTCCTCGTATTCTTCAAACACCACCTTCACCACCTCCAACTCCAAGAAACATGGCAAGTGTAAATCCCCCTAACCCTAATGCTAATGTGCCATGGTTAGCTCAGGATGCAGTGGCTGTCCCAGGTGATCAACATCCTTTACCTAAGCATCCTGAGAAGTTGTTACCCAAGTTCAACCTTGAGTCGAAAGAGCCAGTGGAAGATCATGTCAAGAAGTTTATGTTAGCTGTTCGGCTCTTGGATGTTGAACATGAAGATGTAGTCTGTCGGCTTTTCCCTTATACATTTGAGGGTAAAGCTTTGACGTGGTATTTTTCGCTTACAGCTGGTTCTATTACCAGCTGGAACGAATTTGACCTTGCTTTCATGAACAAATTTGGAGATGACAAGACTCCAGCTGCCTTGGTGCTAGAATTGTCTAGAATTCGCATGGAAACCAAGGAAAAGGTCAAAGATTTCAACCAGCGATTCCTTACTCTAAGAAATAGGATCCCTGCTGCTTCAAGGCTAGCTGAGGATGTCACTATTGAATTTTACACTTCAGCCTTGCCTGTGTCAATGGCCATGTTTGTCAGACAAAAGGCCAAACTTACCCTTGTTGAAAATTTTGAAGAAGCAATTAAGGTTGAGAAAGATATGTCTGCCATAAAAGCAAATCCCGGAGTAGACACAGATGCTACATCTTCTTCTCGTAAGAAGACTAACAGTCCTACCAAGAACACAAACCCTGAGAAAAAAGCTCAGGATTCATTAGACCTAGATAGCCTACAAAGAGTTATTAAAAAACTGTCTAATGAAATCATTGATTTAAAGAAAGACACTTCTGAAAACACTCCTCCTAAAGAACCACCTAGACAACCTTTCAGAAGGCCATTCCCGAATACAGCTCCCAGACAGACTCCACCCTCTGAAGCTAATAGTGTTGATGAAATTAACAGTTTCCTCAAGCTACTAGTTTCAGGTCTAGAAACATCAGCTGAAAACGAAACTCAACCTTCAGGACAGAGTTCTGAAGGTACACAAGACAAAGATAATGACACAAAAGATAAACCTCCTCAAGTTATCATCCACTTATGGGATACTTCATAATTGACTGATGATGAAGATGTAGGTGTAGTTAATGTAAATCAGCATCAGTATAACACTAGAAGCAAGAAATATCAACCCTTAGGGGAACCTTCTATAGCTGCTAGAGATAATAGTTCAGCTGCACAAACAAAAACTCAACCTGCAAATAGTAAATCTGCACCCTCTCTTGATTTAGAATATGATCTGATTGAAGACTTAAAGAAAATCAGAGCCAATATCTCTATCTATGAACTACTTAAGTTACCAGTGATTAGAGATAAAGTGATGCAAGGGGTGTCTCCAAGTAAAAGTGGAAAAACTCCTTCAAGTCAAAATAGCTCTGCTAACACTAAAGATAACCCAACAAAATCTTCAGTCAATGCATCATCCATAGGCAAGAAATCTGATTCTTAAACTCCACCTTTTTTTCTTACGTTTGAAATATGCAATCGTAAAGTGCACAATTGCATGATAGACTCAGGGGCCTCCAAAAATGTTATGCCATACTCTGTATGTAAAAAACTTAATGCTGTCCCTGTACCTTGTGATACAAGTATTGTATAGCTTGATCGTTCAAACATAAAATTAATAGGTAAGTTGAAAGAGGTGTTGATTAGGTTAGCTTTGAATCCTCAAGTCCATTTTATCATTGATATAATTGTAGCAGACATCCCAGAAGAATATGGCCTATTTCTCAGCAGAGATTGGTCTGAGAAACTGAAGGGATATTTTGCTACTGATTGGTCACACTTATGGATATCTCATAATGGTCTCCCGAATAAAATCAGAATTGATCGGGAACGCTATATGAAGCATACCGTCACTGAATTGAATGATTCGAATGAACTGGTATTATTCACTGATACCATAATGGGCAACTATATGGCAGACTCTTTCTTTGGGGATTTTGAAGCTGAAACTTCATCAATAACAGGTGCAGGACAGCAGTCTGAAATTTGCCATTTTTCATAAGTTACAGATGAAATTCCAGTCCCAAATGCGGCACACTTAGATCTGAACAGTGGTCTTTGGTCTTTATATTTCAACGTATCTAAGTCAAAAGAAGGGGCTGGTGCAGGTTGCTTGCTGATAGACCCCTATGGGAAAAGATATTTCATTGCCTGTAGGTTAGAATTCGAATGCACCAACAATGTGGCTGAATACAAAGCTCTGATTCAAGGGCTGAAGAAAGCAATTGACCTGGGAGCCAAAGCAATGGTAGTGTTAGGGGACTCTGAGATAATTGTTAGACAGATACGTAACACTATACATTGCATTGCTGGACACCTGAGAAATTATCAGGAAGAGGTATGGAATTTACTATTAGCATTTGAAGCATTTAACATAAGTTCCATCCCTCGTTATCTAAATCAGGAAGCTGATCTTTTAGCTAATGTTGCTTCAAGGTTAATTCCATCCGAAGGAATGCTTATGGATTCTTTCTCGGTTGAATTGCTTTTCAGACCTTCCATACCTGACAACATAGCAAATTGGAGAGTCTTCGACAACGACGAGCAGTTGATTGATTTTCTGACTTTGAAGGATACTTTTAAGGATACGGTCATTGACGAAATGACTCACGATGAGGATCTATATAATTTTGTGGTAATCCATAAGCCTTGCTCAATTCAGGAATATCTTAATCAGGTTAGTGCTCTTCCCAGATCAGTAATCAAACTTGAGAAATTCTATGACTTGAAGGATAAATTTAAAGCTGCAAGGAATTGTAAAACTAATAGCTTCATCATGCAATCTGACATTGTAAATCTAGGTACTGAACACAACCCTCAATGTGTAAATCTGGGTAGTACATGTACTCCCCTGGAAAAAACAGCCTTCATTAAACTCTTCAATGAGTTCAAAGACATATTTACATGGACGTATGACGACTTGAAAACGTTTGATCCTAATATAATGCAACATGTCATTCCTATGAAACCAGAGGCTAAGCCTTTTCAACAAAAATTGAAGAAAATGCATCCTAGCCTAGAACCAGCTGTCAAGAAGGAGCTGAATAAACTCCTTGCCGCCAGAATAATTTTCCTAGTTCGGCATGCACAGTGGGTAGCAAATATTGTACCCGTGAGAAAGAAAAATGGTGATATCAGGTTATGCATCGACTTCCGAAACTTGAATAAGGTTTTAGACAATGACAATTATCCTGTTCCTCCAATGGAGAAAATCTTGCAACAGGTCTCTGGATCTGAAATGTTTTCACTTCTAGATGGTTTTTCAGGGTACAACCAAGTGTTAGTATCCAAAGCTGACCAGTTGAAAACAACTTTTAGGACTCCTTGGGGAACCTATGCATATAGGAAGATGCCATTTGGTCTAATAAATGCCAGAGCAACATTTCAGAGGGCAACGGATATCGCCTTTAGAGGTCTAATTGGTAAGTTTGTTGTTATTTATCTTGATGATATTACCATCTTTTCAAAAAATAGAACCGATCATTTAACTCATCTCAGGAGAGTTTTTGAGCGTTGCAGGAAGTATGGGATTTCTTTAAATCCTAAGAAATCTATCTTTTCAGTAACAGAAGGTAAGTTGCTGGGTTTTGTTGTTTCTAAACAAGGCATCAATATTGACCCAGAACGTACCCATGATATATCACAGATTTCGATGCCTCACTCAAAGAAGTCTATGCAGTCATTTCTTGGGAAGATAAATTTTGTTTCTAGATTTATTCCTGGGTTCACGCAAATTGTTAGGCCGCTTCAGAAAATGATTAAGAAAGATGCTGATTTTAAATGGTCTACTGATGAGAAGCAATCTTTTCATGACATCTTAAAAGCTATTGCTGAGGCTCCTACTCTAACTAGCCCAGATTTTTCCAAACTTTTCATTTTGTATACGTTTGCTTCTGATTCTTCATATGCTGCTGTTCTGACACAGAAAAACCAAGAAAATAATGAAGCTCCTATCGCTTTTACGAGCTCTGGTTTGAACGGTGCAGAGTTGAACTACCCAGAAGTAGACAAGCAAGCTTTCACTGTTTTCAAATCTATCAAACATTTCAGGCCTTACTTGCTGAAGTCCCACACCAAAGTCATTGTACCATATTCTGCAGTTAGAAATCTCTTGGTAGAAAAGGATCTTGGTGAAAATGAGCACATTGGGTTACAGCACTTCAGGAATATGACCTGGAAATAAAACCTTTAAAGATTTTCAAGGGACAAGGACTCTGCAAGCTAGCAGCTGGGTCTGGGGACAGTTATGAATCTGATCTGCACTTCTTTAGTGAACCTTCTTTATTTGAAAGGGAATTTTTTCCGATCTCTACTCCTTCTGATTCTTGGTATAATGATATTAAGTTCTTTTTATTACATGGGAATGCTCCTAAACATTTAGACCCACGTAATAAAAGAGCTTTGAGATTGAGATCTGCCCCTTATCATCTTATTGATAACATTTTGTTTAGAAAGAATTTCGAAGGGGTTCTCCTTCGTTGTCTAGAAAGAAATGAGGTTGATAATGTGTTATCTCAACTACATGCAGGACCATCCGGAGGACACTTTAGTGGAGAAACCACTGCACATAAGATACTTAAAGCTGGTTACTACTGGCCCACGTTGTTCAAAGATGCATATGCTTTCGCCAGGAAGTGTCAGGAGTGTCAGAGAGCAGGAAGCAGATTGAAGAAGGCAGCGCTACCCCTCCAGCCGGTTATTATCGAAGTCCCATTTCAGCAATGGGGTCTGGATATTGTTGGCCCAATCACACCAGCTTCTTCACAGCAGCATAAATACATTTTGAAAGCCACAGACTACTTCACTAGATGGGTTGAAGCCATCCCTTCGCGAGTAGTTAATTCAGAATAGGTGATATCATTCCTTGATTCTTTTATTATCACCAGATTCGGTGTTCCCGAATCTCTGATTTTTGACAATGCAACTTATTTTTCTTCTGTTAAATTAACTGAGTATGCATTGGAAAAGGGAATAAAGTTAAAGTATTCAGCAAATTATTATCCCCAGGGTAACAGGTTAGCTGAATCTTGTAATAAAAATTTAATCAAGATTCTGAAATGTACGGTGGTAAATCATCACAGGAATTGGCATAATTCCTTATCGAATGCCTTGTGGGCTGACAGAGTGACTCCCAAAGCTGCTATAGGAAACTCTCCCTTTCTCCTGGTTTATGGCAAGGAAGCTATTTTTCCTCCTCATCTGTTCTTACCCTCTTTACAGCTCTCCCAGTCAGTGCAGGAGACACCATGTTCTGCCATGGAGCATCGAATTAACACCTTGCATAAACTGGAGGAAGATAGGGAGTTGGATAGGAAAAAGTTTGAAAAACACCAACAGACCGTGAAGCGTTGGTTTGATCTCAGAAAGTTAGTCAGTCGGGATTTGGAAGTAGGTGATCTAGTACTGAAATGGGACAAGGAGCACGAAGACAAAGGAAAACATACGAAGTTCCAATTCCTGTGGCTGGGACCATTTATTATTACAGAAAAACTTGGTCCTAGAACTTTCAGGTTGCAAACATTGGAAGGTGACATTGAAAACCTTCCAGTAAATGGTCACCTGATTAAGAGATATTTTTGCTTATCCCCCTCAAGGGATTATCCTGTATATACTTGGTGTGGTGTGCTTGCTTGGTGGATTTTATTTCCTTTTCTTTTTATTTGTTTATATTTTCCCATATTTATTTGCTGTTTTATTTGCGTGTTGCGAGCCTGATCAATTTATCAAACCTCAAACTGATGACTGCTTTCAAGTTCTGTAATTGATCTGTAAATCATGCGCGAAGACATTACTATCCTGGAAACTGTCATACTGTTTTACTTCTTGAACAGAGAATGGTGTTTTCATCGTTCTAGATTTTGCCAGAAACTTTTAAACCATGTTAATGTTAATTAATTATATCAGTCTCTGCAAAGATTTTCCCAAAGGGATTAGGGAAGTACTTGGTAAAGTTATCTATTTAAATCTTTTACGCCATCCCTTCTCGTAAAGAGGATCAGATTTGCCTCCCCATCTGCTAAGATGATCTCATTTGAGATTAACAATAATTACGTTCTGGACAAGGATGGACTTGAATATTTGTAAAAAACAATCTGAAGGACAGAAGGTCTCATAACGAGCTGATCTGTTCAGGATCATAGGTTTGCATTCAATGACATTGTCGTCTCCAGTCATCAAGCCTGGGCAATGACCCTTGGACAGAAAACCCTAAGGGATGAAAGGTCTCATCACGAGCCAGTTCATTTTACTGTAATGTAGACTGGTGACTGACATGGTTACTATCTGGTTACCAAGCCTGAACCATGGCCTTCATGAGTAATAAAATTAAAAGAAAATAATGGTAATAGTTCACCCCGACCAGAATTGTATATTTATAACTAGCAGATGGGATACTGGCATTTTGTGGGTTTTGAAGCAACCCTGTCGAGGCTATGGACGCCTACTGGCAGCAGGGCCATGCTTGTGGTATTGAGATTTTATTCTTTAAGACTAAGCCATTTACTGTATTACTCTTTAAGGATTGATTTTTTGTTAGAAACCTGATTTTCATCAAATGAATGAATGAAACTGTAATTTTCTGGTAATTTTTAGAACTGTGAAATACTTGAATCTGTTTGAGATGTTAAAATAGTGATCTCTGTATAATGGCTCATATTAAGGATTTAATTTCTTTGTTCGCATGATTTCAGGTCAAAGAACAGAGATAACTGTTCCGCCTAGCAAGTCGCCATCTGTTGTGACCCTGCTCAACAGCCTTTAAAAAACATATTTCATCAAACAAAATCCCATTTTGTTTTGATGAAATGTTCAAATTTTAAAGGGGACAAATCTAATGAATTACCAGCTACTGAAAGGATGGCCTTCCTTGAGCTATTGATTCAGCGAAATTCCATATTTTTGAACAACCTTTAAAATATATTAGATTAATGAAATCACTACTATGAAGTTATTATTTTGGGTGAATTTATACTTAAAAAAATCAAAGGATGAGTATTAATGATTCCCATACCTGTTATCGTCATCGTAGTCTTGCATCTTATCC
This sequence comes from Pseudotsuga menziesii, assembly GCA_001517045.1. Taxonomy (NCBI): domain Eukaryota; kingdom Viridiplantae; phylum Streptophyta; class Pinopsida; order Pinales; family Pinaceae; genus Pseudotsuga; species Pseudotsuga menziesii. The sequence goes on along the minus strand of LPNX010906858.1, from coordinate 469,433 downwards.
AAAACATTATAAATTGATTTTATTGTTTGATTTTGTTACTGTAACTATTTATAAGGTTACGATATTAGGATAGTTGATCTTGGTATGGTTTGTCACATTATTATGGATTTCATTTGTAACTTGATTAATGGTTTTGAATGGTCGGTTCTTTATAACTCTCATAAATCCTAGAGTGTCCAAGGACATATGTCTTACGTGCCATATCCTAAGTTTACAAACCATCGTTGATATTAACTGTTTGTGTCGACTTTTATATGGTTTATATTCCAAAGTCTAGTTTCGACGTGATGGTTTGTATTATGTTATATTGTCCGCCACCTTTGAAGGGTAATTCGAATCTATGGTAAGGGTGATATGTATTATGGTTTATCGTCAGATCAATTCATGCCGTCACCTCCAATTCTGATCCACTTGTTGCGAAGTCGATATGGTATCATTACACTGGTACTCAACCCTGTCCATCACGTTTAAGTCCCAGTACTTGTCCTCCATCGTGGCTATCTGTCAATGGAACGCCTGTTTCGTGTACAGCGAAGGGCTTCATATCATTAATGCCAGATAAATAATGATAACATAAGTTATCTAGAGTCTTCGACCGTCATTCCTCATTAATCGATTACCTCTCTGAGTGATAATGTCTTCATTTATGCCGAACTTGCAGGGGTGTAGTCTGCGTTTGTTCATGGATTATTTTGTTTATCACAAGGTTAAGTTTCATTACCTGTTATTGCTCAGTCTTTACCCAGAGTGCTTGTTCTCTAATTTGCTGTCTTGTGCCGAGTTGTGGTATTTGTTCTGTGTGCGGCTACGTGCCTTGACACAGTCGGTCATGGCACCGGTGGTAAGGGTCGAGCCTTGAGAAATGAAATTGTTGGATTCGAACCCTGAGCTGTCAGCAAAGGTCGAGGCTGTTGGGTGGATGTCGTTTATAAGGAAATTCTTGGATTCGAACCCCGAGGTCACGAGGGGTTTTGCTGTGTTGTTGGTTGATTTTTAGGCAGAAGTGGGTGATCTCCTCTTTCGGGTGGATGAGCGATCAGTGGCGCTTGCCACTGGTCTGTCACTCACCGGCGAGAGATGGTTTAAATATAAGAGGATGGACATTACTGAGTGGCAGCAGCTACTAAAGAACCCTGGTCAGGAAGTATCGTTCCGCAGTGGAGTAGCTCACAAATACTTCAAAAAGGAATGGCGTCCTATTCTGGATTTAATTCACAAATACCTGACTTGTGAAGGTTGCTTGTCTTTAGTGTACGTCTATCATCTTAGGCTGATGTCTGCATTTATAGGTTTCCCGCTGAACTTACCTTATTATTTGTTGCAAAGTCTGTTTAAGATGTCTGCTGCAATTAAAAAGGGTCCTAAGAATGTTAGTCATAGTCTCTTTCACCATGGCTTAGTTCGCATGTTAATTGATAAGGAGCTGTCGAAGTCAAACCAGTCCTGGGATGAGTTCGTCGAGTCCAATGGCTTTTCCCCTTTCTGCCATTGCCAGTTTGACAACCCTGAGGAATGCAACAAGCATAAAGAGTCGAGTCCAGTTTCGGTCTCTTATTTACGTAAACCCCTGTCAAACACCGGCCATATGAGTCCTGAACCTTGCAATGATCCTATGTCTACTCCAGTGAGAAGCGCTGATACTCCTTTGGTTTCTAAACGCGTGAGGAGATTTTCATCTCTGTCACTGCTTACGCCACAAAACAATATTGATAAAATTTTCAATCGTGGAAGAGACAGACTAAAAGCCAAGTTGGTGGGTAGATTTACTAGGAGCATGGCAAAATGTAATACTGTCAAAACCCCTGTGACTGATAGTGTTCAGGTTGAGACTGTTATCATAGATGATGAAGAAGCAGATCTTCCACTGCCTGTTAATGATAATAATGTTTAGCCTGAGTTCGTTTCGAACCTTGTTGATGAGAGTCCTCCTATGATTGGTAAGGATATTCCTGTGTTTGATAAGGATGTTCGGGAGGATCCTGTTATTGATCTTCCATCTAAAGACAAGTCTGTAGAGACAAGCTTGCCTGTTTTTCATGAAGTTGGGGATATGATGCACCCATTGTTTGTGAATTATCTCTTAGACAAAATACGCAGGATGGAAGAAAGGGTAAATGAAGTAGTAGTCAATCGCGATTTGATGGAGGCCGATAATCTTAAGTTAAAGGAGAAAATAGACTCAAGTGATAAGCATCTCTTGCGTCTAAAAAATCATAAGAATAAGCTGATTAGAAGGGTTCTGAAACTACAGAGTGAGAATGATAAGAACGAAGAAAAGGTTCGGGAGCTTAATGCTCAAGTTGCGCTTATGCAGTTTAAGGGTCAGTCGCCGAGTCAGTCAAGTGGTGTGAACATCCAAGTCTTCAACGCGCCTGTAAATTTGTAATGTTTTTGGGGTGTATTTGCTATCGGTTTCCAATTTTGAAGTTATTCTGTACAGGTATTGGTTTTTTTTAATTTTTGTTTATTGTATAGTTTTTGTCATTTCGATTTCTATATGTGTGTTAATTTTATTATTTTTTATCTGGTGTATTGCAGGCGATATGGTTGATGTTATTGCTCAAATTTGGATGGTTGTTTGTTTTTGGATGATCCCCCACATTGATTGGAAGAAATCGACTATCAGGCTTTCCAGGTGTTGTTTCATCGTTGAAGTCTTCGATTTTTATGGATCGAATCTTTACCATTTCTAGGCATTTTCACGTATATGGAAAAATGACATGTCTTACTTGTCATTTTTAAGAGAAATTGGTTAGAGGATTCGATTTTGCTATCTCTAGTTTTTAGGACTGTTTATCTTTGGAGATTACATGTATTTAAGGGGAGGTAGCATGTGGGATAAGGGGTCGATAGTTTGGGGAAAAGAGACAACAAGACTACGGTTTGATCTTTTGTAACTCGAGACAGTTTCCTGTCAGTAGATACAATCTTTAAACTGGTGATAACTTATATATATGTTTACAGTTTTATACTTAGCACATGTGTATGCTATCCCTGGTCTTGTTACTGTTTTTCTATATTATGCATGTTTGTCATAATCTCTTTTATGAAATTGTGCAAATATATTATGTTTTGGCTATTAACTTATGCTAATTATCGATCTGTTAATGAATGCCACGTTGTAAATTGATGACTGACATCGTTACGTACGTGGTTTACACGTCTATTGTACGATTTTGGTGACTTCTAAATTTATTTCGAAGATTTTCAAGATTATTGATAGTCCTGTTAGCAGATCTGATTTCAGTTTAAATTTCACATTGCTCCTGATCAGGATAGTACGTAGGTTAGGATAATATGTTTTTCTTTTCTGTTGATTATATTGTTAAAAAAAATCTATTTGAAACAGATGTTTATACTCATGTCATGTGCAGATTATTCTTTTCATTTTTATTAATGTATAGATGTATATAATGTATCTTAGTTATTAATCAAGCTTGTTAATAGTTATTTAATTTTCTATCTTTATAAATTGATTTAACTTAGTTGATTAATACTGTAATTATTAACATTTATTAATTTGTACAGACATAGATACATATCTGATAATAATCAGTAGTGTTAGATCTATCTCTTAGATTGTTATATAGTTAGACTTTCAAGCTAACAGAGCCTTTAAACCTGTCGGGAAAAACCATCCCAAATAGCTTGGAGCCTGTTTTAAGGATCCCGGTCTGGGTTGTCACCCCCGTTGCGTGCATAGTCATCTACGCCCATCAATAGGGAGGCAGTTGAAACTCCTTGGTCTTTGGATTCCATTGGGACTTCCCCTATTGTAGGTGGAAATTTGGGTGGTAAGCCCTGGTTCCTTCTGGATCGTCTCAACTAAAACTCAAACAGATTGGAAAAGTCACTAAAACCTAAATTAGGGTCTCAAAACTAAGAAAAATCACACAAAATCTTCTCCTACTCAAGCTACAGGCCATAAGCAAACTTAAGTGATAGGATGAGCTCAAAATAGTTGGTCTCTCACCAGAATTGTCAAGCAGGTGCAACTCGTGATATACTCAAGGTACGTGCATATTATGGAAATTGAACCCAGTGATAGATTAATTTTACTCACAACAATTAACAATTGATCATGCAAAATCACTAACAAAAGAGACTGAAATTGGAGCTGAACACTAAACTGTATTAACTCAGTGTACAATAGCTAACCCTGTAACATAATAGGTTTCTGAATAAATAAAATACATCAGGGATTCGAATGCATGAGGAGCAATTCAAATCTAGCATAAAGCAGGCTTACTAAAATTAAGCAAATCCCCCATAGGTGTAAAAAGCTGATCCCAAATCTTTCATGGAGCTCACGAATTAGCAAAATGGCTTAGGCAATCTAAAGAGTGATGGAATCTCATACATGCTTTTCCAAGGAGAAAGGAGTGGAGGATGAAGAGGACAAAAAACTAGTTCACCTCACCTAGTCTAGCTTTTCCATTTGCCTTAAAACACTGAAAAAGCAGGCAATAAAGCAGAAAAAGCAGAAGGGCACCTAGGAGGCCAGGAATAAATCAGAATTGATTCCTTAAGGTTTCCCAAGTTCTACATGAGTCAAATAAGGCAAGTTTGACCACTATGGATAGGTAAAAGACAACTTGCACAAGGTGGGACACATCATACAAGGCTAATAAGACAAAAATAATTAAATTAATGTCTAAGGTAGTAAACTATGGGTTGATTATTCTAACACCCCCCCTTAAGCCTGACTTATGAGTAATATATTAGAAAATTATAGGGCCTAGCAACAAGGCTTAGTCACCCTTTACATACTGCATGTCCATTTAAACAAGGAAAGAGGCAAAAGCAACTTGGGAAAATCCTCCCTTAAACATGGACTGTAAAACAAAATTTGGAAATATTGTCTTCACTCATGCTTCACAGCATGAATAGCAATCCCTAGCAGTGATTTGAGATTACTGAAGGTCTTCTCACAAAATTATTTGGTGAAGATATCAGCTACTTGTTCTGAAGATGAACAGAAGAGTAGGTGAATGGTGCCATCATGCACAAGCTCTCTGATGTAGTGCATATGGATCTCAATGTGTTTGGTTCTCTGCTTCTGAACTGGATCTTTGCAGATTCGAATGGTACTCTGGTTATCACAGTAGATGGTAGTTGAGTACTCTGATTCGAAACCACACTCTCCAAGTAAACCCTGCAACCATAAACATTGAGTTGTTGCATTAACAACTCCTCTGTACTCTGCTTCTGTAGATGAGAGTGCAATGGCACTCTGTTTCTTGCTTGACCAGATGATTGGCCCTTCTACAAGCATGAACACATATCCTGATGTGGACTTTCTATCTGTGTTATCACCTTCCCAATCACTGTCAGTAAATCCAATCAAATCAAGATCAGATTTTGCTTTATAGAAGATCCCATGTGTCCTTGTTCCCTGAACAAAGTTAAGGATCATTTTGGCTGCTTTCCAATGGATCTCATGAGGCTGATCCATGTATCTAGAAGCCACACTTAGTACATAAGAAATATCAGGTCTAGTATGTGTCAGATACAACAAACATCCAATCAATTTCCTATACAGTGTATTGTTTACCATAGGTGAAGAATCAGCTTCTTCCAGCTTCACTCCTGAAAGGAAAGGAGTTTTGCTCGCTTTGCAATCCTTCATTATGAATTTGGTCAGCAAGTCCAAGGCATATTTGAACTGGTGCACCTTGATTCCATCTTTGGTTTGAGCAATCTCAAGCCCCCAAAATTGACTTAAGAGCCCCAAATCTATCATGGAGAAGGCTTGGTTCATAGCACCCTTTAAGGAAGCAATCTCATCCTTTGAGCTTCCTGTAATAAGGAGGTCATCAACATATAACACAATGATCATTAATGAAACATTAACTAACTTCAAATAGACATTTGGATATGATTTGCACAGAACAAAATTCAATGATAGCAAGAAGCTATCAATCTTGGCATACCAAGCCCTGGGGGCTTGCTTTAGCCCATACAATGACTTTCTCAACCTGCACATAAGAGAAGGGTTAGTAGCAAAACCTTGAGGCTGCTACATATATATATCTTCAGTGAGATCTCCATTTAGGAAGGCACATTTTACATCCATGCCTTGAGGCTGCAATGGCTAAGGCTAGCCTGATGGAATCCATCTTTGCCACTGGGGCAAAGGTCTCATTGTAATATATGCCATGAACTTGTGAGTAGCCCTTGGCTACCAATATGGCCTTGTATTTTAGTGGTGAACCATCAGCAGCAAATTTGGTCTTATAGACCCACTTACACTGGACTAACTTTCTCCCTGGGGGAAGATCCACTAGCTCCCATGTGTTGCTCTTCTGAAGTGAGCTGAACTCCTCCTTCATGGCTGTTTGACATCTTGGATCTCCTGCTGCTTATTCATATGTTTGAGGATCAGACTCCACCATCAAATAGAATTTTTCAGCAAACATAGGATCCTTCATGCACATACCACTCTCAAATTGAGATCTAGTCCTCCTTGGGTCATTGGGATCCCTAGCTAGCTCTCCTGCTGCATGTAGTGTCTTGGCTGCCCATTTTGTCCTTGTAGGGCTGTTAGGGTCTGCAATAAACTCATCTCCATTAGACAAATCAGAATCAGCATGTTCAACAAACTGTTTACTTACTTCCTGAGGTTCAGGTGGAGAAGAGGCTTCTCCAACTTCCACTGCTGCAAGGGGTTCTTCTTCAAACTGAACACACCTTTCAATAAAGGCTTTGTTTGTGTTCAAATTTACCAGTTTGTACCCTTTTGAATCTTCAAAGTATCCAACAAAAAGACACTCTTGGCTTTGGGGCTGCAAAGCCTTCCTCTTCTCTGTTGGAATTCTAGCCCAAGCTTTTGAGCCAAAAATCTTGAAATGGGTCACATCTGGCTTGTGCCCACTCCATGCTTTGAAGGGAGTCATACCATCAAGCTGTTTATGAGGCACCCTATTCTGAATATAGGTTGCACAGTTGATAGCTTCGGCCCAGTACTTTGGTGGCAAAGTTTTGGCCTCCATCATGCATGTTGCCATATCCTTCAGTGATCTGTTCTTCCTCTCAGCAACACCATTTTGTTGTGGTGTGTAAGGGATAGAATGCTGCATCTGAATACCTGCATCTGCACAATAATTAATAAACTCAGACTTGACATACTCACCACCATTGTCATATTTGAGGACCTTGAGTTTCCTTCCAGACTGGTGCTCAACCAAATCCTTAAAGACTTTGAATAGGCCAAAAACCTCAGACTTGTGTTTCAGGAAGTAAACCCAGCAATACCTGGAAAAGTCATCAATGAAAGTCAATGCATATTTGGCCTGACTCATGGACATATGAGGGAATGGGCCAGCATCATCACTGTGGATCAGCTCGAGGGGTGCAGAGGTTCTCTCATGACTAGCTCTCTCAAATTTATGCTCTGGGTGTTTTCCTAGGATACAACCTTGGCAGACTCCTTTGGAAAATTTTATCTTGGGAAACCCTATGACCATCTCTTTTTCACTAAGATTAGAAAGATAATTGTAATTTAGGTGGCCAAATATTTCATTCCAAAGCTTGCTAGCCTCATTAGCATGAATCAAAAGAGCAGAGGGGTTTGAGTAGGGTAGGAAGTGTGAGAACATGTATACCTTTTGAGCATGATTCGCAACTCCTTTTGCAATGACTCTACCACTTTAGATCTCTATGATCTCAACTTCATCAGGGGTGAATATGACTTTCTTAGGAGACCCAGTGTGGGTCATCTGGTACACTGACAAGAGGTTGGAGGCAAGACCAGGAACATACAACACATTGCTGAACTGACCTCCTCCCTTTTCCCAAACTTTTAGTGAGAGAGTCATCTCCCAGTACTATAGGTGGTCCTTTCGACATGTCAAGTGAGGAGAATGCCTCCTTGGTCGAAACCATGTGTCTTGAATCTCCAGAATCGATGATAAAACTGGGTGAGCTTGATGTGCCAGCAACCAATGCATGAACTCTCTCTCTGTCATCTGAACTTGATCCTCCTTCTCTCTTCTTTGAGCTGTCTGGAAGGGAGATGCCATTCTTCTCCAGAAGTTGGGTCAGTATGTCTATTTGCTTCTTCATACAAGAGCTTTTAGTGTGATTTCCCTTATTGCAGTATGCACACTTGCTCATTTCTCCTTTGTTTTTCTTCTTCTGGTAGTTCTTCTTGGAACCTTGTGGCTCCTCCGGAGACTGTTTCTTGTATCTCTTTTTCTCAGGTGGCTTTTTAGCTTTATTTTTTCTTTTTGAATCCACCTTTGAATCTCCAGCAATCAAATCTTGATCTTTGGATGGTTTGATGGTGCCCATCATCACCAGCTTATCATGTTCTTGTGTGAGAGATTCCATGAAATCTGCAAGGCTAGGCATCTTCCAGGTTCGAGCTGTCAGTTTTGTGGCATAGAAGGTCGAAAAAAGCACTAAATAGTCAGGGCCTAGCTTCGAGAGAATGGCCAAGATGAGCTGATCATCCTTCTTTTTGATCCCACACTGTTTCAGCTGCAAAACAAGTGCTTTGAACTTGGAGAAATATAGCTGCAGGGATTCAAAGCTATTTGGACTCAGAGAAATCAGCTCATTTTTTATTTGATGTCCCCTCATCTCATCTGTATTTCCAAAAAGATCAGCAAGCTTCTCCCATACTTCATTCGGTGATGTCAATCCATCAAAATGGAAAAGGAGGTCTCTGGAAATACTCAGACACAGGAGACCATAGGCCTCATCCCTCCTGTTGTGCCATTTTATCTTCTCTGCAGCAGCATTGGGATCTGCTTCTATTGCCATAGTCACCCTGTAGAGGCCTTTCGCTCTCAACAGTATCTCCATCTCTGCTTTCCATTCAAATAAATTGAAGGGAGTCAAGATAGTTTTCTGTGATTGATCCATAGCTTAGAAAATCTATCCCGGCTGTCAGTAGAAGGCTCCCAGTCACTGATGTTGAACCTGCAAAACATTTTTTAAGGAGAGAAATCAATCTACAATGGCTCTGATACCATGTGTAAACTGAACCCAGTGATAGATTAATTTTACTCACAACAATTAACAACTGATCATGCAAAATCACTCACAAAAGAGACTGAAATTGGAGCTGAACACTAAACTGTATTAATTCAGTGTACAATAGCCAACCCTATAACATAATAGGTTGCTGAATAAATAAAATACATCAGGGATTTGAATGCATGAGGAGCAATTCAAATCTAGCATAAAGCAGGCTTACTAAAATTAAGCAAATCCCCCATAGGTGTAAAAAGTTGATCCCAAATCTGTCATGGAGCTCACGAATTAGCAAAATGGATTAGGCAAGCTAAAGAGTGATGGAATGACAACTCATACATGCTTTTCCAAGGAGAAAAGAGTGGAGGATGAAGAGGACAAAAAACTAGTTCACCTCACCTAGTCTAGCTTTTCCATTTGCCTTAAAACACTGAAAAAGCAGGCAATAAAGCAGAAAAAGCAGAAGGGCGCCTAGGAGGCCAGGAATAAAGTAGAATTTATTCCTTGAGGTTTCCCAAGCACTACATGAGTCAAATAAGGCAATTTTGACCACTATGGATAGGTAAAAGACAACTTACACAAGGTGGGACACATGAACTAGGCTAATAAGAAAAAAATAATTAAATTAATGTCTAAGGTAGTAAACTATGGGTTGATTATTCTAACACTTATTAGTCTCCTTGAGTGTTTTTCTCGGTGTATTTCTCCAAACAAGACGGCCAAAGGGTTTTTCTCAGTTGGACAAGGAATCCTAGTAGGGTCTTGCGATATACACAAGGTACGTGGGAGCTCAAATCGGTAGTAGTGTTGTCTAATGCACAACCATCCACAAGGGGCCTTCTAATATACAATTGAGTACAAGAAGTACCTTTCTATATACCTCAAGGGTACATGAAAGGCCGTTCTATATACTGACAGTACGTGGAAGAACCGCACGAGCCCTGGGTTGCAGTGCAAGAAAGTAACGACAGCTCCTACGTTTTATGATGCTTAAACACGTCACTAACTTATCACTCAAATTTCTATACAATTTTATACCTATAACTACCGTTAATTTTAACTTGAGGGGTTATGTGAGTGCATGAAGTTTTGATAGAAATGTAAAGCCATGAAAATATGAAATGCAGATACTTTCACTTTACTTTTCAAGACATGCCTACCTATGGGAAGGAGAGAGTATTTTCCTTTGAATTTTCATTTTGAAACCAAAATTTTTTCCAAACAACTACACTAAACCAAACTTTTTCTAAGAAAAAGAACAAGCAACAAACTTCAAACTGATTTTGAAAGCAAGCAAAATAGGGTAAGGCCTCTTTTTCTAAGAAGAAAGACAAAACTCATTCAAAGGCATAATCAATAATTTTTCAATTTTTTCTATAGACTTAGAACGATCTAACTTAAAAACCATTAATATTTTTCTTCTGATGAGATCAAAACGTAAAAGAAAGAGAAGAAAGATGGAGATATGGAAGCTGATGAGGCTAATCAGAGGTCCAATGATTCGTTCTCCAACAAAAGATATGAATAATTCTCAACAAAAAAATTTCTTTTTTTCAAAAAAAAAAGAAGTCCTTCATAAACTTTTAATGAAAAATGAAACAAGCTATCAATCAAGCCAGTCTTTCTTTTTAGATTTATCTAACAATAAGACTGAGATCTAACTGATGCTAAGCTCTCAAATAACACTCCTTTTTGAAAAATTCAAAACCAAGCATACAAGCCAATGAAAAGATGAATCTATCCTAGCTCTTTGATTTCAACAAAATAAGCCTTTTACCACATCAAATTTAATATTCAAGCACTCATATTTCTTTGATACAAACCCAGACACTTAGAAATGAAAGCAACTCAACCAAATTTTTTGCAAGTATGGAAAGACCTACATGGCACTGCTTCCAGAGGGTCACTAACATAGCGGTTCTGCTCGAGCACCACTTCTTGATTTTTTATCACAGGTGGTGGCACCGCTCCCTTCTAACTAAGTTCAGGCGGTGGCACCGGTTATTTCCTACTGTGCATATGTGGTTCCCTATAGATGTCCAAAACAAAAATATGGCGAAAAAGAAAAGTCAAATCACTATGCAACTGGCATTAAAATGATGAATTAACAGTATTTAAGAGCACAGAAAGTCAGAAAACTCAGATATGAAGGTACCAAACCAATAACCACTAGATCAGCTAGTGGTTCTACTCAAACTGATAAAGAATGGGAGCTTGGATTTCAGAAAAGTGTATTAAAAAGACTAAGGAAGATTAGATCAACTGAAGCTCTTCCCCAGCGGAGTCACCAGATTTGTATCTAGGAATTTTGTACCTCCTGTGAACAGGAGTTGTTCCTCTAGTCTAAATGGTTCAGATCTAGAACAAATGGTACTCAATAAGATTGGAAGGTATTCCCTAGAATGGGTGGAGATATGGAATCAAGTCTCTTTGATGTACTAGTATAGTATAGTTGATGATGAGATTTAGGTGTAAGACCTCCAAGCAATGGTTTTGATGCCATCGATGATGGTTTTCCTCCAAGCGAGGATTTTAAAGAGAAAGATGATGATTTTGGTGAGGTTGAACCTTCCAGTGGTGAAGATACCAATATTGTTGATGATGTTGATTTAACCTCAAGAGATAAACATGATACTGATGAGGATAATCAATCTCCTACTAAATTTGGTGATGAGAGATATGATATTCCTCATAGTGATGAGGACACTCATTCAAACGAGGATGATGCAATGGTACATGAAACACAAAGGAAAATTGTACCAATGGGAAATATTAAATGTAGGACTAGACCATATTATATCAATCCAAAGCATTCTATTTATACAAGGTCTAGAAAATATTTGCTCGTTATTCCAAGTTCTATTATCGATTTGATTTCAAGTGAGTGTTGCTAAAAACATTGTTTTAAACATGCGCACTACAATTGTGCCTTGGAGAAAAGGATAGCATATCTTTCAATGAACAAAGATCTGCAAAATTCATATTTAGTCACAGTGCATGATTTCACAAAGGCAGGTTAAGATTATCGCATTGGAAGTATTTTTCTTTGCAAAAGGGAATTCAAAATAATCCACTCAATTGGTATTCTTAGACAATCAAGAATCCAGACAAGGCTAGAAAATGATCCCACTTCTTATTCTAAAGAATATCATGCATGAGCTACTAGGCCATTAACAAACATTGCAATATCATGGATGTGTGACTTCTTTTCTAAGAATGGAGAGAGTATGCTAGATAGAGAAACCATACACATTCCAGATAATTTCTCAAGGCAAGAAATCTACAACTTGTACAAGGAATTTGTTCAAGAGGTCGAAGGAAATAACAATTTCATTAGATATGCACATTTTATAAGACTATGAAAAATAGAGTTCAACAATGTCTGTATTCCTAAGAGGTCAAGGATGGGGGTTTGTAGTATATGTGCTTCTCTTAAAAAAAGAAGGGATAAATCAGAATGGATAGAAAGAGGTGGGTCTCTAAAAACATTTTTTCTCTTATACATATCAATTATAAAATCTCATCAATGTTTTATTTTTATTTTATTTGTAGATTCTGTTATCAAAGAAATTTAAGCATGTCGCAATCAACAATCAGTTGAATGAAAAAAGTTATACAAAGATCGTAAGAAATATTATGATGATCCATATCAATATTTTGGTTTGATAATTGATGGCATGGATCGGAAAAAACACTTTTGCCACATTTTTTTTGTGTACCAAAAAAATTTAAAAGAAGAAAATTTTATTTAGTTTCACTTGGTTGGTTGTATGGTTTTTAATGCTCAGATGTCCCCTAGGGTTTACTTCACAACTCCAAATATTAATAATGATGCAAATTTGTCCATCACCATAATTCACCATTGATTACTCATTGGTTCGTCAATCTTCTCTGAGTTTTGTGTCTGCAATTGGAAAACACTAGTCGGGAAAACAAAAATCAGATCTTGCTTGGTTATCTAAACATGCTTGTTGAATTGGGAATTTTTCAGAAGGTTAAAGTTGGTTTCCTGCTTGTTGGACATACACATGACCATATTGATCAAATGTTTAGTCATTTTACAGTGACAATGTGGAGGAATAATGTTGGAAATCTGCCATCATTAACTGAAATTATTAGAAAGATGTACAATCCAGATCATGTTGTACTAATGTTTGAAGAGACTGTTGACATGCAAAGATTTATTATGGGATCACATGGTGAAGAAAGGTGCATTGAAAAAATTAATGACATTATCTTCCAACATCAATTTCATATTAAAAAAACTGATGGGAAAACATTACTATGGGGTAAGAAGTACTCAACAATTGCAGAATGGGGGCCTACATCAGGTTTAAAAATTAGTTTTGAAATTCATCCCAATTCGTCAAATTTATGCTTCAAAGTTATTGCTATTGCAATCAGCTATCGAGATTCAAAATGCACACCGACATAATAGAGATGTTGATTCAGCTCAATGCTTGGAAGAAATAGCAAATTATATCAAAGATACATATGACTATTTTAATGTTGTTGATACTGTTTGGTGGGAGTCTTTTTCCATGGAGCAAAATGACATAATTTCAAACTGTACAAATGGAAATATTTGTTTGAAGACTCCATTTCATTGGCCACAAATTATGTCAAATTAAAACGAGGAAATAAATGTTGAACCAGAAGGTGTTGATCCTTCTCAAGAAGAGGAAAGGGAAATGTATATTGGGTCTAAAAGATCATCTACGCGACACGAGGAAATGGAAGAACTTTATAGAGGCTTAGTACAAGATATTAAGGAAGGTTGTATGATTGCAGTGTTGGCTACCAAAGATGCACATGATTATCCATTATGGATTGAAAATGTTATAAAGGTCAATAAAGAAAATCAAGAAGTTATATCCATTGAATTACATTGGTATGCAACAAACACACACCCGTTTGATGGTGTGTATAAGCCAGAGATGGTGGTTGAGAAAAGGGTTTGCAAAAAGAGAAAAATAAAGGGTCAAAATGTAAATCATCATCGCAATGACATTTTGAACTTAGAAGATGTTGAAATATAGGTATATGATTTCCAGCTAAAAAGGGAAGGCACTCTTTGCTCCAAGGATACAGAGGTTATCAAAATATTTTTTCCACAAGAAATAGTTGCATCGTGGGAGTCTACTAAACCAAGGCATAGATCAAGAAGGAATATGTCCTATGAAATGTTGGCCATACATGAAGACTCATATGGTGCACTTATTGATAATAGAGAAGAATACGGGTCATATACATCTTCATCTAATCATTCATGTGAAGAAAATGTAGTTTATGATGGTGTGTCAGAATCCATGTGTTGATTTCACTATTTGCACATGAAACATTTATGTATTTGATTAAGATGAAATTGTCTGCATGGAAACTCTAAATGAGTGTTTCAATTTTAATATAAATAGATTCTACGTCTTATGGTTTAATGTATGATTTTATTATGAGTATTATCATAAATTCCTTTATTTTATATGGAAAGAGTGGTCTAATAATTTCTTGAATAATTTTTCTTTAATATAGTGCAAGTTTTATATAGTGTTTTGTTAAGGCCTGGAAAAATCACAGGTATCGATAGTAGAGATTCTCCCCAATAACCATTCCCAATCAGCTTGTTTATTGTTTGGTATGGGGAATCCATCTGGTTTACGATTTGGATACCATAGATTTAAGTAACGGTTTAAAACTATTTTACTGGTTGCGGCCCGGTCCACCGTTTATGTGTGTTTTAATTTATGTTTTATAATTATATGCAAGTGCCTAATTTAAATGCAGATAACTAGGAAGTAAAGGGTTCACAATGTGATGCATAGGTTCTTACCTCATGTCTTATCTCCTTCGATCCTAAATCACCGAAAGAAAATTGCTAACTTAAACTAACTATCCTATCCCCAGTGAGAAGATTATTATTTATGTGAGTAATGTACTGTAAAATATGCATAAATAATATTACAGGTAGCTGATATAATTCAAAACAAATAAATACAATAGAAAGATAAACAGAGAGATAGCTCAATGTTGATTAAAACATTCATTACTCAATTTGCTGCATAAGCTTCATCAAATAACATGAAATAATTCATAGCATAGAAGTAATTCACAAGTCAGAATGATCTCACAGGTTCATGGAGTAAGATGAAACGTAAATAATTCTACATTCAACCATCCACACAGCATGCATTTGAAACTTGAACAACTCCTTCTCCAGCAGAAAAAATCAGTGCTTCTTCATTATAAAAAGAAATAGTTCTTCTTACACAAAGCCTTTCACATAAGAGATCCTGGAAAAGTCCCTTCTCTCATTTGATTCTACCTATACTTATACATTTCCAAATGACCTTTGGTCTCCCTGCCCTTTGGGATTCCTTTACGATTCGGTTACAAAAAGGATTTGTCATCTAGTGTGCTTGCTAATTAAGACAAAAAATACAAATATTACAAAAATAGGTTTCCCAGGTGTCAATAAGAAAAAACACTTTAAGTGGGCCTGACTAACTCATCAATAAACTGCTTCCATGCCATAGCATCCGTAACTATTTTTTCAAATTATGATGGCTCCAAATATCTGACGGTGACTTCATGCTTGGAATCCTGAGCCTTTATGTTAGCCATTCTAGCTGGAAGCATTCATAGATGATCTTTCAACAAACAATTTCTTACTGCTGCTTGAGCAATTACACTTTTTAGCACCTTTTCATCCAATCTTTTAATCAGCTGTATGCCCAACTCATCTTTCTGGAATCTAGCATGCAATTGTTTCAAATGCTCTTCATGTGAAAGAAGTTCATCTAACCTTTTCTTGGATGATGTTTGGAATCTTTTGTAAGTTGTAAGTACCTTCTTACAAAACTTCATACATTTATCTTTAGTTCTCTTGACTACCGCTATCAACTTCTCAACAACTTCATTACCAAAACCTATCAGTTTGTATTCAAGCTGCACTCCCTCTGAATCTTTGACTGGGGTATTTGCTGGGGGCTCCTTGGTTGTTTCACACCATCTTAATATTCCTTGAATAATTTCCATGTCATTCTGAGTCTTGTATTTGAATTGAGAAGCTATGACTGATATTTCCTCCAGTCTAGCTTCTACTTGCCTAACCTTCCAAACCTTCTCTACAATCCGGACCTGCATATGATATATTTTTCTCCCGAGCATAAGAGCATGCTTTGTCAAAGGTTATTTGTCTATTCTTTGCTCATTTGCTTCCTTCAACAACACCTCCAACAAGCTCTTTTGAGCTTCTAGTGCCACCACTTGTGCTTCATATAGTCTTGCCTTATGTTCAGCTATAGACCTCTGTGTTTCCAACTCTGCAATTTTGTTTTCCAATTATCCTTTCTCTTTACTAAGATTCATGTTTGATAACTTCAAAGTATCGCATTCTTCTTCTAGGGTTTGGTATTCTTTTTTAAGCCTCTCATAATCTGACAAAGTAGCTTCATACTTTCTCTTTGAATCTCTTCCTACCCTTTCTTCCTTCCTCAAAACTTCCTTCATCTCTTCCATCTTTCCTTTATAATGGCCAATGGTCTCTATTAGCGCATCAACATTGTGAGCATTGGCATAGGAAGTTGCAATACCCATGGAAGCCAATTTCTTAGGATTATCCTCTACCTTTTTTACCACTTTATTTTCTGTCAATATGGTTACTGGTGGCTGAGACCCTACCTTTAAGGTTTTCTCTATTCTCCACTTAATAGATTTCATTTTAGGATCGAAACGAATATCTTCCAAACATGCTACATCATAATGTTTGGATGGGGTAAATGGTACTATTCCCATTTCAACTATGCGAAGATGGCATACAGTAGGTATGCTTCTTGATGTAGATGAAGGGTTCTCTGGATTATCTCAAATAGGGATTTGTCCTGGATTCTCATTACTCGAATCTTCCCAATATTATTTCCCTTCTTATTCTGTAACCACCCATGGGTTCGATGATTCTTGAGCAATGGACCTTTTTAATTCTGTAATCCTTCCTAGAATAGATTCTTCATTGCTTTCATTGGCATCTTCTTCTTATTCTTTATCTCTCTGTGCTTCTTCTACTAATAGTTTCTTTTCTCCTACTACTAATATGCGACCACTCTCTTCTTTGGCCTTCTTTGCAGCTTCTTATTCTTGCTCATTGAGTTTTGGATTGCTGCTACTACTCCCTTTAACTTCAGAGGCCTTCTCTTTCAAACGCTTGCTCAAAGAAACCATGCTATAAACATTATTGCATACATTTTCCTCCTTATCTACATAGTATGTATATTCAAAATTTACCTTATGAGCTACCTTATAAGCCGCCACCTTACCTTGGGAGTCATTTCAATGAAATCTCTTTTCTCTGAAATGGAAGTTCTCCAGTTCCTTGACGAATTCTGGATCACCCTTAACCTTGGAAAACTTGTAGCTTCCCACAAAGAACAGTACTGATGGGAACACAACCTTCTTCAAATCAAACAAATAATTCCCAAAACCATTCAGAAAAACTTGTCTAACAGCTTCCTTGTGCACTATGTAATAAGTCGCTTATTTGGGCAGTAGAAAGGGGGCTTTTGTTCTCCCATACATCCTTAGATATGTACCTTCTTGGGAGAATAATTAATCCCCGTATTCTTTGATGGATTCTAAAGCTCCCTCAAATAAGCATGGACACTCTTCCAAAAAAATCAGCTGATAT